>VDFB02000017.1:114394888-114702356 GCA_007258455.2 Sequoia sempervirens | reverse complement strand
CTGTTTGTCTTCTTCAAGTTTCACAAACTCTTTCTTCCCTATCATTATCACCTCAACTTGATTGGTCTATTCATTATCTTCTTTTATCAACAAAGGTTCCTTCACATCTCGTTTGACTATCTCCTCTTGTCTCCTCCACTGAATAATCTTTCTAATAGGCCATGTAACCTTCCTCTTGATTGATAAGTGTCAACTTGATGATTTCCTTTTTAATTGCTCCAACTTAATCTTACATTCCTCTACCATCTTTTCTCTCATCTCTTGTAGTTGTTCTATAGCCTGCCTCAGTTCCTTTATCTCTTGGTCAATTTCCATTTGTTCTACCTTTTCTCCTTCCTTCTTCATCTTTTTCCCTTTCTTGTTTCCTCTTTTCTGCAACACACAAACACACAATCTTTCTTTTCCAAATTCTTCTAGCTTTGATACCAATTGATGCAGGGCAAGGAGGAAAAATCCTTCATTCAAGCACAATTTCACAAAACTCAAACAACTCTTTCTTGTTTATTCATCTTTGACTCACCATTCCCTTCAAAAGGCACTTGATTCCACAAGCTACAAAACACCCAATCTACAATCAAGGCACAAAACATTTTACAAAATCTTCAAAAAACTTTGAACATCATAATATTGGCTAATTCAAGCCAAACAAAGTCCTCTCAAACACTGATCTCAGACTTCCTCAAATGCTCACTCCAATGAGGTCTATTTGCTTGTAGTAGTCCAAAATGGCTAAAACGGGTACAACTCTCCAAATATATTGAATCTCCAAAAAAGCATATATTCAAGGACCCATTTGGGCCTCCTTAAACATATCATGAAATCAATGGACTTTGAAAAGTGTTCCTCTAAAACTAATTGTCTTGCAGCAACCAAGCCTAATTAGGCCACATTAACAAATCAACACCACTCTAAACACCTTCCCAAGTACTAAACTTTATTCTTAGACCTAAACCAGGCCTCAAATAGCCAGAATCAACAAATTTTAGCTAAAGAAACAATCTCTCATTCATCAAAACTCAAAACCCTCATTTCAAGCCATTTCATACTTATAACTTGGAGGGTTTCTTGAAAATTCATCTTCCAAGCCTTCTCTCTCCATATCAACACTTCTAACATGTCAAAATGGACCTGTACATGCTTAATCCGCCATTATTTGACTAATTTTAAGGACCCATATGTAAACCCTAACATCTAACCATTAAATTATGTCAAAAACTCATAACATATCATATAGGGAAGCATCATAATCCCTTCAAATAGCCTTCCCTTCTCTCAAATCCTACCCAAAACAACAACCTACTATTAGCCATGCCATTCCATGAAGTCAAGACCAATTACACAGATTAGAAAAGCTTGATTTTCATATATTCTCTGTCAAAACCCTTAACTACAAGGTTCTTGTTGGATGTTGTGGTTGTGTTGCTGATATTTGGTTGTCATTGATGTCAACACTATTAGCATTAATGCATTTAAAGTTTTATATGTTGAGGATATTGTGAAAATTGTAAAGAAATGAGTTGCAGGTTGTCAAATTTGGTGAAGTGAAGTTTTGTATGTCGGTATGTTATGTACTCTGATGATCAGAGGTTGTAGACTAAAGGGTTTGTTGTTGAGTGTATCTAGTTTATCCACATCAAGTTTTAGAGATCCGCGTGAAGATTTGATTGAGTTATGAACATTTTCATTCTAATAATTTTTTTGTTTCGTTAGTCGGTGTTCTTGATTGAAGATGATGCTATTTCAGTTAGTTCAGTTGTTGCAAATGCTTCTCTGGTGATTCATGATGCTTTTGGATGTTTCTAGATCATGCTTTATCTTTTTTGCACGTATACATTGATCGTTGTGCTCGTGGTTGGTGATTTTCTCTTGCGTGCTCATATTTTTCTTGTTCTTGGCCGACATAGTGTTTGTAGTGTGTTGTGGATCTTCGAGGATAAATTAATTGAAGTGTCTTCATGCTGGAGATGTTGTTTTGGGTCCTCACTAAGTTGTGGCCGACCTTGGTTGATTCACATTGTTAATCTTTAATGTTTTGGGCTGACAGTTATATTCATTTTATTATTTCTTTGTTGCCAACTTGTAGCGATGAAATTTCTTGTTGTAGTTATATAAGAGTGATTGTTTATTTGAATTGTAGAGTGTGTGCAAGGGTGTTCTTATGTGTGTGTGTACGAATATTGTTCAAATCATTTGAAGGAAGAGAAAAGTGTGAAGAAGAGTGAAGAAGAGTGGAGAATTGTTCATGTGCTTAACTGGAACTGTAATCAGGCATTAGCATATGCTATTTTCTCAGTTCAAAATCTGAATGGTTGTAATTTGAATCTCTTTATAAGACAGTGTGTCTTCCTTTGTAATTGAGCAGTGAGCTCTAGGCAGTGTGCCTGAATGCATGTGCATTCCCCATATTTCATTTTCATTATACTTTTAAGAGAGTATAATCTTGTGGACTGACCTCCACCGTGGTTTTTCCCCTAACAAGGTTTCCATGTAAAAAATCTTAGTGTTATGTGTATTTTTGATGTGTTGATGATTTATGTTTTCATGGTTAATAATTAGATCTAAGAATAAGGTTAATAAGTGGAATAAGTTTTTGAATTTTTGTGACAACTGATTTACCCCCCCTCCTCTCACTTGTTTTCCCTTGTGCTACCAACAATTGGTATCATAGTAGGTTCCTTGGAAGAAGTTTAACAACTTAAGGTGATCTGGGATGACAAGTTACAATAAGGATAGTCTGAGATTTGATGGAACAAATTACTCTTTGTGGAAGACTCGAATGGAGTGTCATTTGAGATGCTTTGGTGAACCCTACTAGAGCATTACAAGTAATAGGTATGTTATTCCACCGAATAGTATAGATGTTGAGTACAATATCTGGGCTAAGGAAGCCTTGTTGAGTGCTTTGACTGATTTTGAGATGAAAAATGTTATGGATCTGAAGACTGCTTATGAGATTTGGAAAAAGTTGGAAACCTTGTATGAAGGTGGTGCTAATGTAAAGATTGCTAAGTTGTAGAGTTTGAAAGGGAAATATGAAAGGTTGAGAATGGGTGATGATGAGAACATTAATACTTTCATGCAAAGAGTGAATGAACTTGTGTGTGGTATTAGATGTGTTGGTGGAAAGATAGATGAATCTGAGATTGTTGCTAAAGTTCTTAGATCCCTGCCTGATTCTTACAAAGTCAAAGCTAGTGCTATTGAAGAGCTCTGGACTATAACAAACATAACCAGATATATGTTGGTTGGTAAGCTAACTACTTTTGAGTTCAGCAAATTTGGTGATGCCCTTCCTAAGGTTGAATTTGCATTTAAGGCTACTACTTATGAAAGAGATAAATATAGATATGATATGGGTGAGAGTTTATCTAGAAATACATTCAAGTATGAGGATGAAATCAGATAGATTGAAGAAGAAGAAAGAGAGCTAGAAGAGTTGGAAGCATTTATTGTCAAAAGAGTACCAAGAGGAAAAGGTAAGTATGAAGGAAAATTGCCTCTTAAATTTTTTTCTTGCAATAAGATAGGTCATTTTGTATCAAGGTGTCTAGAAAGAGCTTCTAAACCAAGAAATAATAAGCCTAGATTTCAGAAGAAGTGTTACTATGTTGTTGATGAAGGTGTGACAGATGATGAATCTGATAAAGGAAATAGAAGTGATGATGAATGGGTATTTATTGCTATCAAGGAAAATAATATTGTATCTATTGAATCTGTTGGTTGTACAAATGCAGAGAAAGCCCTAGCTACTCTAGTTGAAGAGAAAGATGAATGGGTGATTGATAGTGGATGTTCACATCATATGACAGGAGACAAAAGTAAGTTTGTAAGCTTGGAAAATTATGATGGTGGTGTTGTGAGATTTGGTGATAATACGACTGGTGTGATCTATGGAAGAGGTTGCATTTCTCTTGATGGTAAGCATAATACTAATGATGTTCTATATATGGAAGGCTTGAAGCATAATCTTTTGGGTGTTGGTAAAATGGTTGATAAGGGATACAATATTCAGTTCAAGGATGGAAAGTGCAAAATATTGAGTTCTAGAAATGAAATTACATCAGGTACAAAAAAAGGGTAATATCTTTCACTTGAGTGCTGCTAGTAAAAGTTGCTCGATTGCTCAAGTTGATGAAATTTGGTTATGGCATAAGAGGTTGTGTCATGTTAACTTTGATAATATTGTCAAGATAAGTTCCACTAAGGCTATGAGAGATCTACCTAAGTTGGTGAAACCTACTAATGCAATATGCAAGGAATGTCAGTTGGGAAAACAAACTAGGATTTCATTTCAAAGTAAAAAGCATTGTTCAAATGAATTGTTAGAGCTTGTGCATACTAATCTGTGTGGTCCCTCTAAGGTCAGAAGTTTACAAGGTTACATGTATTTCATGTTACTCATTGATGATTATTCTAGAATGGTATGGGTTACTTTCTTAAGGGAGAAATTTGAAGCACTGGAAAAGTTCAAGATCTTTAAAGCTATGGTTGAGACAGAGACAGGTTTGAAGGTTAAATGTTTGAGATTAGATAGAGGTGGTGAATTCAATTCTGGTAAATTTAATTATTTTTGTGAAGAACATGGAATAAAGAGACAATTATCTGCACTGCAGACCCCTCAGCAAAATGGAGTTGTGGAAAGGAAGAACATAACAATTGAAGATGTTGCTAGAAAAATGATGTTGTAAGGAAATGTTCCTCATATCTATTGGAGAGAAGCTATGAGTACTACTGTGTACATGCTCAACTAGGTACAAACCAAAGGTGATACTGGTAAGACCTCTTTTGAGCTATGGACCGGTCAAAAGCCTATTGTTAAATACTTTAAGATATTTGGAAGTAGGTGTTATATTAAGAGAGATGAAGAAATAGGAAAGTTTGATGCTAGGAGTGATGAAGGTATCTTTATGGGTTATTCTACTAAAAGCAAGCCCTACCGGTGTTACAATAAAATATTGAAGAAAATGGTTGAAAGTGAAAATGTTAAGGTTGATGAAGACTTTTGTACACTATCCAAAACCTGTGGATATGATTTCGATGATCAAGATGACAATAAAAACAAAGGAAAGCAAGTTCAGATTACAAATCAAGTGCAAACCAATCTGGTAAATCAAGAAAATGAAGAAGGAGAAACTGTTGAAAGAGAAGAAGAGAGATCAGAAGAACCGGATGTTGAAGAACATTCTAAGAAGACTCTAAGGTATGTAAGACTGAATCATTCAGAAGATCAGATTATAGGTGATAAGAACAAAGGTGTCCAGACTAAGAGAAAAATTGCAGAAGAACATTGCTTGATTTCAAAGACTGGGCCTAATAGTGTGAATGAAGCATGTAAAGATGAGCATTGGGTTGAAGCAATGAAAGAAGAGTTAAAATAGATTGAGAAAAATGATACATGGATTCTTGTTCCCAGACCTAAGGATAAGAATTTCATTCGAACGAAGTGGGTCTTTAGAAACAAATTGAATGAGCAAGGTGAAGTGGTTAGAAACAAAGAAAGAATGGTATGTAAAGGATATTCACAGATGGAAGGAATTGATTTTGAAGAGACCTTTTCCCTGTTTGCTAGAGTTGAAGCTACAAGAACTACAAAGTTTATCAGATGGATGTCAAATCAACTTTTCTAAATGGTGAATTGGAAGAAGTGTATGTTGAGCAACCTGATGGATTCCAATTGATTGATAAGGAAGATATGGTGTGTCGACTAAAGAAAGAATTGTATGGACTCAAGCAAACCCCTAGAGCATGGTATACAAGATTAGATAAGTATTTGTTGAAGCTTGGATTTAACAAAGGTACTGTTGATAGTAATCTATATTTCAAGATTGATCATAATAAAGATTTGATTGTGGGAGTCTTTGTTGATGAAATCATTTTTGGAGGAGATGATGATTTGTGCATGAAGTTTGCTAATGAGATGCAGAATGAATTTGAGATGTATATGATTGGTGAGATGAAATTATTTTTGGGATTGCAAATTACTTAGTTAGATAAAGGGATTTTTTTATCTCAGTCCAAGTATGTGAAGGAATTGCTAAAGAAGTTGGGTATGGAAGATTCAAAGCCAGTTGGTACACCCATGGTGACCAAATGCAAGTTGACAACATAAGATGATTCTCTGAAAGAAAACTGGACTAGAAACAGATCAATGATTGGTGGACTATTGTATTTAACTCAAACTAGGGCTGATATCATGAATGTTATATGTATTGTTGCAAGATTTCAAGCTAATTCAAAGGAATCTCATGTGACTATTGTGAAGAGAATTTTTAGATACTTGAAAGGAACTGTTGATCTTGGCCTATGGTATCCTAAAGATGATGATCTTACTTTGAGTGCCTTTACTAATGTTGATTGGGAAGGAGATGTGAATGACAGAAAAAGTACTAGTGGTGGAGCATTTTTCTTGGGTAAGAAGCTAATTTCATGGTTAAGCAAGAAGCAGAATGCCATTTCCTTGTCTACTGCAAAGGCCGAATACATTAATGTTGCTAACAATTGTACTCAAGTCCTATGGATGCAGAAGATGCTGAAGGATATCAAAATTATATATGATGAGCCTATTGCTATATTTTGTGATAACTCAAGTGCTATTAGCATTTCCAAGAATCTAGTGTTGCATTCAAAAGAAAAGCATATATCTATCAAGTTTCACTTTTTTAGGGAGAAGGTAAGTGAAAAAGAAGTCAGACTGGAGTATGTGCCTACTAAGGAGCATATTGCAAACATCTTTACCAAGCCATTTCCTAAGGATACTTTTGAGTATCTCAGAGAGAAGTTAGGGGTGATTACCCCTCCTACTCAAAACTAAGGATGCATTGCATCAGTCTGTGCATTTCATAGTCATATCTTGCTTCAAATTGATGTTGTGGTGGCTGCTACTCAGGGGGAGTAGTCAAATGTTCAGATGTTCAAATATGTGGTTCAGAGCTTAGAGATATTTGTCATTGATGTCAAAGGAGGAGAAGAAGAGTCATGTGAAAAACCGGTGATTATCTGGGGAAAAGAGCCTTGTGGGGAGAAGAATATGTGAAAGTGTTGAGGAGAAGATGAGTCAAATCCTAAGGGGGAGTAAGTGTCAAGAGTTAGTTGCGTTGATGGTGTTTTTCACATCATGTGTTTCCATCAATGCCAAAGGGGGAGATTGTTGGATGTTTTGGTTGTGTTGCTGATATGTGGTTGTCATTGATGTCAACACTATTAGCATTAATACATTTGAAGTTGTATATGTCGAGGATATTGAGAAAATTGTAAAGAAATGAGCTGCAGTTTATCAGTGGTGAAGTGAAGTTTTGTATATTAGTATGTTATGTACTTTGATGATCAGAGGTTGTGGACTAAAGGTTTTATTGCTGAGTGTATCTAGTTTATCCACATCGAGTTTCAGAGATCCGCGTGAAGATTTGATCGAGTTATGAAGATTTTCATTCTGACAATTTTTATGTTTCTTCAGTCAGTGTTCCTAATTGAAGATGATGCTATTTCAATTAGTTCAGTTGTTGTAGATGCTTCTCTGGTGATTCATGATGCTTGTGGGTGTTTCTATATCATGCTCTATCTTTGTTGCATGTCTGCATTGATCGTTGTGCTCGTGGTTGGTGATTTTCTCGTGTGTGTTCATGTTTTTCTTGTTTGTGTTTGTAGCGTGTTATGGATCTTCGAGGAGAAATTAATTGAAGTTTCTTCATGCTGGAGATGTTGTTTTGGGTCCTCACTAAGTTGTGGCTGACCTTGGTTGATTCAAATTGTTATTATTATTTCTTTTTGGCCGACTTGTAGCGATGAAATTTCTTGTTGCGGATATATAAGAGCAATTGTTTATTCGAATTGTAGAGTGTGTGCAAGGGTGTGCTTCTCTATGTGTGTGAAAATATTATTCAAATCATTCGAAGGAAGAGAAAAGTGTGAAGAAGAGTGAAGAAGAGTGGAGAATTGTTCATGTGCTTAACTGGAACTGTAATTAGGCATTAGCAGATGTTATTTTCTCAGTTCAAAATATGGATGGTTGTAATCTGAATCTCTTTGTAAGATAGTGTGTCTTCCTTTGTAATTGAGTTGTGAGCTCTAGGCAGTGTGCTTGAATGCATGTGCATTCCCCATATTTCATTTTCATTATACTTTTAAGAGGGTATAATCTTGTGGACTGACCTCCACCATGTTTTTTCCCCTAACAGGGTTTCCACGTAAAAAATCTTGGTGTTATGTGTGTTTTTGATGTGTTGATGATTTATGTTTTCATGGTTAATAATCAGATCTAAGAATAAGGTTAATAAGTGGAATAAGTTTTTGAATTTTTGTGACAACTGATTCACCCCCCCTCTTAGTTGTTTTCCCTTGTGTTGCCAATAGTTCTTTGCCCATTCTCAGAGAAAAGATTACAAAACACTTCAAATTCAATAAAAACAAATCAAACTAGAAAAAAAATGAAGTTAACTAATGCCCCTATCAAATACAATGCATCATAATCCAATACCCCATTGTACGGGTCCATACAGGGGCCTATAACAATGAATTACCAGTCCAAAAAACACATAATTTACAATACAAATCAAGGGTTTATTATTGATTTTCTACATATACAATTCTCTAACCTCTCCCATGAGGTTCCACGAGAATATTTGAATGGTTTTCCCTCTAAAACAACCACTACAACTGACTCTTTAACTAATTGACCCTTCAACTTCCTTACTCTTGCAATATTTTGCATTTTTGCAACTTTTATGCCAACATTTTGACAATTTTTGCAACATATAACAAAATGAACTCAAATGACTCCCAATACATCCAATATGGTATGTTATGACCTTATTTAATGGTTAAAAAGACTCAACACACCAAAATCAACCTAAGACAAACTTAAGACCTTGTTTGCAAAGTGAACCAACATGGTGCCCCTGCACCACTAAGGAAGGGAAGAAGAGGAGTATATGGATCAAGAAAAGATCATATACAGTTAAGCACCCTATTCAATGGGGTTTGATGATGTATTCTTGGTCAAATCACCTGGATTACTTCCTCAGGAAACTTTTGACTCTTCCATAAACTTATTTCTCATATCAAAAACTTTATATCCAAAGTTTTTTTTTCAAATGAACACAATAAAGTTGTTGTAGTTGAAGGCTTTTCTAGAGGAGCTATTAGCAAAATATTTGGATGGTCAAAAAAAATTGTTAGAGGCCTTTGGCCAAATAAAAGAAAAATAACTATAATACTAATTCTAAAATTTCTTGACCCAAAAGGCCAATTTGTGGTTATCATTGATGCCTTGGGAGAAGAATTAGGTAGGATGTTATTCAAGAAGGGAAAATTATCACCTGTGAGTCTAGGAAATTGAAGACAAATGAACAAAACTATGCTTCAAATAATTTTGAGCTAGTAGTAGTGTTCATGCATTGCAAATGTGGAGACACTATTCGCTTTGAAAACTATTTGAGTTAAAGAGAGACCAACATGGTCTAACAGTATTGTTTACCCAACGAAATCCAAATGTTCATCAGAGGAGATGACTTGAGCTAATATCAGATTATCATCTTCAAACTAATTATATAAAGGGTGCAAATAAAATCAAGTTGTATATGCCTTAATTCAAAGGAGGCATATCTCCTCACAGATATTTATTCATCCAATTTCAACAATCAAGTGTTGCAGAAGTCCAAGGGAGATGAAAACTTTGAGCAAGTCAAACAAGATCTCATGGATGATCCTCGAGAATTGAGGTATGATGGGTTCCATTTTGAACCAAATGGACTGCTAAGATTTAGAGGAAGGATGTGTGTACTAGACTTTAAGGATTTAAGGAATATTGTGTGGCAATAAGTTCATTTTGCACCATATTCAAGACATCTTAGAGTGACAAAGCTATTGGTTGATGTGAATTCACTATATTTTTGGAAAGGAATGAAGAGAGATATTGCAAGGTTTGTAGAAATTTGTCTAGAATTCCAGAGGGAGAAGACAAAATGTCATCTCTTGGCAGAACTTCTATATTCTCATGAAATTCTAAGGAGGAAGTGGCAGATCATTAATATGAATTTTGTACACAAAGTCTTCCTATGTCAAATATTTTACATACATTATTTTAGTAGTGATGGAAAAGCTCACCTAGGTAGCCCATTTCATACTAGGAAATTGGATAGATGGGGCACCAAACATAGCTCTCAAGTTCATGCAAGAAGTGTTTGGTTGCATGGTGTTCTTGAGAAGGTTATCTCAAATAGGGACACACAAGTAACATTAAGGTTTTAGTAAACCATATTCACCTCATTTGAAACTCAATTGAATATAATCTCAACTTATCACTCTGAGATGGATGGACAGACGAAAGGGGTAAACCAAGTCCTAGTGGATTGTAGAATTTTCTTATTACAACAATTTCTATGATTCTACGATAAATTTAGACCCATTTGAAACATTATATGGAAGTTTTGAATTCCTATAAGCGGGGATAAGCTAGAAAGTAGGATTATCCTTAGTCCAAAAATGTTGTAAAAAATGGAAGAGTAGATCAAGTTGATCAAAGAGAAATTAGCAAAGAAGAATGATAAATGGAAAAGTTGTGATGAAGCTAAGCATAAACAAAGACAATTCTCAAAGGAGAAAAGAATGCTTGAGTTACGCAATTTATACTAGTGTAATAGTAGGGTCACTCAGTGCAAGGTCCAATGGGACCAGTTTATAGAGAATAGTGCTACGATGGAAGATTATAATGAGATTAAACAAAAGTTTCCCATCCCTTACATGATTTTGAAAATTGAAAGTAAAACCTTTATTTGATTTAATATATGTTATGATACTTTAAATCATTGAGGATGGTGATTCTTAAGGGGGGGGATATGTTACACATGGTTATTAATTTACCCAGTTAATTTAACCTATATGTTTAAATGTGAATTAATGCATGAATTATGTCATTATAGTATTTGATGGTTAAATGAAAAGAATGAATATGGAATATGATGAAACTAATCTTAAATACTTTAATGATGCTTAAGCTATATTGTGAATATGATTTATATGTTATCAGCTAACTATAAAGATGTTTCTCTAAGATGGATGCAGGAAAGTTTGAACCCTCCAGTAGGGGAGGGAGAGTATCACCCAAGAGAAGAGATTGATATTGGAATATTTTGTATTTCTATTTGAGTAGATGCACACACTCACTTGCATAGGTTAGTGGAACCTCATCAAGTCAGTTTGAGTTTCGTATTGGTAAGTACTAAACCTAAGTTGATAGGGTTTTGAGCAATCAAGGAAAAGTATATTTTTAGTCGTTCTTGATCCTCTTTAATCTTTAAAACTACATTAATTACCAATATCTTTTCAATAATAAAAGTAATATATGTAGTATACATATATATATATATATATCCATATATTTAAATTAAGAATTAAATGCAAATATATATATATATGTACATATATACAAATATACTTAGAATATTAATAGTTATGTATTGAACTGTCAATTTTTGGGTGCTATGTACTCTCTTACTCTCTTAAGGTTTTTCACCTAAAAGGAGAGAGATAGGCCAAAAATTGTGGTGGTTTACTCAAACTAATGCAAGTATGATCGAAATATTCCTAAATGTAATGATCTAGATGTAGCAAACTAATAAAATTGATTGATTATTTATGAAAAACCTACGAAATATGAAGTTTTTGAAAACACAATGTGATATGCAGAAATGAATTAGAAACATGCACAAATGAAATCAAAACTTAATGAAACTGAATAGAGTGTACTTGGAGATGGAATACTGATGCTAAAAGATTCTAGAAGGCTGCAGAAATCACTATTGATGATCAGTGGGACTCATTTGCCACTGATGGTGAATCAATCCTTCTGGTAAACTTTGTTGAAATTAGTTTTTGACTGTCGGGAACTAAAAAATGAACAAAACAACTTTTCCAGCCTGGCAGAGGGACTCATTCACCACTGATGGTGAATCAGTCCTCCAAAATTTTGCAAATTCAAGGGTCAACTCAATGGGTCCAGATCTGCACTTGTCTTCTTGTCGGGTTGACGAAACTAAATCTGTAGAAAATAGGTTGAATGTTGTCTTCAAGCTTGAATTAGGGTTTAGTTGGCTTGAATAGCTTTGATGACTTGTTGATCACTTTTCAACACCTATTTCTTTGAAAAAATTTCCTACAAGACCCACAAACACACATGCAAAGAGGGGGGAAATGGTTAAGGGTTAGAGTATAGGGATTTTCCTTGGTCAAATCCCACTTTGGTAATCAAACCCTTGATAAAGAAATGAAATGAAATAAGAAATGAATGATGAATAAACAACATGCGAATATCCTAAACTCACCAAACCCTTGTTTTTGAAGTCTGAAGATATGTAATTGGCTACTCCAAGATGCTTGATTCAATGATGCTATGTTGCTCAAACACTTGAATGAGATGATTGAATGGATGATTGAATGCTTGAATGAATAAGGATGAATGGGGGTTAAAATGGATAGAAAAACACTTATTTATACACACTTATTCCCTAATTACCCAAAAATACAACATCACAGGCCGACATAAGGCCTTAATGAATAAAAACCCAAAGGAAATTTGAATTTATTTTGAATTTTGTGCCAAGAGGGACTCATTCACCACCCATGGTGAATGGGTCCCACTCAAGACTTGCAAGTGGGTGTTGGGAATTAAGTTGCATTTAATGATATTTGTTAGGTTTACATTAAAAAAACACACTTAATTAAGGCCTATAAGTGCATAAAGGGGCCAAGTAAAGCATAAGAAAGGTGTAATTGGTGATGACAAGCCTATTAAAGCATGAAATCTTGTTACAAGACTTTACAACACTTTGAAATAAGACTTGATAAGAGATAAAAAGGAAATATTTAGATGAATTATAATAAGAAGGGTCTAGAAAAGTGTAGAAATGTGTTACAACACTTCACAACACCTTTACAAGACATCATAATTTGAATATTAAATACCTAATGTGAATGCATAAGTTACATTGCAACATTAAATCTAAGAAAAATAAGCCAAGAATCATAGGAAAAAGACCTAAATAACCATGAAAATGTCAAAGATCCATTTTTCTATGGTACATTTAGCCCCCACTTTAGTTAGAGGATGAACTTGCTTCAAACTCACACTAAAGTAGCCATGCATATCGAGAGGGATCCAAATGCACTCATGCTAGCAAGATGAGATAACAACAATCAAGAGGGATGATCAAGCCCCCAGGATGAAGATCCCATGTTAAACTAAACATAAGAACAAAGGAACATGTATGTGAAAGAGAGAAAGAGAAGGGAGAGGAAAAGGAAAAGTTAGATCAAGCTTCAATCGTTTATCTAGCTAGTTGTGGATCAAATCTAGGCTATTTGTCTGAAAACAAAAATGCATACTCACTCTAGGGCGATAGAACTCATGACTATCTAGCAGGTGATAAGGCCCAAAAGGTGAGAAATATACACTTAGCTGGTATGTACTCACAAACACATAGGTGGCTATGGGGAAAGTCGTGCCTCGGAATGGGCTTCTCACTCAACCATATCAAAGTTATACCTCTTGATAACTTTAATATAGCACCACAAAGGAAAGATGTTGATTCATGCTTCATGAGTCAAGAAAAGCTTCGTATGCTTAGAACTCATGAACAAACATGATGGTACCATAGGCATGCAAGTTGTATTATGCAAGGTGGCCATGTGAATGAAAAAATGTAAAATACAAAAGAAATGTTCAAATGAGTCTTGTTTAGATCATGCAAGGTCTATAACTTAGGGAACATTGTGTCTAATATCTCCAAGAGAGGACCAATCAAAGAATAAAATATTCACAACTTAGGGGATGCATTGCGTCACATCAGGCCACTAAGAGGAATGTAATATGCTAAGATAGATCACACTTATGAAGGACATCACACCCAATGTCATCCACAAAGTGATAAATGCATCGTATAAAGTAACAAGGTTGCACTAATAACCAAGAAAAATAAAAATGCAAATGAATAATGCCAATGTATGCCCCCACTTTAAAGAAATTGCTACACTGTTCTGTGAGCAATTACTTTAAAGTAGTGAAGGAAAAAGGAAAAAGGAAACAAGACGTGAGAGCCAACTTGGAAAGCCCCTATGCCAAGTCATACGTTTTTGAGTAAGGTTGCTTCATACAAATGAAAAAGGAACAAAAGAAAGAGGGGTTTCCCCCAAAAAGGAACACACCAAACACATAAGGGATCTATGGATTTGGGGTCAGCATATTCATTGATGCAATGTTTTTATTAAACAGCTCAGAATTGTCATCATTCCCAAAATACATAGAACTAGAAGAATGACACAAAGAGAGCAAAAACAAAAGAAAAAGAAAGTCTATTTTGGGTCAACATGGAAGAGACATTGCGGTCTCAATGCTTTGCATCATCCCCAAAAGGAAAACACAAGAAAAAAGAAAATGAAGAGGTGAAAGAAAGGAAAATATTTTGGGTCAACATGGAAGAGACATAGGGCATCTCAATGCTTTGCATCATCCCCAAAAGGAAAACACAAAAAAAAAGTGAAAAAGAAAAGAAAAAGGATCGATTGGGTCAACATGGAAGAGATAGAGGGCATCTTAATGCTTTGCGTCATCCCAAAAGGAAAACACAAAACAAAAGCGAAAAAGAAAAGAAAAAGGACTGATTGGGTCAACATGGAAGATACATAGGGTGTCTCAATGCTTTGTGTCATCCCGAAAAGGATAACATAAAACAAAAGAAAAAAAGCGAAAGAAATGTACAACATATAGAAGAATGAAGGTACACATAGAGGAAGTGCACAAAGAGAGGGAGAACATCAAACGCACATTACGAGGGAACACGATACGCACATACAATCACACCAAAGAAAAAGGAGAATGTAAAAAGACTAGTTAAGGAAAATGCAAGTCAACCATCTAACAAGTCATCTGCCTCCCAATCATGTTCAATGTATTGTGAGGGCAGTTGACTATCCAAAGGGAGAATTGCAAGTGCCAAACTAGGGGAAGTACTAGGTTCTTCGCTTGGTGTAGGATTTTTGTCATTTAAGCTCATGGAAGAGGAAAATAAAGAATTCAAATCATTATGCACCTCTTCATCTATTTTAGAGATCTCCTCATCATCATCATCATCATCATCTAGGTTAATCACGATAGGAGGGTGGATGGTAATTTCTAATGAAGGGTGTATCAGGAGTTGTGGTTTTTGTATCGGATTGTTTTGTTGTGATTCGAGAGGAGGATCATTATTTATTTCTTTTGTCAAAGGTGGAGGTTGATTTTATTTTTTTCTTAGTTTGTAATTGACAAACAAGGAGACGACGTCGACACCTACACTCCCTAGCACCTTGGTTTCGTTTGATTCTATTTTGAAGTTGTGTAGGTGTAACAACAGGTTAATCCACCATAGGCTCCTTTTCTTCCCAAGGAGGAGGAATGGAAGGAACCAAAGGAGATGGGTCAATCACTTTCTCTTTGACTTTATAGACTTGTTTAATGCAAGGAGGCATGACAAGATTGGGTTCATTATCTCTTGTGCACTTAGACAATGAAGATGAAGTGTTTAGTGTTGGTTTCTCATGAGGTTGCATTGTTTGTTTAGGTTTAGATTTAGGTTGAAGAATTGTCTCATCTAGGATAAGAGAAACATAAGTGGATGGGGACATTTGGCGAAGAGAAAATTTGGCTATTCGTTTGGCTTTGAACTTTTGATAGGCAATGAAAAAGAAGTCTTTTTGGGGGGTGATGGGTTCCATAGGTTCAGGCCAAAAGGCTTCCAAGGAAAAAATACCTTTAGAATACAATGGATTAAAGCCACTATGGTGGATAGTAAATATCTCATTGTCAAGAAAAAACTTCAAAAATTTGTGAACAACTGAAGGGACAACTTTCATCGAGTGAAACCAAGGATGACCTAGCCATAGACAAAACTGATCCAATTGTGGAATGATAGAGAATGTTACATCCAAAGTTTTAGGTCCTATCTATAATGGAAGTATGATTGATCCAATCGTACGACACACAAAACTAGTATGTGTTTTAATCCATTCTATTGGTTTGTCATAATCATCTTGATAAAGATCGTGTAATACCAAAAATTATTCCATGATCATGTTCTCACCACAGGCAGGATCTATTAATATCCCATTGGTGGGATTATCATAGATGCAGTCAGCTATGTAAAGAGGAAAATCGGGAAGATTTTTAAGTATATCGTGAGATGAAATAGTAATATCAAGAGATTTTATCGGTTAGCCCTTACGAGGGATAAGGTCTATCATTCCTACCATTTCATCAATAGGATTAACATGTGTAACATTTGGAGTAATATCATGTTGTTCATCAGTTGTATTGAAATCATCACATCATTGTTTGAAGGTTCACTGGCTTTGAAAAATGAAACATTGTGTTTAGGCATGGGATTAATGAAAATTTGAAAATTCTAATTGGGAGGGGCAGCAGACTTATTTCCCTAATCATTAACACCTGCAATGGATAGATGACTAGAATCAATGAGGTCTTGTACTGGGTGTTTGAGATGCTTGCATTATTTTGTGTCATGTCCATTTTGGCGATGAAAATGACAATAAGCATTTGGTTTAAAGGTGGGGGATAAAGGCTCGGTAGGATCAAGTGGTTTGACTATAGGAAAAGTGATCATTTGTTGTTGTATCAGTTGATTCATTGTGTTATGGAGGGTGTTAGGTAAAGGGGTAAATTGTCTCTTCGGGTCCCCATAGGTAAAGGGCACGACTGCTTTAGTGACTACCACCTGATTATGAATGGGTTGAGTTGGTTGTGGAGGAGGGGGATTGAACTGCAAGAAGCATTTGTTTGGTTTTCTAAAGTTTTGAGCATTATTTTGGTTGCTTTTTTTAGACTTCTCAGCTCGGCTAGAAGTGGATTTTGAATCACAACTAGTAAACGAGTTGTGGTAATCACAAAGGGTTGTGCATAAATGCATGAAAGAAGGAATTTTCATCACATTTATCTTGAATTTGAGTTTTCAAGTTTTTGATAAACATCTTTTGGAGATGTGAATCAGGAACCTTGACATCTACTTGAGCATACAATGACTGATAGCATGAAATGAATTCAGTTAATTTTTCATCTACATTTTGTTTGCACCACATTAAATTAGCCATTGTCTTTTTGGGAATCATATGGATTTGGAAATGACTTATAAATGCATCAACAAGTTCATTAAATGATTGAATTGAATGATTGGGTAAGTTTGAAAATCACTCCAAGGTAGTATCCTTTAAAGTCCTAGGAAACAGTTTAGCTAACAATTTATCGTCAAGGACAAAATCACTGCATAAGGCTATGTAGGCATTGACATGATTAGCAAGGTCTACTTTACCTCCATACTTCTCAAACCTAGGCATCTCAATTCCTTGTGGTATCAGTGTTCTTAATATTTCTAAGGATAATGGGCTACTATGGACATAGTATGTGGGTGGGGCATTTTGGTTTTGGTTTATGGTGGATATTTGTTGTTGCATGGAGAAAATAGTGTGAAAGAGTTGTGTAATGAGAGGGTCAATGTGAGTGGTATGAGGGGGAAGAGAGAATGGTGATGGAGTGTATGTAATGTTAGGAGAATTGAAAGGGACACTAAGAGGGGTGAAAGTGGTGGAAGATGGAACATTTGATGCCACAAAAGAACTAGGAATGCTAGTTGGAATAGTGAAAGGAGTCACATGACTAACCTATTTCATAGTTGTTGTAACTTGAGGAGTGGTATAGGTGGGTATGGATGCTATAGTTGAAGGAGGAGGAATGTGAAATCCTCCTTGGCTAACCACAGTGTTTGTTGGTTGGGAAGTGGAAGGAACATGTTTGTTGTATATCTCAATAATTATTTTCATACATTTTAAGCCATCATCACTTTCAATCAAGCGATGAAGGTCGTCTATAGCAGGTATTGCAGTGGTGAAAATGTTTTCAAGATATAAATCTTGTTGCGAATGTGCAAAATCCTCATGAATACTAATGACTATATCTTGTGGAATTTGATCTGTTTGTGTGTCAACATGCATTGTATGTGAAGGTAAAGGTGTAATAGCACTTGGTAGTATCCATGCCTAATGCACCATTTTCCATACCAGGAGTAGGAGCTCGAGACAACCCAAGGTCCACAACGAGTGTGTTATCGTGGGATGCCATGAGTTGAGAACTTCTTCTCACTAAAGTATTATCAATAGGGCACCAAACACTCATACAAATACCACAAGAGGTGGGGGGAATGAAAATGCAATGAAATCTAGGAATAATAAAATGCATATAATAGAAATTATGTAAACTAAAACAAGAATGCAATACCAGAAAACAAAAATGCAGAAATTGTTATGAAAATGATAGAAAATGTTGTGCAGAAAGTGCAACTAGACTAATTTTCCCAAGGTGGAAAATGAGTCCAAGGATGAGATTTTTTGTGATATTTTAGAAAATTTAAAGTGATTTTTATGCTTTTCTAATGAAAAACTAAGATGTAAATGCAGAATTTTAGTTTTTGTAATGTTTTGAAGAGCAATAATGAAATCTATTTGAGATATTCACTAATGCAAATTTGTAAATCCTAGGATGCAAAAACAATGCAAAAGTTAATGCTATGAGTCCTAGGTTGTAAATGAAATGAAAATCATAAAGAGAATGTTCAATATGTAGGTTCACCAAAATGAACCATCAATTTTTGGGTGCTATGTACTCTCTTGCTCTCTTAGGGTTTTTCACCTAAAAGGAGAGAGATAGGCCAAAAACTATGGTGGTTCACTCAAACTAATGCAAGTATGATGGAAATATGCCTAAATGAAATGATCTAGATGCAGAAAAATAATAAAATTTATTGATTATTTATGCCAAACCTAAGAAATATGAAGTGTTTGAAAACACAGTGTGATATGCAGAAATGAATTAGAAACATGCACAAATGAAATCAAAACTTAATGAAACTAAACAGAGTGCACCTGGAGATGGAATACTGATGCTGAAAGATTCTAGAAGGCTACAAAAATCACTGTTGATGACCAGTGGGACTCATTCGCCACTGATGGCGAATTAGTCCTTCTGGTAAACTTTGTTGAAACTGGTTTCTGACTGCCAGGAACTGAAAGCTAAAAAAAATAGCTTTTCCAGCCTAGCAGTGGGAATCATTCACCACTAATGGAAAATCATTCCTCCTCCAAAATTTTGCAAATTTAGGGGTCAACTTGGTGGGTCCAGATCAACACCTATAACCTTCTTGTCGGGTTGAATGTTGTCTTCAAGCTTGAATTAGGGTTTATTTGACTTGAATAGCTTTGATGACTTGTTGACCACTTTTCAACACCTATTTCTTTGACTAATCTGCCTACAAGACCTGCAAACACACATGCAAAGAGGGGGAAAATGATTTAGGGTTAGGGTATAGGGATTTTCCTTGGTCAAATCCCACTTTGATAATCAAACCCTTGATAAAGAAATGAAATGAAATAAGAAAGGAATGATGAATAAACAACATGCAAATGTCCTAAACTCACCAAACCCTTGTTGTTGAAGTCTGAAGATACGTCAATGGTTACTCCAAGATGCTTGATTCAATGATGCTATGTTGTTCAAATGCTTGAATGAGATGATTGAATGGATGATTGAATGCTTGAATGAATTAGGATGAATGGAGGTTAAAATGGATAGAAAAACACTTATTTATGCACACTTATGCCCTAATTACACAAAAATACATCATAGACTGACATAAGGTCTTAATGAATAAAAACCTGAAGGAAATTTGAATTTATTTTGAATTTTGTGCCAAGAGGGACTCATTCGCCACCCATGGAAAATGGGTCCTGTGAATGTTAAATTCCTTGAGCTCCCTCCAGGTGGTTTTTATTTTTGCTAAGTATCAGCCCACAACTCATCTTTTTGGACTCCATCCGTTATTTGCACATGTTCACTAGGTGCTCACCATAGGGAATCCTTCCTTCTCTCTCCTACTAGCTTCCGCCATGCTTCCACGTGTTGTCACCGCGGGCACTTAAGGGTTGCTTCCCTTCACTTTTCAATCGAGCCCCATCCACGTGCCACATAGCTTTCATCTACATACACTTTTAGTGGACCCAATAGTCAGCACCGATAGTAAAGAATTCCTCCACGTGTGTTCACTACACAATCTTTCAACGCAAGAATGAAGAATCAATAAGCATGCCCCGACTTGCTGCCACGTGTCTTTTTCGTAGGGACTTTATCGAAGGGAAGGAAAGAGTGAACTACATGCCCTGCCAAGTTGTCATGTGTCTTAACTAACTGCATGATTGAATGACACATGTCTGCAAAGGAGTTTGTTGGGACTACTGCCATCATTCAGAGGGGATGCATCCATTTGAGAAGTGACTATGTGTCATGGCCCGAATCTTTTTTGTTGCAACAGCCAAAGGAAATCATTGTTGTAAGCATCATTACTCGTGATACGAGATCTTTTCTCTTACTGACCCTCTTGGCAGTGGGAATTTTATCTATATATACTACGTCTTCCTTCAAAAATGAGTACAAAAGAGATAGAAAAATTAGGGAAAAGACACTAGGACTTTTGTATTACTTTTAGATTATTGTATGAGACTCTCAAACTGTGCCATTGTTTGACCTTTCTATTTTTCTTAAGCTATTTGATAAAACATTGTACTATGCCATTATTGTCCTAAATTGTTTATTTGTAGAACTTCTATGATTTTAATACAAGTTTTTTGGTTTAGATCATGTCTTTGACTCTTCTTTTCAGTGAATGTGTATGAGAATTAAATTATTTCATTGAATAAAATATTCAAATTTTCATCTTTGATTTATGTTATTCTAGAACATAGCATATTGTTGATCGGGCCCTTAAATCTAATCCCAGAAGATAGGTTTACCATGCCTATATCTATTCCTTGGTGCATTGTCATAGTTAGATCTTTATTTTTTATATCTGCTTCCTTTTCTCATTCTAAAACCCCAATTACAGAAGAAATCGACTTCTTTAAAACCCAGAGGTCACTCAATTTAGCACAATTTGTTCCCCCATTAACTGAGTTTCCCATAAAGGTTGTTACCTTGCCAATTTTTGGCATCAATAGTTACTTTTTTCTGGCATGCCTAGTGGGACTACTTAAATGAACCTAAATCTAAAGAGGGTGTGTGAGCCATCGACCTGTTACTAGATCTCAAACAATGAATAACCCTGGTTTGTTAGTGTCACCACTAGGAATAGTACAAGTCATGACCCAGATAGTGAATGTTTTGCTCCTTTACCCCTTCCGCTAGCCATGTTTCCAATTGCTAAAAAAAAATTGTGGCATGGAATGTCGGAAGTCCTCTTGTAGCACCAGTAGCACCCGTCGTTTGTGACCCTATCCTAGTTTTCACTTTAAAAGATATACCTAAATTTATCAGAGATGGCTCAAGAACACCATCCGAACATCTACAAGATGTGGTAGATGTGTTTCTAATACATGGAGTTACAGACCAAAATATAGCACTAAGGTTGCTCGCAACCTCTTTCAGAGGTAAAGCACTGGATTGGTACCGCACGCTGCAAGCTAATACCATCGCTACTTGGGATCAACTTGGAGACCCTTTCTATGAAATATTCTCAAATGATGGAGATAGGTCCTCGCAATATCATCAGCTAGAAATCATAAAGTGGTCCCTATATGAAGCCATGACTAACTTCAACGCTCGGTTCCATATAACTTGGCAAAGAATTCAGGCTAATATCCACCCGCTGGCCAACTTTGCATTCATGTTTTACTTGAAATCCATCAACTTCGACATTTCGATGATGATCCAGTCTCTTGGTAGAACCACACTACCAGACGCATATAGTGTTGCAGTCAAAGTGGAGAACAATCTGATAGACGTCAGAAAGTTGTCGCCTCGGCCCATCATGCCTATGTTCCCCGAGATATCAGTTCTCCCCTAGGGGATGCCATCTACTAGTCTGCTCGCTCCTCCTCAATCCATGTACACATATCTAGTCGCACCACAGAATGTTGCTTCCACATCCAACTCTTCAAAGGATAAGATAAGTGACATCAAGGACATGTTGTAGGCTATGGCCAATGAAATAACTACTATCAAGCGCGACTAGTCTGCACCTCCGAAATCAACCTATCAAAATTATCAAGGTGGAAGATCTTCTTACAAACAAAACTAGTTCTAAGGAGGTGCTCGCACAAATTCGTAGGCTCAAACAACTAATCAAATAGCATTGGTACCCACTCTACTGCAAAGTGCTAACCCAAGCTCAAGCAAAGAGTTTACAGTGGGGAAAAATAATCTCGTTGAATATGTCAATCCATGGTGCTTCCCCTATGGCAATGCACATATGCCAGGCTGAAATTTCCCATGCAAAAATCTACAACAAAATGTGGTAGAATAACACAGCCAAGGTGCAGCATTAGATCATGGAGGTTATGTATATGCCTCTCTGCAAATGGAAAATGCAATACTCACCGTACAAATGCAAGGGATTTCCTTGGAGCAAGAAACTGATATTGCTCCCGATCACACACTCTTCTCATGGATGGAAGAAGAAGAGGCGGTGTTTTCCAATGTTGTATCCACATCAAAAACCTCGCAAGTGTAGTCTGATTACAACACTCACTCAAAGAGGAGATTCATAGGCGAACTAGTCATCCCACAACTAGTTAGTCTGTTGCCCAAAAGTGCTTCTGAACAAACACCCAGTACCTTCGCAGCAGCATAGCAATGTCTGCTGCGAAAGGAAATTGTTATAACTAGAGCTAAGGAGCAAAAGAATCCAAATCCACCACCGTTTAATATGGTGGAACAATTGAAGAAATCCTTCGCTAATGTTTCCATGTGGGATATCTTATCTATTTCATAATAGAAGACATTGCTACAAAAGGCTCTCTAAGAGGATTTGATCATTGAGCCGACAGAGCACTCGCTCAAAGGAAAGGCCATTGATCCATCACCTCCTACCAAAGTTTTCATGAATAGCACAAAGGAAGCCTCTACCGAGGTTAGAGATAAGCCAAAACCAAAACCATTCTTCCTAACTCTTATTGTGGGAGATAAATTATTACACAATGCCATGATTGACTTTGGTGCTAGCACTACATTCATGCCTAAACTGATAGTTGAAGCCTTTGGACTTAGCTATAAAACTTTAAAGAAGGTGGTTATGTAGCTTCATGGGAACAAAGCCAAAACCGTAGGTGTCATCAAAGACCTCCCATAGACTCTATTATCCTTCCCTAGCATCACAGTTCCGCAAGATACTGTGATCATAGATGTTCCCCCCATGTTCGGTCTCTGCCTATCCCAAGAATTCACTTCAAAGATAGGTGGGTATCTTTCTTTGGACTGGTCACACTTGATCCTAAAGACCAAGCATGGAGCTAAAATTAAAATAGTTTTTGAAGCTCTGCATTCAGAACATGTGGTCAATGAAGCCATGATCCTCTTTCACCAAGGAGGAAACGTATTGCACCGATTTGTTAGAAGATGAAAAAGTGACTGAAGATCGGACCAATCATGAATAAGCTCTCTTCAACAAATATATAGACATTGATCCTTTCAAAAACTATCATGCTATCGGGTTAGGAACTTATGTCATCTATGATAAAGATCAAGTGCTTTTGAAGGTCGTGAAGGAACCTAAAAGTGGTCAAGCTTCAAACCTATGGATGTTGCACTTTGACGGAGCAAGATGAAAAGTGAGCACAGGGGCTAAGATATGTTTGATATCCCCACACAATGAAAAGACACTCAGGTTTTTCCTCTTCCAGTTCACTTGTTCAAACAATGAAGCTGAATATGAAGGACTAGTGCAAAGACTA
This sequence comes from Sequoia sempervirens, assembly GCA_007258455.2. Taxonomy (NCBI): domain Eukaryota; kingdom Viridiplantae; phylum Streptophyta; class Pinopsida; order Cupressales; family Cupressaceae; genus Sequoia; species Sequoia sempervirens. Next base: position 114,678,545 of record VDFB02000017.1, on the reverse strand, counting down.
AGCCTTGTGGAATAGATGGGCATCAAGAAATTAATGGTGTTCATAGATTTTGAAAGTCTAGTAGTCAACCAAGTCTGAGGGGTCTCTGCTACAAAAAATGTTCACATGAGATCCTATAGACATAGAGTTTGGGACCTGATCGAAGGTTTTGAAGCCTTCAACATCCAGACAGTGCCCCAAAAACAAAATAGTGTTGCAGACCACATGGCCGTAATCGGATCTCAGTTTGACCTTGTCTCTGACCTAATTCATAACAAACACTCTACACGAGTGATAGTCTGACTAGAAATTCTAGATAATGATCAAAGCTAGAAAGTGTTTGACAGTGATGAACACATCACCTCATTCATGCAATAGTCAAATGATTTTTCTGACCAACTCCAACTGAAGATTGCAAAGGCCTACAATGGACAAATCATTCAGTTGAGGTCTAACAAGCTTCCAAGGAGGCTAGTCACTCTCAAAAACCTATTCAATTGTGATGATGCAAGAAATGATAAAATGAAGTTTGTAGCGGAAAAAAGAAACTATGCGGACCTCCAGGTCGGAGATGGAAGAAAGCTCAAAGTCAAGAAGGACTCTTGGCATCATGATAAAGAAAGGATCATCAACTTCTACGAGAAGTATAAAAGAGTAGTGGCCTGGTCATATAATGACCTTAAGGGATACAATCCTGACATCATCCAACATACAATAGAGCTGACTAAAGGCACAAAACTAGTCTGCCAAAAATAGAGGCCAATGAATTTGAAGATTGAAGCATTGATGGCGCAAGAGCTAAGAAAGCTAATTTAGTCTCAGATTTTCTTCTCGATCAAGCACAACACGCGGGTATCCAACCTAGTCCCAGTCTGAAAGAAAAATGGAGATATCTTCCTATGTGTTGACTTTCGAGACTTGAATAGAGTATCCCTAAAGGACCACTACCCATTGCCTTCCATGGAGTCTATCTTGCAAACAGTGGCAGGATCAAAGATATTTTCTCTACTGGATGACTTCTTCGATTACAATCAGATCCAGGTCAAAGAGGAGGACTGACACAAAACAACATTCACTACCAAGTGGGGAACGTTCACATATGCGAAAATTCCTTTCAGCCTCTCAAATGCAGGAGCCACTTTCCAACGGGCAATGGATATCGCTTTCAGCAAATTGATTAACAATATTATCCTGATCTATTTGGATGATCTAACTATTTTCTCCAAACAAAAGGATGATCAATTTGATCATCTTGATATGGTTTTCAAAAAATGCTAGGAGTTCGGGGTATCCCCGAACCCGAAAAATGTGTCTTCGAAGTACCGCAAGGCAAGCTATTGGGACATGTAGTGTCCAAAGAAGGAATTGTAATTGATCCCAAGTGGGTGAAAGCAATCAAAGATCTTCCCCTACTAGTCAACAAGAAAGGATTCCAATCTTTCTTAGGGAAGGTAAATTTTGTGAGCAAATTCATTTCGGATTTTGCAAGATTAATTAGACCAATCACCCTGATGCTAAAAAAGGATCAATTATTCAAATGGACTAAAGAAGCTAGAGAAGCCTTCAAAAAGGTTAAGGATGCTATTTCCTCAGCTCCTGTGCTGGTTAATCTTGACCTATCAAAGGACTTCATAATGTATGTATTCAGTAGCAGATCAAGCATTGCTACTATCTTAACTCAGAAAGATGATGAAGGAAAGGGAGAACATCCAATAGAATTTCACTCCCGGACCCTAAAGGAATATGAGACAAACTAGTAAAAGGACTCAAGAAGTTCTGACACCTCATATCTTGCAATAAGGTGATTATTTATGTTGCACATTCTAGTGTGAGCGAATACATCATGGAAGGAGAAATCACTGAAAAGAGGGATAACTGGATCACTAAGATCCTTGAATACGACATTGAGGTCAAGCCTACAAATATCATCCGAGGAAGAGGACTGTGTGAATATCTAGTGCATGACGAAGAAGTGACAACTGAAGAAGAGAAACCAAAGCTAGTTCTAATGAATGAGTCTAAGTCTAAAGGTTGCTGGCTAACAGACAGAGTAAGGTTCATGCATACAGGAAAATACCTATTGGACCTTCACAAAAGAGGAGATTCTACCGACTATAGAATAGCAGATATGCACTCATTAAAGGGGTCCTTTTCAAAAGGAACTTCAATGGTGTTCTATTGCAGTGTGTCACCACAGAGCAAGCAAAGAGGATTCTTGACACTTTCCACAGTAGTCCCGCGAGCGAGCACTTCTCCACTAAGACCACAACCATCAAAATCATGTGCGTTGGGTACTTTTGGCCTATGCTATTTAATTACTCATACTCCTTGGTAAAATCTTGCAAGGAATGCCAATTCTTCGCAGGAAGAAGAAAAAACCCCATAATGCCTCTCAATCCGATAGTGATTGATGAGCCATTTGCGCAATGGGGCCTTGATTTCATCAAAATGATCAATCTTGCCTTCAGTGTCAGACACAAATGGATTCTAATAACAATAGACTACTTCACTAGATGGATCGAAGCCATGCCCCTGAAGAATGCGACGAAGGCGGAAATAGTGGATTTCCTTGAAGAATTGGTGACAAGATTTGGCCTACCAAAGACCATCATCTCTGATAATGCCAAGGCTTTCCTAGGCTTTACGATATGTCAATTTGCACTTGTGCATGGTATATTCTTGAAAAAATCATCAAACTATTACTCGCAGGGGAATGGCCTGGCTGAGTCAACTAACAAAAATTTAGTCTGACCCATCAAAAGGATCAGGTCAGAACACCAAAGGGAATGGCATAAGAACCTTCAGGAAGTGTTGTGGGCGGACCTCATAACTACCAAGAAAGTCCTCAATACTTCATCGTACGAGCTAGTATATGGGAAAGAATTGTTATTACCTATCTTTGTGGAGATTTTGGCATTGAAATTGCTCAAATCTCTCGAAGTAGAACAAAACGACGCCATGGAGGTTCGGCTGGCCAAGTTGCTGGAAGTGCAAGAAAAAAAGGGAAATCCTTGATAGCCATGTCCAACTACTAGCAGGTGGTTAAGAGATGGTTTGACAAGAAAGCCTCAGACCAAGGTCTAAAGTGTGGGGACCTAGTGCTAAAATTCAATGAAAGGGTTGCAAAGCCAGGCCAACATGGAAAGTTTGACAGCCTTTGGGAAGGCCCTTTCAAAATAATTCAATGCAAGAAAAACAATGCATTTGAATTAGAAAACATGGAGCAAGAAGTATTGGGTATTCTGGTTAACGGAATCCACCTAAAATTATTCAATTAAGCTTCACAATTATTCTACCAGTGTAAATATGTAAGTAGTGTAATTATTTTTTCTTTCGTGTTTGTTGACCGGTCTTTGAATAATTTTCATTCTACAGTATGAGGAAGCAGAAAAAAAATGAAACCCATTATTGCAAAGAGTAGAGAGAACTAACTTGTGGTCAAAGCAAAGAAAAATGACACCCTTATGAAAAAATAGAATGAGCACATATATGTAGGAAAAGAAAAAGAGAACCCACATTGCAAAATCAAAAGGAAAAGGAGACAAAATGTTAATATAAGTTGTATTTCCATTATATTTATATACCTCAATAAGTAAATTGTCAAAATGGCTCTGAAACCACGCTTTTAAAGTATATCTATATATATTATGCGGTTTCTTCATATATATATCCAATAAGGCCTTTTTCAGGCATATATACAAAATGTATTAACAAAAAGATGGTTCTCAAGGCATACAAGTTTTAGTCACAAGCAGTGGCAAGGGAGGCATCAACAACAATGTCTAGAATTACTTCATTAGTAGGAATGACAAAAAAACTAGCAGCATCATCCGCAGGAGCAATGGCGAGCAGCGGAGGGAACACCAAGTTCCTGAAGTCATTGTACTAGTCGATGTCGTAGAAAGGCACCACATTGTACAAGCAAAATAGGAAGTGGTAGGCACATGTTACCCTTTGACGATGCTCTTCTTGTGATTGGATGTGGAACCCACTCAGGAATGGCACCCATGGTACTACTACATCTTCTTCAATATACTTCTGAAGGTCACTTGCCATTGGCAGGCCCAGACCAAACGCAACATTTGCCACCACCTCTCTAAGGCTTCCTAGGTACTTCTTTGGAAATATTTCAAGCACCAGGCAAAGAATCAATGGATTGGGAACTTGGATGTCAAGCATAGACAAAACAAAGTGAGATCATACATCAGTATTAACTCTGCACTTGTCTTCATATTCAATGTAGTACCTCCCCAAAACCCATTTCATTGCTACAATGGCCAATGAATGCTTATTCTTGGTCATTCTTTTAAGACACCTAGTCAAGATTTCACCAAGGAAAGTTGTTTGGGATTTCTTATAGACTAACCTAATAGGGGTATTCATGGTAGAAAATTCTATGCAGCTATCTGATACTAGCTCTACACAAGTTGCCTAAGTCTATCTCTATGAAAATTCTACTCAGCTACCTAATGCTAAATTCTAAGCCAACTACCTATTACCAATTCTTCTAAAATTGCTAAGTGTGATTTTTCTATTGCCTAAGTGCCTATTTATAGAAATAGCCAAGATGTGCATGGTAATTTTCATACCATAAGCATGATGCTAATCAAGTACCAACTTGAAAATCGCACAAGGGCTTGCTCAAATTTCCCACCCAATTGCGTCTGCTAGGTATGGTTTGCTACGTGAAAGATAAATAAGAGCTAATTAATTAGCATAAGCTGGTGGTAGTCATTGGTGGTAGTCATTGATGATCATCTATACGGTTGAATGTTGATGTGTCATTCTATAGGCGCTTCTCAAACTTCAAAGAAGAACACAAATCTTTTCAAGTAATTATTGCTTTTTTCACCTAATTATTCTCTTTGGGATATTAATTGCCCAAGCATGCAAAATCCTAAACTGTCTTCAAATTGCTAGCTCAATTTCTAAGGAAATCATTCCATACAACATGATTATCAAATCATCATTATGAATTATGGTCATTTCAATATGACAAGAAATTCATTTCACACAATAAAAAGAGTTGGCGATACATGCCAAATTTAATGCTAAAAGGAGAGCATTGTTGGCCACCCCAAGAAATAAATAACCAAGTATTGCATGCAAGAAACTAACATTGTGAGAGATTTTTTAGTACGCCACCCAGGGAAAAGGATTTTTTAGCACAGACAGAGCCAAGGTGAATTACAAGAAATTTTAACACAACCAAAAAATTTACAATACCCTGAAATGGCTAGAATTTATTAGATGGAGGCACAGCTTGTATGACAACATGATAGCAGCACGAGTCATCAATATTTTTTATAACACCTCTTACACGTTGCCTGGGACACTGGAAAAACTAGAATGGGTTCACACGTGCACCCTGGACAAGCCCAAAATTGCCTAGGACCAAAGCCAAATAAAGGAGGAATGGTATAATATCCATGACCCCATCCTTGCGAAGAACCCTAAGACTCTTAGGGAAGGAGCTTGCGAAAGAATGAAGAAGGATAAAAGCATAGGGAAAATGGAATATAAGCTATGGTTCAGTGGTCTTCTGCAATATATGGTCCCCTATGTGCATTACTGCCTAGAGCTCGTCCACAAGGCCATTGAACACTTCAACCCAAATACCAACACCATTGAAGGCTGGACGCTGAGAGTCAACATCAGTGAAGACGCTATCTAGAGCATGCTATGTATCCAATGAGCCACTCTAAAGTGATTAGAATGGAGACATTTACTCCAGAAAGTGGGTGCATCTTTTGGCAGGGCAGAGACAAAGCTTTGGACTTCTATAATGTAGAAACACAGAGGTCTGAGGAATTTTGCAATGAGCTGCCACAAATTCCAATTGCACATAGTTCCTTCAAGAAGGATATGTAGGATGTGCTCTCTATGACGGTGTTTGTTTGCAGCTTGGATGAAGACAAATGGATGCAAGAATTTCAGCTAGGTTTGGGTTTTTAGCTGTGAAGGAAAAAGTCCTTGTTTTGGTATGACTTTACAGGAGTCATTTACCGAGAAATGATGAGCCAAATATGGGAATACAAGATACAGTACAAGTTCAAGTTTCCTTCCTTGCTTCCTCCTATTTTCTTATACCAGAACCCCAACTTCTTCAGTAAAATGATGCCATTATCTATTTTTACTGATAAAGGAGCCAAAAAGCTAGTTTCCGTATGGACTCCCCTCCTTTCTGTAACACATGACTATTATGCATTTTTCAGAGTTTTTCTTATCTCTGATTTTGCAAGACTTCGATAAGAATGGTTGTATCTATCAGCTTTATGCCGACCAGACGGATTGGATGTAGAGCTTTACTCCTAAATGTGACTGGTTCCTCGGGAGGGATTTTACATTCATACGTATGCGCGGCTTTACCGAGGAGCCATTCTGGCTCCCATGTCACACATAGGCTATTGGCCCTTGAAATGTTCAGGAAGATGTCCAATATTGATTATAAATTTTGTAGAGGAAGGGGAAAGAGAGGATTTTTCAAATGTCCGCTAACCTTCAAATGGGTGGTAATGGAAAAAAAGAAGTCGCACAAGATGTTGGAAGAAAAGCTGGCTCATCTGGGGTTAGTGATGATCTGTGACAAATGGAATTACAACCCCTTCGACGACTTGGGTAACGAATTCATCAAGGTAACCCACAACCCCCAACCATATTGGGAAAATTGGCGGAGTCCGATGGAGGAGGAGGATGACCTGTTCGTGGACCTAGCCTATGTTCCTACTGATGACATCAAGCCACTATGGCTTCAATTCTACCTTCGGTTAGCAAAGTATAATGAGAAGTGAAAAATAGGGGTTTCCCTCTACAATTAGTTATCAAAGAAAGAGAACTAGAGCGAGGAAAGAATTAGGTATTTTTGGATCTACCGACAAGAAATCTAATGCCTTGATTCTCCTTACCAAAGCGTAGTGATGGATGAATGATTTGATAAATTGTGAGATGATGCGCATATAGATTCTAACGTGAGCGTTGATGAAGACGTCGACCTAGAGGAGTCTGAAACACATACAAAGAAAGGAAAGGAGAAGGAAAGTGAAGTATGGATGGCGCCAACACAATAAAAAGAGAAAGTGGCAATGGAGCCTAGCAAAGTCTCTTTGAAAATGTGTGGTTCAATATATCTCAGTCGAGAGCCTTGTGTACATGCACCTGGAGCACAAGAAGGTCAAAAACAACCCAGGAGCAACAGTCAGAGACTGTACAAGTGGAGGACTTTCCACCCAACAAGAGGCAATACATAGATGCAATTGAAGAAGAGGGTTCATAGGAGCCCGTAACAAGCCTAGGGCCCACAATGAGCATGAAGCCAGTGACGAGCCAAGGATTGCAGCCATTCACACCGCAGGTAAATTTTTCTCCCTCTTCTCTTGTTTCACAATCTTTAGTTACTCCTGTTGTGTCTGTGGCGCCCCTCACCATAGGTGTCAGCCTTTCTTTTTCCACTTCTGTCACAATGGTCGCGAGAGGTTTCTCCCAATTCTCTGAAGTGAGGTCATTTGTTTTGACTCCTCCACAAACCCTTTCACCTTTCATCATTACCCAGTACACATCCACTATCTCTTTTCCCTTTGCATCCACGACTTCCATTGACATGCTTCTGGCTACTACTATATCGAGCCCAACTCAGTCCACCTAGCAGATGGAGTCTGCCATGACCCGGCTACGACCACAACACCTAATAAGTCCTCCTGCTGGTTCACAAACCATGTTTTGGCATATCCCTCTATCGTCCCCACTTACAATCAATCTCCCAAGAACTAAAAAACCTAAAACCACTATCCTCACATTCCCTTTCACTATTCCTCCTAGCACACCTTTCGCGGGTGGGCTAGTTCAGTTGCCAGCCCAATTTATGGCACAGGGCGATAAAACAAAGGAAGCACTAGCTATCAAAATCCAAAAGCAAAAGGCCAAGGATTCCAAGAAGCCGGAGAAGTTAAAGGTGTATATTGTTTTCAATGAAGCTCATAAATCATTGCATTTCACAACCATGTACCTGAGCATCGTCAAACCATAGGGGAAATGCAACCCAATGATTACAACATTTTTTCCATAGGACTCGATCTAAGCATAGCCTGACCATAGGACAAAGTTGAGCTCATGGAAGAAACACTGCGGGTGGTGACCACTGACTTCCTCAAGTCTAGTCGCCAGCTAAAGAAAAAGAAGAGGAGCTGAAACTTGTAAAGGATAGAATTGAGATCTTGATGGAAAAGGAAAAAGTGAGAGAAGCAAAAATTGCACACTTATTGGAGAAAGTGCAGGAAACACAGGTAGAGCAGAACAAACTCCGAGAGGAACTTGCAAAGTTTCAATCCTATGACCCCAATTTGGTCGCCGCACTGTGGTGGAGGAACCAAGAATATTAGAACCAGTTTTCTCTTGTAGAGTAGGGGATACAAAAGAGTGAGGAGTTTGAATGTCAGCGCACTCAATTCAAGCAATAAATGCAATAGAGGGATGCAGAATTTGAGGCCCGAAAGGACCAATTGGAAAAGTAACTCCAAGAGATTATCAACAAACAAAAATCGGGCCGAGGAAAATTGGTCTGTAGAATTGAGAAACATTCAGGGACAACTTGTGGCCTCAAACAAAAGGGTTGCAAAACTGACACAAGATGTTGGATCAAGGGATGTAGAGATCAGTCTTTTGAGAAGTTTTCCTCAATCCCCTGCTGCCCAGTCGGACCTCCTTCCAGTGGTTCAACAATTATACATTTCATACTAGGATAAGGTCAAGGCATTTTGCCTAACCCTTCAGCCAACGCTCCATTTTATGGCGGAGGTGACAAATTTAGGCAAGAAAGTTCATGGAGCAATTGAGCAATTCCCACAAATCATCGCGGAGAGGGTTGCTAAGGTGAAAAAGCTATTGGATAGGCTATACATGGTCTTGGATGAAAACTTAGCAAACACAGGAATCGAGGATCGGAAGGCCGCTGCCAAAATAGCGAACAGGTTCATCCACTGCCACTCGACTATCCTCCATGCTAGCAAGTGCACTGCCAAACTAGACCGAACCATGAATAGCATGCAGGCTAGGTTCTCCCAACTAACCTAGATGGGTTTTCCCTTCTCGTTTCTTTTTGTTGACTTGGTGGTGACTGTAGAGCATATTGTGACAAAGATAGGAGAGAAGTAGCAGGACACATCCACTTTCCATAGCTTCAGTCACCCCCTACTGCAGAAGATATAGAGGGTTTCACACACCCAATAGCACAACTGCTCTTCCAACTCAAGTCCAGGGCTAGTATATATGTGATGCTTCCTTACAAAGAAATGATCGATCTACGTGGACCACAAGAGAATCTACGCGACATAACGATACCATTCGAGGCTGACTGGCTACCTCTGTAGGCTACTCTCTCTAAGCTCTAAATCCATCACCCCATGGATGGGACTCTAGTCTGCAAGCCAGAAAAAAATTTGGATTCCTTGTTCTGTAAGCGAAATGCCCCTGGTAGTCACCAAAAGTTGTGAATGTTAAATTCCTTGAGCTCCCTCTAGGTGGTTTTTATTTTTGTTAAGTATCGACCTGTGCCTCATCTTTTTGGACTCCATCTACTACTACCACGTATCTGCCAGATGCTCACCACAGGGTATCCTTCCTTCACTCTCCTACTGGCTTCCCCCATGCTTTGACGTGTTGTGACCATGGGCACTTAAGGCTTGCTTCCCTTCGCTTTTCAATCGGGCCTCGTTTGCATGCCATGTAGCTTTCATCCTCATACACTTTTTGGTGGACCCAACAATTAGTGCTAATAGTAAATAATGCCTCCATGTGTCTTTACTATGTAGTCTTTCAATGCAAGAAGGAAGAATCAACGAGCGGGCCCTGACCTACTGCCACGTGTCTCTTTTGCAGGGACTTTATCGAAGGGAAGGCAAGAGTGAACTGCATGCCCTGCCAAGCTGTTGCTTGTCTTAACCGACTACATGATTGAATGACACATGTCTGCGAAGGAGTTTGCTGGGACCACTGCCATCATTCAAAGGGGATGCATCTGTTTGAGAAGTGACTACGTGCCATGGCCTAAATCTTTTATGTTGCAATGGCCGAAGAAATTCATTTTTGCAGGCATCATTGCTCATGATACAGGATATTTTATGTTACCAAACCACCAAGCAGTGGGAATTTCATCTATATATACTCCTTCTTCCTTCTGAAAATGAGTACAAAAGAGGTAGAAAAATTAGGGAAAAGACACCAAGCCTTTTGTATTGTTTTTAGATTATTGTATGAGACTCTCAGATTGTGCCATTGTTCAGCCTTTCTATTTTTCTTAAGCTATTTAATAAAACATTATACTATGCCATTATTGTCCTGAATTGTTTATTTACAGAACTTCTATGATTTTAATACAAGTTTGCTAGTTTAGATCATATCTTTGACTCTTCTTTTCAATGAATGTGTATGAGAATTATTTTATGTCATTGAATAAAATATTCAGGTTTTCATCTTTCATTTATGTTATTCTGGAACATAGCAGATTATTGATCAAGCCCTTAAATCTAATCCAAAAAGATAGGTTTATCGTGCCTATATCTATTCCTTGGTGCATCGCCTTAGTTAAATCTTTATTTTTTTATATCTGCTTCTTTTTCCCATTCTAAAACCCCAATTACAGAAGAAGCCAACTTCTTTAAAAACCCAGAGGTCACTCAATTTAGCGCAATTGGCCCCCCATTAATTGAGTTTCTCATAAAGGTTGTTACCTTGCCAAGCATCACAAGAAAAAGACCTAAATAACCATGAAAATGTCAAAGATCCATTTTTCTACAGTACACATATAATCATATATGTATATGTATATATATATATGAAAGAATGATGAAAAGTATATTTATATATAAATATATATTGGCTTATATATAAATATATATTAATTTCATTTGTTTGCAAGCCATACTAAGTGGCAATTTTACCACACATAAATTGGGATAATGAGTCGATTTATGAGGCTTTGTAGAAGGGCATTTTAAATTATTACTTAGGCACCATATTATTAATGCTAGAATTGATATAGTTAAACTGATTTTAGTAAGCCATATTAAGTGTCTATAATGCTATGTGATGCAAGATGAATGGAAAATATAAATAAGTAAAGAGTCACCCATTTTTAGCACTACACTATGCATATATTAATTTGTTATTGATGCCATGTAGTGGCCGAGTATTTTCACTTTTAATAGTTGTTTTATCAACCACGTGAAGGTGGATATTTGGAGTTAAAATGCATGTTCCTATCATCATGGAAGCCCATGACTTGAGCAAAAAGGTAAGAGATAGTGTTTGGAATGTTTTCTACTTCTAATGTGCCTCATAGAGAGACTCTTTCTACAACCAAAAACTAAATATCAGCAAAGTATTATTGTGCCCAAATTAGCCGTGGCAATTGGAGGTTGAGGTTGATTTGTCTTTGATATATTTTGAAAATAGAAATTTGCATTATGAGGTAGTTGCATCTCAACATATAAATGAGTGGCAATGTTGACTCATTCTAAATGTTAGTTGTGGCATTCCAAAGGGCTTATTCGACTAGTTTAAAACACACACCTAGTAGAATTTTTGAGTGGTGGCAACATTAGAAATATTTAAGCTTCTCATTGCAAATTTATTTCTATTATTAGTAAACCAATTTTAGCATAAATACAGAGTAGTTGCTCATTGTTTTTTTTTTCATTGGTTTTGCAATCTTTAAATAGTTGCATATGTGAGTTTGAGAGAAGAGTTAAGTTTTGTGTGAAGAGAAATTGGAATCTATATTTCAATATGTCAAAGAGTGAAGTTAGATTACTAGTATCAGGTTTAGATTGCTTGATAGTTGTAGACTAATAGTTAAGAAGCAAAGAAGAGGTGCAAGAATAGAGTTGAGTGTTGGAAATTGAGAGGATAGTAGGTTTAAACCTAAGTTATAGTGTAGATTGGAAGCAATAATTATCAAGAATCAAGTCAAGCTATTTTATTCTAGGCATGATTATAATTATTCTCTTTCCTTCTCTTTCAAATTATGATAAGAACTCTTTTATTTTGTTGAGTTTTCTTTTTCCATTGTTATATGAAAAGTGTGGTTGTTTCACAAAGAATATGAATGCATGTATGAAAAGCTTAGTTATTTATGAATAGGGTGAGCCCACAATAGTGGTTTACACTTTTTGGCCAAACTTGACATTAAACTAATTTTTTTAACTAAATCTTCACTTTCGAGCACCTATAGCTACTAAACCATGAAGAATTTGAAGATGATGCAAACTAGTGATTTGTGAAAAAAAATTGTAGATTCTAAATATATATTTAAAAAAAAAAATTGAATCAAATTGTTTTTCTTTTTGCATCTCCTTTGAAAACTAGTTTTTAACAGTAAACACCATTTTAAAGAGTGACGTGTACTTGCTAACACATAACTTTTTTCTATGAAAGAAAAAAATTCTATTTTTTTGAGTTTAGATTCATAACTATGATATTTAGTTCATGCAATTGGTTTCATAGTGTTTTATTGAATATTTTATCTTAATTAAGTTTTGAAGTCAATCCAATTACAATTTAGACATACGTTTACTTGGTAACACATTACTTTTTTTGTATTTATCGAAATTCAATTTCTTTTTTTTTTTGGATCAAGGACACCAATATCAAGTGCATAGATATTTTTCAAAACAAAAATTATAATCTAAGTTATTTTTCCACATGTGCAAAATAGAGAGCTTTATTTTTGGTGAAAAACCTACATTCACAAGAAATAAAAAATAAATATAATAATCAAATTAAATATAGTTAAAATTATACTTTTTGAGAAGCTTATCATAAGGACTACATACTTACAAAAAATTAAATTAAATGAATTCATTTGATCCCCCAAAAAACAAATCAAAAGTGGTTTTTTATCAACATTTTGATAGGTGCAAAGGAGACTTCATTATAGGTATGGTTTAAAACTAGCGGGGTTATATCCAAAGGGGATTTGATCAAACCCTCTTTAATTAGAATCCTTTAAATGGAAGGCTTAAGTCATTATATTTTCTAAAGATATGTGATTTTAGCAAAAATCAAGATGTCCCAAAAAGTGTAAACCACTATTGTGGGATCACCCCATAATGCCAATTAAAAATGCAAAGAACTAGTGAAACCAGTTGGTTATATCAAAGTAGTTTTATTTTAAAAATACATTGCTAAAATCATGTTTGATTTATGTAATATTGAATTAATATATATTTGTGAGAGAGCTTTAGTGAAAAAAGAAGACTCTCCCTATAGTTGTGTTTAACCAAAACAACCAACTTATTAAACCAAAGTAGCAAAGAAAAGCTAAGTATGGAAATATGATATATATCCCAATGAGACAGTGTCTTATATTTGTTATCAAAGAAGTTTATATTATCTTTCAGTAAGGTCTTAAACGTAATAGAAGTGAAAATATGATTGATAACTTTGAAGATTATAGAATACATAATAGACCAAGAGTCATTACTATTACCTATTGATTGAAAATCATGTATCTTGGATAGAGGACTATATTCTCTCATTATTAATCAAAGGCCTTAGTGCTAGGAGATTTTAAGGTGCAGAAGCACAGATAACTCTCAAGTAGAAAATATTCTCCAACATGGCTATAAACTTATCATACATTTATATATGAGAATATATGTGTCAAGAATATCTATGTACAAAAAAACATAGGTATTTTATATAATTATACAAAGGACAACATCGAATAAACCTATGAAGAATATGGATTTTATTCGGATGGTTCTCAATTGATTTATCACAACTAAATAGAGTATTATCTTGAATCATTAATGAAAATTACTATGAATATAATATTTTATATCGAATCAAACTAAATGATATTTAATGTCATGAATAACTAGATCGGTTATGATGTTCTAGAAGAATGGAACCATCTTTTTATGACAACGAATATTTTGACCCATTATTTAAGAAGAGGATGATTGTCTATTTATGTTCACTCCAAGATTAACCATATTTAGTATGGATTTCTTTAGGAATGAAGCCAAAGAATAAATTTTGGGCAACTGAAAATTTAATACGAAGAAGTAATCTTCAATTCAAGTTGAAGATTAGATTATTATACATAACGACATATTGTGAATACTTTAGATTGAGACTCAGTGTGTCTAGTCGATGACAACATGTCGTCAATATTAACTAATTATGCATAAAATAGGAGAGTAGTTACTCCCATGGTTAAAATTCAGGACTCAAATAAGAGGTAGTTGCCTAGACCTTGAATATTGTAAGAACGTAACTTGGGTATTCTAGTCAGAAGAAGATAACCAGTCAATTCATTTATTGAATGAGTAGGAAAGGACTCAAATAAGAGGCAGTTGTCTAGACCTAGAATGTGGTGAGAACATAACATGGGTATTCAAGTTAGGTGTGTTAAACCTATTTAGTTGAATGATTGACACTATGGAAGTCATGACTATTGAAAGAGATTCTATTTGAGTTAGTTAACCTCTGGGTCAAACCAAAAGTAGAGTTAACCATAGGTCAGTAAGATTTCCAAGTTGAGTTAGAGGTGGGTGAACTTGTGACATCACTTCCTTAGAAACTGGATGATTATATATCAAAACTTTGGCCAAAGCAAGTGTAAAATTTGTTGCTTGCACTTGTCAGTTCACTGTGCTCCAAGTTTGCATAACTTTTCAATAGTGTCATGCATGGTTGGAAGGAATCCATAGTTGTATGGTAGTACATGTTATGTAGAACACAACACTAGATGCTCAGATGACAATATTAGGGGTTCCCATACAAAACTCTTTGTCGAAGGGCAGGGCCACTTCCAGTAGGAAGGTGTGCGGGGGACCATTGGTTTGTGGTTGGAGGTAAAGTGTTTGGGTGATGCTATCCCTCTTGCAAACAACTTGTCAAGACTTGTGAAATAGAATAAGTATTCCAAATAAGGATACATTGACCTTGTACTCTTGTAAGTGATGAAATTTTTTATATGATCATGAATTCTATTTGTAAACTATAATTGAAAAGATGAGTTTCATTACATGAAGTTTATGTTATGTTATTTTAATTGTGAAAATTTTATATGAAGTCCTTTATGTAGTATGCAAATTATGTTATTGAAAAAGAAAAAAAATATTTTCATGTTGTTGGAAATATTGAATTATTCATTTCATAAGTTAAATCTTAGGTGAAAACTATAGAGTAAACATTGGGTATGTTACACACCTACTATTAAAACATAAGAGTTTTAGATGTTTGAAGCAATTTTGTATAGACTACAAATTTCTTTAAAACTTCCAATTCCTACCAACTTCGTATTGCTTCTGAGTAGACTTTCAAACTTTCTAGACAATTTTATAAATATCTCTCTAGCACCAAAACTCCACCTTATTAAAATATCACACATTGTAGATTCCTATTTAGCCCTGTGATTTCAAATTTTAGTAGCATATTTATGGGTTCAATTGCCTAAAAAATTCATCTTTCTAAAACTTGTAATCTTCATGACATCTTCAAAGATCAGGAAATCTAAGGAAATGAAGTATGATTTCAAAGGTTACCTTTCTCATTCAAAATTTCTCTCAACAATTTCATAGATTGGGGACATAGACTTACAACATACGAACATCCCTAGATTTATTTAGAGAGTTAATAAGGTGGAAGATAGGTAAAATTAGCCTCATTACATGGAAAATAATGTCATTGTCTAGGTTGGACCATTTTTAATTTTTGCACAATCCATTGAACTTAAATTAACATTTGTTTGTTAGGCCCACATTTACACATGGGACATATACACAACAGTAACATTTTTTAATTTAAATCTTTAATTGTCTCAACATCACTACACAAGGTAGTGTATAGTGCACACTCAAATGATGTCACACATGCAACATCACTTGAAAAATAAAATACATGCATGACCACTTTGGTGGTAAAGTACACCACATTTCATGAAGGAAATAAATTAAATAGAAACGAGTTTTGTAGAATCTATTTTACACACCCTACAATGACAAAAGTTTCATAGATAGGGAGTGACATAATTAATTGTGACACTTCAAGGGACAACTTGTATAAGATATTTCTCATTTTTAGGCTTCTATACAAGGATGGATCAATCATGTCTTTGAGGTATGATCTAATTAAATATATCTAGTTAAAATTCTAACTAAATATATAAAATAAAATTAATGATAATAACTAAATTAAATAAATTATAAAAAAATTAAATGCTACTAATATTGAGAAGAATATTTAAAACATTTACATTATACAAATTAAAAGTTATCTATTAATGTAATTAAATAATTGTCAATAAGATAATTCAAAAATAATAAACAAGACATTAATTTAAAATCTAATTTAATAGATATGAAATCGAAATGCAAAAATTTGTTCTAACTCAACATTTAAATTTCTTGATTTAATTCCTAATTAAACTCCTAACTTACATTAATATTTCAAAAATTGAGAAAATCGTGATAATGGTGATTAAATTTTAATAATCCACTAGAGTTATTTTCTAACATTTAAAATGAAATATTATTTTTTATTTTACTTTTGTTGTGCCTATAGCACACACGCCCCATTCAGATCGGGGACCCCCTCTTTCCGTTGTCATTTTCATCGGGTCGTTTTTGCTTTTTCCTTGTTTTGTGTGCCCCTATTTCTAAGCTTAAATTGCTCACATGTAGTAAAGTCATCAAATCCACCTGACCAAAATTTTCTAAGTCTTTTGCCTTTATAGATTTGAGCCTGCAAGTTTCCTTGTGCCTTTCACTACCGTGTCCACTAGGCCTCGTGGAACCGCATATGCGGGTCTCCTTGTGCGGACTGTCGTTAGCTCTCAACCGCTAAGTAGCGGCCAACTCTTGGCATCCACCCACATCATGGGTTCTGCATCAACCTTCACCGCCTGGGTCTTGACTAAACGACCGCACCAACTTAGGTTTCCACACCCCACCAACCCACTTGCCACCGTACCGAGTAGTTAATGCTCGTCATTAATGGCGAATTTCCTATAAATAGATTGCACCCCACCTATCATTTTCACCCTACAGTTTAAATCTCAACGGAGAAAAGGAGGCACTCGCACGCACAAGTTCCCCTAAGGAATTGAGCCTCATTTGTTTTAGTCTCTCGTGCCACTTAGAGGTATGAATTTGCATCCCTCTCCTTTGCCACACATTTTAAACTTCTATGGTTAGGGTTTATAACTATTTGAAATCAAAATTCATCAAATAACTAGCATCACTCACTGTTAAATCCAATTTCAGGGTATTCACCAAATAATCTTTGAACCAGACACTCACGAACCCAAGCACATTGGCTTTTCCTTTAACATTTTGAAATTTTGGTGCTAACTCATGAAATGCCATGCAGAAATACGCTTATTCATCATTGCTCCTAGCGGTGAAACCCGTGCGGCCTACCCTGTTGCCCCAACCATTCTTTTCAATGCTTGTAAGTCTCAAAGAAAATAACTAAGTTCACAATCCCATGCAAGAATCCCCATGTGGGACTCTTCCTACGAATCACAGCCATCACATTATCGTTCCCTTAGTGGCCAACTTTTAGCGTCCTCCCACATTGTGGGTTCAATCTGTGTCATCTCCATGAGTTAACCAAACCCAACACTCATTGAAAATCCACAAGTCCAAATGTTTTGTGGGTCTTTGCATGTCGCATTCAACCATCCTGCCATTGTTGTTTAATGGTGGAGTTCCCGCACCATCTTGAAATGCGAACCCTGCACCCTTTGTCTCCTTTCCCGACCTCAAGGTCTTTTGAGTGAAACACTAAGTCTAAAATGCACATGTAGGCATGTCCATGCAAGTGGCCATCATTGGAGATTCGTTTGCCAAGTGTCATTGTCTAACGGCCAACTGCCCGCGTCCTCCTGCCATGTGGGTCCCACTAGATGTTTTTCCTATGCTGAATTTCAAAGTTTTCCATGGCCAAACCTTGGTCTATGTGGTCTCTATGGATCTACCTATGCAGACCACCATCTGCAAACCGTCATCCCCATATGGCTAATCCTTAACAAAAAGAATCTAGCTATGTTCTGCCCTTTCACTTTTGCACTCCCAGGATCGGCATCGAAGATTGACATGATTCATAAGATCTAAGGCATTTGCGGGTTTTATCTTGCAGAAATCCCTATGTGATTCATCGTCCATCGAATGCCATAACTTAATGACCAAACTCTAAAGTCCTTCCACCCCACGACACCCACACCCTCTCCACCCACATGAACTAAAAGAGGTCAGTTGATAAAGGAGCAATTGAAGGTGCACCTATTTGACATTTCACACATACCTAATGATACCGACCTAGATGTACCCACCAAGAAAACCATGCAGAGATTTGCATGCGGGTGGCTATCTGCAAGATTTTGTGACCCCAACACTGTCCTACTCCTATTTTCTTCTAAGTGCTCCTAATAGTTTATGCCTTGGGGAAACCCGCACCCCTAAGCCCACATTTGCACAAATGATCCAAACAAGTCTTGAAAAGTGAACGATGATGGATTTTATGATCTTTCAGAGATGTATGAGTGGATCTAACCTTGGAATTACAGGATTTAACTAATATTTACCTCTTTTATATGCAAAAACACTTATCGCACTCCATGTATGTAGGATTTATGGAACCTGCTGAGGGATCATTAGGGAAGCCCATTGAAAGGGTTGACAAGGGAAAGAAGCCTGCAAGAATGCCAAGAGGAAAGGAAGAAAAGGAACAAATGAAATACCAGTTCCACGGGGTGGAATGCACCTCCAAGCTCACTTCCACCTGGGACATAGTCTCAAATAAAGACCTCGTACATGTAGACATAGATGAGTTCAAGCAAAGGGTAATGATCAAACCCACCACAGAAGATGCACAAAAGATCAAGGCAAGTGGTCTTGAGAAGGCACCCAACTTCCCTCCCACATTAATTTCCCCATAATTAGTCATGGCTTGTTGGGAGTGTTATCACTCCAATAGGAAAATAATTGATAAGTACGGGAGAGTACTGGTAGACTTGTCTACCAAGTCTATTGGAAAAACATTCAACATCCCAAAATTTGACAAGATGGAGGAGATAGAAAAGGAATTTACACAAAATTTATGGACACAATACCCTCTCAGATGAAGAAGAATGATTAACCAACATTGGTTAAAGACTAAGAGGGGCAGTTCCAACAAGGTTCCTTAGAAGCTATTAAGAAGTGACTTCTTCGAGGAGTACCACAATCTAGTCACTCTCTTAAGCAGATTGATGGGCTTGCCAACTACTAGTTTCTTCAAAGAGTGGATGTTCTACTTCATAGAAGAGATCATCTAAGGTGAAAGAAAATTCCATTAGGCAAAGATGATAAGTGACAACCTGCATAACTAGCTCATAGCGGTGAAGAAGACCTCCTAGTTTTATGTGACTTCATATCTAGTCTACCTCCTGGTAGAATATAATGGACTCTTTCATGCATGAACATTGGGGATGAGGAGAGAACTCAAATTTTATGACTATTATCCCCAATTGTAGTATAGAAATTTTAGAGGGAATACAAAAGAGTAAATGATGCCTTCATCAGGCATATAATCAGACTCTTGGGAGGAGATTTGGAGAGAAGGGTATCACACAGCACAAAGGCCTTTATAAAGGGATTTGGGTATCTTTTCATCTAGTTCCCAAAGTTCACCTGCATCAGAGCAGAAGGGTTCTCAGGAAAACCCTACTAGCTACCGCACTACCCTAATGACCAGATTATCTTGTTGGAGGTTTCTCAGAATTTGTAGACTACCCATACATTGTTAAGTAATAAGCACTGAGCTGGGATTCCATATCCCCTAACCTTCAGACAAGGGATGTAATCTTTCCCCACTACCTAGTGTGCAGAATATTTAGAAAAGGAGTTGGTAGAGTATCACTTGGATCTTCACATAGGGAGATGAGGAGTGGATCCTCATGGAAAATTGAAGAAATGGGTTGGGAGGAAATATTCCCACCGACCTCATATTGAGGACTTATGGGCCAATTTTAATGATGACAAGGAGGTGCAGATGCGACACAATATGAGGATTACCACTCAATTTGTGAAATCCATAAATCTATTTCATGTACCTGATCAAATTGTTGAGGACAATGACATAGTAGATGATAGATACCATGCCTTGGCAGATATGCCCTTGCCAGTCACTGATTGGAATGAGGAAGAGGTCATAGACCTTGACATTCTAACTCATCCTATTAAACACAGAACTAGGCAATGGGTGGATACACAAATAGCTCAACTCAAAGAGCAGGGTGCAGAGTTGACCTATGGTGAGCTCGAGGATGAGCTTGAAAGTGAAACTAATAGTGGTATAGCTATTGGTTCATCGGGTGAGGCTCCTAAGTCCCCATCGGTCAGGAGGTCCAAGAAAAGGAAGGATGCACCTGAGCACAAGCCCAAACAAAAGGTGTACTCTAGGAAGATGACTGAAGGACAACCATCTAAAAGGTTCAAAAGAATTGGGACATTTTTACTTGAAATGCCAACTATCTAGGAAGAGGAAAGTCTGCAAGAAGAGGAAGAAGAAACTGACTAGCAGTGCTTGCCACCTACCACTTTTGCTTCCATTGCTATTTCCACCACCACTCCTCCACCTTCCGCTTCCAAGGTTTTGCTCACCTTGTCTCTGCCCACCGTGGACATCTCAGTCCACCTCACCTGCACTTCGCCAACTGCTCTAGTTATGGTACTTGATTCTTCCTCTTTGACCACATCCTTGCTATCATCTTCCTTGCTCCTGCCTCCACTGCCTAAATTTTCCATGTTACCTCCATCCACACCCCAAACATTTATGGCATCCTTGCATTTCCACCAGCTTTCATAGTGTATATAAAGAACATGCCTATTGAGATTTCTAGGGTAACCCTTGACCCTAAGGTCTAGGTACTAGTAGCTTAGCTTGTTATTGCCATACCTCTTCCCCCGCCACCTATCAAGCCACCAAAAATGGAGGCTACAATGCAGATCTCAAAAGAGATGGAAAGACTCCATGCAGAGAAATACAAGGAAGCCATGCAAAACATAGTTGAGGAGCCCAAGGATTCCGATAAAGATGATTAATTTGAACATTTGGAGGGTGGGTTAAGTATAAAATTGGACAAGGTGGCCTCCAATGAAGAAAGGTCACAAGCTTTTGAAGAGGATGTTGAGGCTCTTGATGAGCAATATGTAATAGAGACATCAGATCAAGAGCTAAAAGAAGAGATATGCTCAGAGGAGCCCTGCTCCGAGGAGGGGAAGGTAAACATGGATCCAGATGTCAAAATTCTTGAGGAACCTCCACAAACTGGCCGAGATGAGAGCCTAATGCAAGAAGTAGTTCCAAAAAGGGAAGAAGAGAAAGATACCCAATAAAAGAGCCTTGAGCCTGAACATAATGTCAAGATTGAACATGAAGGAGAAAGGGAACCCCAAGAGGAAAACATCGTTGAAGAAAATGTGGCCTCAACTGAGCCTGATACCAGAAGGATCACACCAAAAAAGGAGCTAGATGAGGATCAAATGAATGAAAAAGAGGCTCCTAACAATGAAGAAGATCAGCCCCAGAAAGAGAAAGAAGAGGAAGGTGATCATGAATCACCAAAGGGTCAAACAAAGGTTCCTGCCTGACTAGAACAACAATTGAAGAAGAAATCTCTCATGGTTGTGGATCCAAAGGTGAGGCTAGAGGCTATACTAGCCAAAAGTGTAGACCAGGACCTAAAAGAAGAGGCCAAAAATCATATTGCACATCACGGTTGATGCCTCTAGCTCTAGAACGCTACAAGTTGCCACCCCAATAGCAGGGAAAGATGCAAGAACCATTCAAGGGCAAGACTATCAAGTATCCAAGATTAACCTAAGCCCGGATACCTGTGAACAAAAGATGGATGATCTTCAAGGGTCGGTGAACACCATCATACAAGAGATGAATAAGGATCAATCCACCAAGGAAGAGCTAAAAGCACAAATAGCAGACTTGATTGCTTATATTCAATAGTGGACTTCCACAGAGGAAGAGGCTCCAGCTGAATCACTGGCACCTACTCTCTTCTTGAAGGAGGAGCTAAGTAAAATGTAGAATAGGAAAAACTGGACCAAGTCCATTGTAGATTGGATTGAGAGAGTCATTGAAAAGGGTAATAAGGGCATCCATTATGTCGTTAGGGAACATAATCACTTTTCATCCCTCAAGAAGGAAATTGAGCCAAAGGTTGATACATGCAAGGACTTCTTGGAGCTCTACAAGATTACGTATCCCAAGTTGCAGTGTATCCCTAAGCTATCTCCGGAGGTCAAGGAGAAAGAATTTGCTTTGCCTAAGGAATATCATGACTTGCTTGATGATTGGTTGCATGCCCTTGAGTTCAAGAAGGTACTTATGGATAGGTCATTAATGGCACTAGAGGATATCTATGCCATTGTTGTTGCCCACTTGGATAAAGCAGATGACTTCTTGAGGTTGATGATGGATAATCAGGTGCCTGCTTTGGAAATAGATCTAGAGAAGGTCAAGCATGAATTTTGCAAGCACATAGAGCAAGGATCTGGTGACACACTATCGGTCGATTTTATGGATTTTATTGCCCAGGCCTTTGCAGAGTCAGAATAGATGGTAAAGGTGGGAGAAAAATGTGTGAAACATCATGAAGAAATTTTGAATGACTTGAAGGGAATCACCTTTTGAATAGACAAGATAGATTTTGATGAATGGGACAAGCTTCGAGCCATGATCAGCAAGTTTGTGGAGTATGTACTCTCCAAAAGAATGCTAGAAAACCAATTACAGATGATGAGTATTTGACAACATAGCCATAAAAGCTGGAAGTAGCTAAAAGACAAAATAGACTAGAGGATGAAATAGGGAAAAAGACAAAAGGTCTATTTTATATTGTAATATATTGGGGGTAGTTGAAACCCTGAGTGAAAATGAATCTGAGCCACATATTGTAAATGAATCTTGTTCATTCATTTCACTTTTTAAAAACTATATATAGGGGAATCCTCTCATTTTCAAAGAGAGATGAGTTGGTGTAAAGACATGTTGCTATAAAATATATAAGAAAAGCATTGTTTTGATGGTTTCTTGTATATTGCTCTCATGTGTGCATGATTCTATCTCCAAGTGTTAGATTTCAGCTTTGTTGTTTTAAGTCATAAGTTACTTTCAGTTGTCAGTTTATGTTGAACTTTTATGGTGAAGAAGGCTATTGTGTTTGATGTTTTCCTAGCTCGTACTTTTTTCTATTTATTGATGGTAAACAACTATGTAAAGTTGGTTTGAGCATTGTTTATTGTTGTTGCACTTAAGTTCAATTGTTATTCATGCTTTAATGGTGAATGAACAATCTGAAAATCTGTAATGACCCTTTGAAGATTGCACTAGTTTCATGAGACTATGGGTTGTCCCTGGTTAAGTGGAATTTAGTTTTAGGAAGGCTATCCATTGTAGCATCCTCCATTGTTACTATTCAACATTAGTTTCAGGTCTAGGAAACTTCTAACCCTTTCTCCCTTTTGACTTTTCTTTAAAATATGAAGTTAAAACAAAGTTCCAGCATCATTGTAAAGCCAAATCTGATGAGAAAGAAGGAGTTTTAGCTTGTTCTAAATTTGTAGTAACTGTTCACTCATTTTAGAATTCATAAAACTCCATTTGTAGACCCAATTCTCTCCATGCTTAATAACCATAAATGCCCTTTGTGATTGCCAACAAATCACATCAACAATTGAGTTGTTTTTGCAAGTCACGACCTGACACTCGAGAGACCTTGGGGTGATTTCTAAAACTTAGTTGCAAAAATTACCTTTCAAGAGAGGTAGCATACTTGTGTATTTCCTATTTTGAGAAGGTGCAAAAACACCTATCAACAAAACTAGCACTAGAAGGAGGGCTAGGCTAAGCTAGATTGAATTGGGTCTTTCTCCCCTCAAATATTTCATGGAGTACTTAGATCCACACTAGATAATTGAGAATTTCAAGAGCTGCCATTCCCTACTAAGGCTAGGTGATCCAAGAAGGGGGAAGCATCAACTTCAACCCCACCCATTCAACCTTCATCCCCTTCATCTCCTTCCATCCATCCATCTCCTTCTTCCTTTCCTCTTCCAACATCATTTCCCTCCTCCCCTTCATTTCGAACAGCTGCATCTTAACCACTCACTTCCCACGTCCAAAGTGTTGTCCTCACCCTTGCACCTCACTTCCAAGGAATCCCAACTGTTGCCCCATTTCAACCACAAGCTAGTGTAGCATAGCAATTGCAACCTCCACCTCCCACAATGGATTGGCTGGGAAATAACCCATCCCCATTGTCCTTTAATGATCACCATGACATGCCAAAGAATCTGGAATGCTTTTGCACCAAGTTTTATCCACATGACACACGAAGGATAGCTGAAGAACATATTAAGATCTTCCAAACAACATTGAAGGATATGCAAATCGAACACGAAGACATGGCTTGTAGGATCTTCCCTTACTCATTGGGGGATGAAGCTTTCCATTGGTACATCCATCTACTAACTGGATCTATTACCTCTTGGGACCTCATGAAGAATACATTTTTTGCAAAAGTTCAAGGTTATGGTCAGCCCCACGGAGCTATATCAGTAGTTTATGTCCGTAAAGAGGGAGGTCAATGAACCAATCAACTCGTTCAATGACTAATTTCACAGGGCTTACATGAAATTTCAACCTCCTTACATATTTGATGACGCATCATCCAGGCTCATATACTATGTTGGCTTGGATAATCTTACTTCCGCATTGGTCAAAAGGATGCACCAAACACCTGCAAGATTGGTGGATGCATATGCAGAGGCAGTGAAAGCTAGCACAGACTTGAGGTAGCATATTGCAAGTTCACTACCCTCATTGGGACCAATCACCAACCCAACTCAAATCCAAGGGCTTACCCATACCTTGGCTCATCAAACACCTATTTGAATCAAGTCCCTTAGCTACCAATAGTGCCACATCTAGGGAAACCATTGAATCAAGCGTCGTTAGTGCCTCATTACTTGTAGCCTCCACAATAGTAGGTTTACTCTCAACAAGCTCAAGTTCCTACATACCTGTAGAATTCAGAATTCCCAACTACCTAGCAAAACCAACCTGTGATGCAACCCATATTCCTTCAAAATTTAGTGCCGCAACAAAATAATGCAGATAAGGATTGGATTGATGAATTAACCAAACTAGTGAAGAAGTTGTCCACTGAGATGACCCATCTGAGGAACCAAAATAACCAATTGCAAGCCTCTCAAAGGAGCATCCAATCCAACCTCAATCAAGACAATTGTGATTCAGATGCATCTTCTGGATAGAATTATGAGAGAGGATAGAATTCAGGGAAAAACTTTGAAATAAGATTGTCTCAAAGGAAAAATAGAATGTGGAACACGGAGCCAAACAACAGAGGAGTCCCCACACCTCTTGAC
This sequence comes from Sequoia sempervirens, assembly GCA_007258455.2. Classification (NCBI taxonomy): domain Eukaryota; kingdom Viridiplantae; phylum Streptophyta; class Pinopsida; order Cupressales; family Cupressaceae; genus Sequoia; species Sequoia sempervirens. Next base: position 114,653,118 of record VDFB02000017.1, on the reverse strand, counting down.
CAACTGGGCAGTATCGACAAGTCCACAAGTGGAGTTTATTTGGTTGAGGCTACCTTATCTGGATGGTGTCGAATTCACAAGACCAATACACATTCTGAATTGGATTTCCCGGAGTTCCAAACTGTCACAGAAATCTTCCAAGTGGAGGTCCAGAATGTTGTCAATGGCTCAAGCTATAGAGACCTCATTCCATCAGAGCGCTATGACTCCTCAATGCTTGTGTTCAACCAAGCTCCTTTCCCACAAAGCAAAAGCAACTCACCTGAGAAGGAGGTGGCACCCAAAGACGAAGAAGCAAAAGAGGTAAGTAATGAGAGCTCCATATCTCAGCTCTTTGATTCAGTAGACAATTTTCCCATAGATGAGGAACATCCACATGAGGATGAGGTTCATATGTTCCATCAAAGAACAACCCCTTATAATTTTAGAAATGGGCAAGTTGGTGGTCCTTTTACAACCACTACTCCTAACAATTTCAATACTCCACCTGACCCTAATGCTAGCAACAATCCCACCTATCTATACATGCCTATTCAGTATTTTTAATAGAAATAAGCAGCCTAACCAAACCCAAGATCAGTCCACTCTTTCTTCCCAAGGAAAATTTCTTGAAACAGAAATCAAACAAATGGGGGAAACGTAGCTAATGAATTAAAGAAAGTCAAAGTGAGTTTGTTGGCCTTTGAATTGTTAAAGGTGCTTGCTGTCAGAAACACATTATTTAGGTCATTGAATGGAACTACTCCCTAAAAACCAACTTAAGAAGTACATGCAAATAAATTTTCATTTGACACCCCCAACAGTGAGATGGTGATTAGGGAAATCATAAGAAAGAAGCCCGATCAGCCCCCAAACCAGTAAACTAGTAAAAATTAGCCATTGGACAAACCTCCAAACAAAAATTCAAATAAAGTACAAATGAAGGATAAAGGAAATGACAAAGACAAAGCTCAAGTGGCCCAGGCTGATGTTTCTATAGGACTATTCCAGGGGAGATTGGAAACACCTCCTTTCCTCTTGACAATTCAAATATTTGGTAAAAATCTACACAACTTCCTACTAGATTCAAGAGCTTCTACCAATGTTATGCCATTTGTAGTATGCCAAGCGTTAGGGATAACTCCTACCCCTCCCAAAGAAAATTAACTCAGTTGGACAAGACCGAAGTGAACATATTCGGAGAAATGAATAGGATTCCCATGCAAATTACAACTAACCCAAGAGTGCAATAGGTTATCGACATCCAGGTTGTTGATATCCCTGACACTTAAGATATCATACTGGGAAGAGATTTCACCAAGGATTTGAATGGCTATGTTGTAACAGACTATTCACATATGTGGTTGCCTTGGAAGGGACTACCAATAAAAATCTGCATTGAGCATCAGCCTCGAATGAAGTTTATGATCACTGAATACAATAACACGAATGAGGTATTATTTGCAGAAATAGAATTGGGAAATTATGTTCTGGTGGCCTACCAGGGCAATGAAGAGTTCCAAGAAGAAGTGGTTGAAGAGGTCTTTGCGATATGTAGTGTGCCTACCAATTTGACCCATCTGCCTAATAGCACTGAAGCACTAATTGAGTCAAAAGATGAAGAATTCCATGAAGATGGTAACCTTGGGTTGCTTGATGGATTTCAATAATTTATGCATAAATGTGTTCAAGATTAGCTCAATTTATGAGCTCAAATGGATTTCAAAGAGTTGTTGTTCCCTAGTTGGTGCAAAGTGCACAATGCAACTCATTCTAAATTTGAGTGTTGCTTGTGCCATACAGTAGTCAAACACATCAAAGGGTAGATTAATCCCAAAGAGGGAGTGGAAAGAAATCCAGATCAAAATTTTCCTAAAGGTACATAGATGGAGGTGCAAACCAAAAAGGAATAGGTTTACTCTGACGGATTCAAAGGCAAGAATCCCTTCAAGTTTTGGACATTGCATTTTGATGGATCCAAATCCAAGCAAGGAAAAGGAGCGGACTTCAAGCTCATCAATCCCATGAATAAGACATATTTTTCTAGCCATAGATTACAATTCTATTATACAAATAACATAGTAGAATATGAAGCATTAGTTCATGGACTCCTAATGGCATTGAGGAAGAAAGTCAAAATGTTGCAAGTATTTGACGATTCTGAGCTAATCGTGAAACAAGCTAGGAAACTATACTCTTGGCATGATTAAAGGTTAGCAAACTATAGGCGTAGTGTATGGGATCTTATAGAAGGCTTAGATGTATTCAATATTTATTTGATCCCTCACTAAGAACCAGACCATGGATGAATTAACCCAAGTAGCTAGTACCCTCTAGCCCTTATCCTTGACTAGTTTAAATAAAATCACAGTCGATCTCACCTCTACCCTGTTAGTGCCCAACAACGTCACTCACTTTCAGGTTTTTAATGACAACAAGCACATCCTCGACTTCATCACCAGTTCAAACGTATTTGCATCACAAATCATTGATGAAGCAGAGCGAGAGGAAGCTGAGCTAGATATTGAGGGAGTGATCAATATAAAGACTAACACAATACCATGAGGTATGGTTCAGCTGGAAAGGATATTTTATTTAGATCACATCAGGGGTCAAGATCAATAGGCCAAGAAAGAATCAATAGATAATTAATGTGATTCTCATAACATGGCTATTGCAGAAGAGGTTAAAAATGTTTTCATTGGAAAAGTGTGCACCCAGAGGAAAGAAAAGGATTTTTTGATTCCTTGCGCACTTATCATGATTTGATTGCCTAGGGGTATGAGGACCTTAAGACATATGATACGTCAATTATTACTCATACCATTCCCCTTAAGCCAGATGTGAGACCATTTCGACAATGTCAATGCCTGATTAATGTACTGTTGGAACCCATTATCTTCAAGGAAGTGTAGAAGCTACTTTCAGCCAGAATCATAATTCCAATCAATCACTTCACATGGGTGGAAAATCTGGTTTTGGTCAGGAAGAAGAATGGAGAAATCATACTATGTGTGGATTTCAGGAATCTAAATAGAGCTTCTAAAAAGGACAATTATCTGGTGGCCTCACTAGATGAGGTATTACAAGTTGTAAATGGGTCCCATATGATGTTTTTTATGGATACTTAGGATATAATCAAGTGATGGTGCAGTACGAAGATAGACACAAAATGACATTCACCATGAAGTGGGAAATGTTTTCTTATAGAAGAATGTCATTTGGATTGATCAATGTAGGTGCAAAATTTAAGTGTGCCATGGACATCACCTTCAAAGACCTCATTGAAAAATTTATCATCATATACATGGATGACCTCACTATGTTCTCAAAGAAAAGAGGAGACCGCATCTCTGACTTATGCAAGGTTTTTCAAAAATGCAAAGAGTTCAACATCTCACTAAACCAAAAGAAATGCATCTTTAGGGTGATTGAGGGAAAGCTGCTAGGACACATAATTTTAGAAAAGGCTATCTCCATAGATCTGGAGCACACACAAGCCATATTGAATATTCAACCTCCAATAAGCAAAAAGGAAATGAAGTCCTTTTTTCAGGAAAATCAACTTTGTCAGAAAATTCATCACAGGCTTTGCACAAATAGTAAAGCCATTGAATGTCATGCTTAAGCAAGATGCTAAAGTAGAATGGACACAGGAAGCTAAACAATCTTTCGAAGAAATTAAGAGAGCCATTGCAAATGCTCTCGTGCTGGTCAGCCTCAATTATCTAAAGCCTTTCTAAATTTACTCTTTTGCTTCTAACCACTCCTATGCTAGTATGCTGACGCAAAAGGATGATGAGGGGAATGAGCACTTTATTTCCTTCATGAGTGCTCCATTAAAGGATGTTGAGCTACATTATTATAATGTTGAAAAGAAAGCATATACTTTGGTGTGTGGAGTTAAAAAATTTAGACACCATATCTTGAGGAACAAAGTGTTTGCCATAGTTCTGGATCCAGCTATAAAGACCCTACTAATGCAGAATGAATCGGGAGAAAGAAGAGTGAAATGGGTCATGTTGCTGCAGGAATATAAAATGGAGATTCAGCTCATGAAGTTGGTCCATGGACAGGCCCTCACTCACATGATGGTAGAGATCATACTTGAGCTTACAATGCAACAATATTAGTTGGAGGATGTTTCTCCTGGTGAATGGTATGATGGCATTGTTTACTATCTACTGAACAACAAGTGTCCACCTCGGCTACAAGGAGTACAAAAACATTCTTTAAGATTGAAAATTAGCAGCTACATGCTACAGGGAGCTATATTGTACAAAAAGAACCACGAGGGAGTTTATCTCAAATGCCTAGGAAAGGTAGAAGTAACCCAAGTGCTGAAGGATTTTTATGATAAGTTTAGGACCGGTCATGGATCTGGCCCTTCAATAGCCCATAAAATCCTATGGGCTAGGTACTATTGGCCTATGTTGTTCAAAGATGCATACAATCATGTCAAATCCTGTCACATTTGTCAAACTATTGCCACCAGGGAAAGGTACATCGTTGTCCCATTGCAGTCGGTTGTTAAGGTAAGGGCTTTTTCTCAATGGGGTCTCAACTTCATTGGTCTAATAAACCCACCATCCTCTACATGCCATAGGTACATTCTAACCACTTATGATTATTGCACTAGATGGACTGAAGTGATTGCTTGTAGACAATGCACATCTAAAGTAGTCATCAATTTTCTGGAATTTTTTATCATAAATCACTTCAGTTGCCCATTTTCCCTCGTTTGTGATAATGGCCCTGTGTTTTCCTCCCTCAAATTTTCTAGTTGTGAATTTGACTACGGGATTGTCCTCAAGTTCTCATCCAACTATTACCCCCAGGGGAATGGCTTGGACAAATCTATGAGCAAAAACTTGTTGACTATCATTCAAGAGTTGCTCGGTAAGAACCCAAAAGATTGGCATACCCAGCTACATTTTTCTTTGTGCGCAGATCACACTCGTCATAGGCAGACCTAGGAAATTCACCCTTCTGCCTTTTTTATGGCCTAGAGCCCATTTTTTGGTCCACCTCAAAATTCCTAAACTCCAATTTATCAACATATACTACGAGGAGGGTGAGCGCAATGAGGCTCACTTAGCTGGGCTCCATCATTTGGAAGAAGTTTGTACCCAAGCAATAGAAAACTTTTCCAAACACCAAGGCATAGTGAAGAGATGGTTCAATCGTATAGCCAAAGTAAAGGCCTTTAGGATTGTAGATTTGGTCCTATGTTGGGATAAGGCCCACGAAAAGAAAGGGGGACATGACAAATTCGAAAAGCTTTGGCTTGGCCCCTTTCAAATTTTTGAGATTCTAGGAGATAATGTATTTCACCTCAAAATGTTAACCAGAGAGGATCTCCCATTGCCTATCAATGGGTAGTACCTCAAGCATTATTTCCTTGCTTGAACTATCCAAACTCACTCTTTGTATATAGCTATATATAGTTAGAGTAGGTCTTTTTGCTTAGTGTTTTCCTTCTACTTCCCTTTTGCTCACTTTCCTAGCTTTCATTTTTACTGAGTGTCTTTCAATCCTGATGCGGTGGTTGTGCTTGGCCTTGTCAAAGGGCCCACTTTGTTGCATTCTCCTTTCATTCCTTGGATAATTCTTCATCAGTTACCATGAGTTTCTATCTGCCATTGTGAGGAGGGTTTCCTTACCTAAACTCTAACTTGACCTAGGACAAAACCCTTATTTGAATCCCTTCACATCTATCTCAAACTACACATGATATACACCTTAAATACTTTCGATGAGCTATACGGTAGTCATCATGAGGCTTCAACAAGTGAAAAGTATTAATTTTTCTCTAGTGACCATTGTGATTTCCAAACCTGCGATGAGCTTCAATGCTTATGCAGTTGAGTAAAAGATTATTAGAGAAAATATGAAAAGAAAAGAAAGAAGTGTGATATAGGGGGATTCACTACTCACAAGTTCTCTTCATTCAGGGAGCCTCATGAGGTGAAATTCCCTATATCACCTCAATGGAACAACACGGAAGTTCTAGAACCTGAAGGAGGTCACGGAAGGTCTCTGGACAAACTAACAGGCTCTCTGCCAAAGGACACCAGCGCAAAAAGCGGATGACGCAGAGGTGCGTTGGTGTCTCATAAGGATCAGAGGATGAGTTTATCATAGAAACACCTAAAGTGACTCTTTCTACTCTAAATGCTAGACCACAGAATACAATAAAGTAACAGAAAACGAGAGGACTGAGATAAAGGAATAGAAATGACAAAGGTAAGGAGAAGAAAGAAAGTACTTATAACTATGTGAGTGATTAAGCTTCCACCAAAAAAATGTCTTCAAAACCTGCACACAAGAGGAAGAGAGAAATTGTTGGGGTTGTATAGGGGCCTGCCTCAATCAGACCCTGTTTTGGTTTTCCCACCTCCACGGACAACCAGATAGAAAAGTAGAAATGGAGTAAAGAGCACTAAAGCACTACAAAACAATGTTATGATACTCAACCAAGTAATAGAGGAGAGGAGTGAAAGCTTACCACCTCCACCAAGAGCACTCAAGGCTAATGGCGGAGAAAATGAGAGGAACTCAAGCCTCTACTGCAATGGTGTTTTGTTCCACACTTGCTCTATTGACGTGGTGGAGTGTTGATGTTGCTACTATGAAGTGTAAAGTGTTTGCTAGAATGCTTGGAAGAGGATGTGAAGCTTTTGTATGAAGTCCAAAAGTGGTGAAAATATATTCCAACCTTTCTTCCAACCTCCAAATGCAAGTTCAAAGACTGATTATGAAGGAATGAGAAAGGAAATGGCCATATTCGGGTCGAGTGGCCGAAGGAGGGCATTACAAATCAACCCCCAATGGGAAGTGTAACGCCTCTATAGGCTCCAGACGAGGGAATCTGTCAGGGACATAAGCACATCGTGTGGACGTATGCATGTCGTGTGGGCGTCCCTGAAAGAAATGCCTCCACCGATGCTCAAAACAGGCACCAAGTGTGATGCAAGGAACGGGATTAGGTGGAATTAGGCCTTCAAACTTGGTTTTCTAAAGTGTATAGAGGAAAAAAGGGGAATTGCACCTAAGGTGCAAATTCGCTCTTATACAAGAAGAAAAGAAAATATTGAAAAATAGGCAACTGTGTGGATGTGTGAGAAACTCTATAGGGGCTATGGATGTCTAGTTGGCAATAGAGCAATGTTTGTGGGGATCATAGTGAAAACTCTATTGGGGCTATGGATGCTTGACTGCTAGCGGAGCAATGTCCAAGTTACTTTTGGGGTTAGATAATCTTTGTAGCTTCCCTTGGCTGATTGACTGCTATCCTCTGTGGTCTTTGAGGGAGGGGAATAAATTTATTGCTCACACTTCTAAGATACTTTGTGATTTGATTCAACCAAGGATGTCGTCCTCCTTTAAGTCTTTAGTTCATTTGAGGAAACTGGCTTCTGGTCTGTGAAACTAGAGATTTGGGTTCTGGATGAATCCTTACCATTGGAACACTCGAGAGCGTTCTCCCAGCAGAGTCACCATTTGTTGTGCCTATAGCACACATGCCCTATTTAGACAAGGGATCCCTTCTTTCTATTCTCATTTTCGTCGGGTCATTTTTGCTTTTGCCTCATTTTTTGTGCCCCTATTTTTGAGCTTAAATTTTTCACATGCAATAAAGTCATCAAATCCACTGACCAAAATCACCTATCCAAAATTTGCTAAGTCTTTTGCCTTTGCGGATTTGAGTCTGTAGTTTTCCTTGTGCCTTTCACCGCCATGTCCACCAGGCCTCGTAGATCTGCATATGTGGGTCTCCTTGTGCATACTGCTATTAGCTCTCAGCCGCTAAGTAGCGTCCAACTCTTGGCATCCACCTACATCACGAGTTTTGCATCAACCTTCGCCACCTGGGTCTTGACTAAATGGTCGCACCAACTCGGGTTTTCGCACCCCACCAACCCACCTGCTGCCATATCGAGGAGTTAATTCTCACCATTAATGATGAATTGCCTATAAATAGACTATGCCCCACCTATAATTTTCACCTTGTAGTTTGAATTCAAAGGAGAAAAGGAGGCACCCATGTGCACAAGTTCCCCCAAGGATTCGAGCCTCATTTGTTTCAGTCTCTCGCACCACTCAAAGGTATGAATTCACATCCCTTTCCTTTACCACACATTTTAAACTTCTGTGGTTAGGGTATATAACTATTTGAAATCAAAATTCATTAAAACCCTAGCATCACTCACTATTAAATCTCATTTTGAGGTATTCTCCAAACAATATTTGAACCAGACGCTAACGAACCCAAGTACATTAGCTCTTCCCTTAACATTTTGCCAATCTAGTGCTAACTCATGAAATGTCATGTGAGAATACACTTATTCTTTTCTACTCCCGTTGGTGAAACCCATGTGGCCCACCCTATTTCCCCCACCATTCTTGTCAACGCTTATAAGTCTCGAAGAAAATGACTAAGTTCACGATCCCATGCGAGACTCAGCCTGCGGATCACACCCATCACATTGTTGTTCCCTTAGCAGCCAACTTTTAGCATTCTCCCGCATTGCGGGTTCTATCTGCATCCTCGCCATGATTTAACTGAACCCAACACTTGATAAAAATCCACTAAGTCTAAATGTCTTGCGGGTTGTCGCATGTGGCCTTCAACCATCCTGTCGTCATTGTTTAATGGTAGAGTTCTCGCATTGTCCCGCAGTGCGAACCCCACACCCTTTGTCTCCTTTCCTGACCTCAAAGTATTTTGAGTGAAACACTAAGTCTAAAATGCACATGTGGGCTCATCCATGTGGGTGACTTTCATCGGAGATCCGTTTTCCAAGCGTTGTTGTCTAACGGCCAACTGCCTGCATCCTCCCACCATGCAGGTCTTGTAGGATATTTTTCCTATGCTGTATTCCAAAGTTTTCCATGGCCAAACCTTGGTCCATATGGTCTCTGCAGGTCCACCTACGCGGACCCCCTTCTGTGGACCACCATCCCCATATGGCCGATCCTTAATGAAAAAAATCTAGTTATGGTCTGCCTTTTGACTTTCGCACTCCTAGGACCAACATCGAAGATTGATATGATTCATAACATCCAAGGCATCAATGGATTCCATCTTGCAGAACTCTATATACGCGTCGTTATCTATCGAATGCTGCAACTTAATGGCCAAACTCTAATATCCTTCCACCCAACGACACTCGTACCCTCTCCACCTGCATGAACTAAAAGAGGTTAGTTGATAAAGAACCAATTGAAGGTGCACCTATTTGAAATTTCACACACTCCTAATGACACCGACCTGAATGTACCTTCCAAGCAAACCATGCAGAGATTTGCATGCGGGCAGCTGTCTATAGGATTTCGTGACCCCAGCACCGTCCTACTCCTATTTTCTTCTAACTGCTTTGAACGGCTTCTGCTTTGGGAAAACCCGCACCCCTAAGCCTGTATTTGCACAAATGATCCAAACAAGCCCTGAAAAGTGAACGATGATGGATTTTATGATCTTTTAGAGATGTATGAGTGGATCTAACCTTGGAATTATAGGATTTAACTAATGTTAACCTCTTTTATATGCAAAAACACTTACTGCACTCTATGTGTGCAGTATTTATGGAACCTACTGATGGATCATCAGGGAAGCACATTGAAAAGGTTGACAAGGGAAAGAAGCCTGCAATAATACCAAGAGGAAAGGAAGAAAAGGAACAAATGAAATATCAGTTCCATGGGGTGGAATGCACCTCCAAGCTCGCTTCCAACTAGGACATAGTCTTAGATATAGACCTCGAACACGTAGACAAAGATGAGTTCAAGAAAATGGTAATGATCAACCCCATAACAAAAAATGCACGAAAGATCAAGGAAAGTGGTCTTGTGAAGGCAACCGACTTCCCTCCTGCATTAATTACCCTAGAATTAGTCATGGCCTGCCAGGAGTGTTATCACTCTGACAAGAAAATAATTGATAAGGATGGGAGAGTACTACTAGACTTGTCTACCAAGTCTATTGGTAGAACATTCAACATCCAAAAATTTGACAAGATGGAGGAGACAGAAAAGGAATTTGCACAAAATGTATGGAAACAAGACCCTCTGGGATTCAGAAGAATTATTAACCAACATTGGTTAAAGACCAAGAGGGGCAGTGCCAACAAGGTACCTCAAAATCTATTTAGAAGTGACTTCTTCGAGGAGTACCATGATCTAGTCACTCTCCTAAGTAGAGTGATGGGCTTGCCAATTGGTACTTTCTTCAAAGAGTGGATGTTTTATTCATAGAAGAGATCATGTGAGGTGAAAGGAAATTCCATTGGGCAAAGATGATAAGCAACAACCTGCACAACCAACTCATGGCAGTGAAGAAGACCTCCCAATTTTATGTGACTTCATATCTAGTCTACCTCTTGGCAGAGAAATTCCCATATAAAGGACTCTTTCATGCATGAACGGCTGGGATGAAGAGAGGAGAACTCAAAGTTTATGACTATTATCCCCAATTGTAGTGTAGAAATTTAAAGAGGGAATACAAAAGAGTAAATGGTGCCTTCATCGGGAATATAATTAGACTCTTGGGGGGAGATTTTGAGAGAAGGTTATCACACAATGAAAAAACCTTTATAAAGGGATTTGGGTATCTGTTCATCCAGTTCCCAAAGTTCACCTACATTAGAGCAGAAGGGTTCTCAGGAAAACCCTACTGGCTACCATGCTACCCTAATGACCATATTATATTGTTGAAGATTTCTCGGAAGTTGTAGAATGCCAATACATTTTTAAGTGATAAGCACCGAGCTAGGATTCCATATCCCCTAACCTTCAGACAAGGGATGTAGTCTTGCCCCGTAGCCCAGTGTGCGAAATATTCAGAAAAGGAGTTGGTAGAGTATCACTTGGATCTTTACACATACAGAGGAAGAGTGGACCCTCATGGAAAATTGAAGAATTGGGTTGGGAGGAAATACGCCCACCGACCTCATATTTAGGACTTCTAGGCCAATTGTAATGATGACAAGGAGGTGTAGATGTGGCACTATATGAGGATGACTGCTTAGTTTGTGAAATCCATAAATCTATTTCCTATACCTGATCAATTGTTTTAGGACAATGACATAGTAGATGATTGATACCATGCCTTGGCAGATATGCCCTTGTTAGTCACCGATTGAAACAAGGGATAGGTCACAAACCTCTACATTCTAACCTGTCCTATTGAATATAGAACTAGGCAATGGTTGGATACACAAATAGCTCAACTCAAAGAGCAGGGTGCGGAGTTGATTTATGGCGAGCTTGAGGATGAGCTTGAAAGTGAAACTGATAGTGATACAACCGTTGGTTCATCGGGCGAGGCTCCTAAGTCCCCACCGGTTATGTGGTCCAAGAAAAGGAAGGATGCACCTGAGCACAAGCCCAAACAAAAGGTGTACTCTAGGAAGATGACTGAGGGAAAACCATCTAAAAGGTTGAAAAGAACAGGGACATTTGTACTTGAAATGCCAACTATCTAGGAAGAGAAACATCTACAAGAAGAGGAAAAAGAAATTGAGCAGTCACGCTCACCGCCTACCACTTTTGCTCCCACTATTACTACCGCCACCACTCCTCCACCCTTTGCTTCCAAGGTTTTTCCCATCTTGTCTCATCCCACCATGGACATCTCAATCCACCTCACCTCTTCTTTTCCAACTACTCTAGTTATTGTACTTGAATTTTCCTCTTCGACCATGTCCCCACTATCATCTTCCCCACTCCCACCTCTAGTACCTACATTTTCTATGATACTACCATCCATGCTCCAAACATTTGTGGCATCACCTTCCTTTCCATAGGTTTTCATAGCGTATATGTGAAGCATGCCTATTGAGCTTTCTGGGGTAACCCTTGACCCTAAGGTCTAGGTACTATTGGTTCAGCTTGATATTGCCTTACCTCTTCCCCAGCCACCTACCGAGCCACCAAAAATGGACGCCACAATGTAGATCTTGGAAGAGATGGAAAGACTTCACGCAAAGAAATACAAGGAAGCCACAAAAAAAATAGTTAAGGAGCTCAAGGATTTCAATAAAGATGATTACTTTGAACATTCAGAGGGAAAGTTAAGTATAAACTTTGACAAGGTGGCCTCCGATGAAAAAGGGTCACAAACTTCTGAAGAGGATGTTGAGGCTCTTGATGAGCACTGCGTAATAGAGACATTGGATCAAAATCCAAAAAAAGAGATAGGCCCAAAGGATCCCCACTCTGAGGAGGGGAAGGTAAAAACAGATCCGAATGTTAAAATACTTGAGGAACCTCCATGGACTAGCTGAGATGAGGGCCTAATGTAGGAAGTACTTCTAGAAAGGGAAGAAGAGAAAGATACCCAAGAAGAGAGCTTTGAGCCCAAACACAATGTCAAGATTGAACATGAAGGAGAAAGGGCACCCCAAGAGGAAAACATCATTGAAGAAAATGTGGCCTCAACTAAGCCTGATACTGAAAGGACCACACCAGAAAAGGAGCCAGATGAGGAGCAAATAAATGATAAAGAGGCTCCTAGCAAATTAGAAGATCAGCCCCAAAAAGAGCAAGAAGAGGAAGGTGATCATGAATCACCAAAGGGTCAAATAGAGGTTCTTTCCTGGCTGGAACAACAATTGAAGAAGAAAGCTCCCATGGTCATGGATCCAAAGGTGAGGCTAGAGGCTATACTATCCAAAGCATAGACAAGGACCCAAAAGGAGAAGACGCCTAAAATCATATTGTACATCATAGTTGATGCCTCTAGCTCCAGAACGCTACAAGTTGCCACCTCGATAGCAAGGAAAGATGTTGGAACCATTTAGGGGAAAGACTATCAGATATCCAAAATTAACCTAGACCCATGACCCATGAACAAAAGATGGACAATCTTCAAGGGTCAGTGACCACTATCATACAACAGATGAATAAGGATCAATCCACCAAGGAAGAGCTAAAAGTACAAATAGCGAACCTGACCACGTATATTCAATAGTGGACTTCCACAAAGGAAGAGGCTCTAACTGAATCACTGGAACCTACTCTACTCTCCAAGGAGGAGCTAAGTAAAATGGAGAAAAGGAAAAAATAGACCACATCCACTGCAGATTGCATCGAGAGGGTCGTCGACAAGGGTAATAAGGCATCCATTATGTCATTAGGGCACATAATCACTTTTTAGCCCTCAAGAAGGAAATTGATCTATAGGTTGATACATGCAAGGACTTCCCAGAGCTCTACAAGATTACACATCCCAAGTTACAATGGATCCTAAACCTATCTCCGAAGTTTAAGGAGAAAGAACTAGCTTTTCCTAAGGAAGATCACGACCTGCTTGACAATTGGCTACACCCCCTTGAGTTCAGGAAGGTAGTTATGGATAGGTCATTGATGGCATTGGATGATATATATGCCAGTGTTGTTTCCCACTTGGCTGAAGCAGATGACTTCTTCAGGTTGATGATGGATTATGAGATACTCACTTTGGAAATAGATCCAGAGAAGGTCAAGCATGAATTCTACAAGTGCATAGAGAAAGGATTCGACAACACACTATTGGCCAATTTTATGGATTTTGTTTCTTGGGCCTTCATAGAGTTAGAACATATGGTAAAGGCGGAAGACAAATGTGTGAAACATCACAAAGAAATGTTGAATGAATTCAAGGGAATCGCCTTTCGAATAGCCAAGACAGATTTTGCAGAATGGGACAAGCTTGGAGCCATGATCAGAAAGTTCATGGAGTATGCTACTCTCCAAAAGAATGTTGGAAATCCAATTATAGATGATGAGTATTTGACAACATATCCATAAAAGTTAGAAGTAGCTTAAAGACAAAATAGACTAGAGGATGAAATAGGGAAAAAGACAAAAGGTCTATTTTATATTGTAATATATTTGGGGTATGTGAAACCCTAAGTGAAAATGAATCTGAGCCACATATTGGAAATGAATCTTGTCCATTCATTTCATTTTTTGAAAACTATAAATAGGTGCATCCTCTCATTTTCAAAGAGAGAGATGAGTTCTTGTAAAGACATCTTGCTGCAAAATATATAAGAAAAGCATTATTTTGATGGTTTCTTGTGTATTGCTCTCATGTGTGCATGATTTTATCTTCAAGTGTTAGATTTTAGCTTTTCTATTTTAAGGCTTAATTTACTTCCAATTGTTAGTTTATGCTGAACTTTTATAGTGAAGAAGACTATGGTGTTTGATGTCTTCCTAGCTCATACTTTTTGCTATTTATTGATGGTAAACTATTGTGTAAAGTTAGTCTAAGTATTTTTTATTGATCTTGCACTTAAGTTCAATTGTTATTCATGCTTTAATGGTAAATGTGTTGGAAAAATGAGTAAATTTATCTATTTGTTGTCATTGATGTCACCATGTTGGCAATATGTTGGCAGTTGGATCTGATACTCTTATACCGGTGCTTATCCTCTCTAGTTGTTGATCTGGTACTTTTGCTTTCCCATCTAGTATTCTAGTCCCCACTTCTCTACAGTTGACTATTTCTGGTTGTGGTTTTGGGAAACTACTAATGGATGATAAAGACATGCATGATCAAGTTATTTTGTGTTCTAGTGCTCATACCATAAAGTGACATTATTATGTTGGTTGCATTGAAGACTATTCCTAGCCGACTTGTTAAGATAATTTTGATATGATATGAAAACTTATGTGCGATCTACTTCTTGGTCCAAGCCGACATGATGTAATTTTCTAATGGTTAAAGCTTTTTGAAAATGCTTTGTGGAGCTGACAGTTGATATCCTTTATAAATGAATTGCATCTAATTAGGCCGACCTAATTAGTGCTTGCGATGGAGATCGGATATATATATATAAGTATATGGCGAACTGGTGATAGAGGTGTGTCAATCTGTGTTTGCACGAGTGTATGTGTGGACGTGTAATGAGTCTATAGGAAAGTGACAAAAGAAATAGTGAAGAAACAATGAATGTGAAAGTGTGATCAGAAAGGCAGCAGTTGTGAGCATATCCTGAATTGTATCATCACATAATAGGTGCATCTTTCCAATTCATCTTGGGTTGTAAAGCATTACTCTATTTTGTATAATCATTTTGTAGTCAATGAGCCTCTTGTTGGATAGTGAGTCCCTTTTGTAGGCAGTGAGCCTTTGTACTTGGACAGTGAGTCCTTATTTTGCAAGTGAGCCTCTTTTAAAATACTATATAGTGTGAGTTAACCCTCACCATGGTTTTTCCCTTATTGGGTTTTCCACGTAAAAATCTGGTGTTCATTGTGTTGATTTACTTTCTGTTATATAAGTTTCATGCTCATATTTAATAACAAAATAGTGTGGTTGAAGATTTGATAAGTGATAAATTTTTAAGTTTGAATTTGTGTGACAATTGATTCACCCCCTCAGTTGTCTTGTGCATGTTTAACAATTGGTATCAGAGCTTTTGGTTCCTTCGATAAAGCCTAATAGCTTGAGGGAGATCCTAAAGATGGAGATAATGAATGATAAAGGAGAGCTCTGGATGGCACTGAAGGATCTTGACCCAGTTGAAACTGAAAAGAGAGATTTGAAAGAGAATCTTGATGAAGAAAATGAATGTGTTTAGAAATTGAAGGAACAGTTGAAGAGATTTAAGGAAAGACAAAGAAGTAAGTGAACAGCTAAAACATGAGATAATTGGACTAAAGGTGACAGTAGTAGAAAAGAAGAGGATTGAAGAATGTTTGAATACAATGGTGCAGAACAAGTCAAATGAATGTTCCAGACTCGAGCAGGAGATAGTAAACTTAAGATTTGAATTAGAGAAGGCTAAACTATGTGAAAATAATTTTAGATCCAGCTCCAGTAAACTTGAAGAACTAATTGTAGGATGAAAACCATGCAAAGAAAAAGGTGGCTTAGGAGCTAATATCGGTGAATGTGAAAAAGATGTGAAAAAGAATCAAGGTAAGAGGAAGTAGAGAAGGAATTTTGCATGACCTCCTGTGAGACAACCTAATGCAAAATGGTACCCCTCTTTTGATGGTGTTTGTTTTTCTTGTAACAAATATGGTCATAGAGCAACTGAATGCAGGAGTAGGATAAATCAATTTTCTAGCTCTCTTTCCAGAAAATGTTTTGAATGTGGGAAGTTTGGACATAAGGCTACATAATGTAGATCTCAAGTGAGTATGATCAGTCAAGTAATGAGGAACAGGGTCAATGAAGGCAGAATGAATCAATTCTTTAATGGCTACTACTATGCCTACAATAAATTTGAACACAAAGAAATTAAATGTAGATCGAGGAATAATGGAGGATAGTCTAATCAAAAAGGTGTGATCTGTTATAACTACAACAAACCTAGACATGTATCTAAAGTTTGCAAGAATAAGAAAGGAAAGAAGTATGCTCTGGAAGAGAGGAGTGAACCTATAAAGAAGATTGACAAAGAAGAGATGAAGCAATAGATGGAGAAAACACGAAAGAAAAAAGAAGAAGAAGAAGAAGAAGAGAAATCTAAGACTCTTGATGTGTTTGTACCCTCATCCGATACAAATGACTTATTCGAAATTTAGACCTAGCATGGTCTTAGGGGGAGCATTATCAGAAGATCATAAAAAACCCCTAGAAGAATGGCGTGTCAGAGGCTGGCACATGGTTAGAAGGAGAAGATTTATTATTCATAGGTTTTGGAAGAAGAATAAGAGAAAAATATGTTGGTATGAGGATTTGCGGATCGTTTGAAGTTTTTTTGTGCTAAGTGAAGTGTGTGTTTAGCAGCTTTTTGTGTTTTCCGCATTTAATGTGCTTAGGGAAAAATCGATGGTGGATAAGTAAAACTTTGTGATGCTTTTTGGTTAATTGTGCATCTAAAGTCTTTGGGAGATGTTTTGAAGAAATCTTGAGGCATGCTCAAAGTGTTTCTGAAGGAAATTTGAAGATTGATTCAGGTAATCTGGAAACCCTCTCTCCGTTTGCAAAAGGAAAGAAGAAAATCAAAGAAGTATCATTGAATTTCAAGAAATCCAAGCAATGGATAGTGGTTCATGTGGTGTTACCTCTCTAAATCTAAAAAGGGTCGAAGTAGAAGAATACAATCATAGGAAAATGAAGGAAATTGAGCTAGGGTTGAGCAAAGTCAAATTACAGAATATAAAAACCCTAGGGATGGATTTGTGGAGTGAATTTTTGTGGGTTACAGATAAGGAAGTTATCATGTTCTTGTTGAACTATTTTAAGGATGGAAACATTGTTTTGGAATAACCCTACTTGATCTCGAAGGATGCAATTGAAGCAATCACTAGATTATGTAGTGTTGGAGAACTTCCTAGAAAGAAAATTGTGAAATATAAAGATGTGGTGGAACTGACTGACATTGGGAGAGATCAAAGAGCACTATTGATTGATACACTTGCTGACTCGGCTGTTAGGTATGTTGCACATGGTATCTCATATAAAATTTATTTCAAAAATCGTGAAAGCTCAACTTCGGCTATTGTCATACATATTGCCCACATGATGGTTAAGAAGAACAGACAATTTGATTTATGTAGCTTGTTGCCTAGGAATTTTCTTGAAAATGTTTGAATGTCATTGGTTGAGAATTATCCATTTCATTTCAGATCCTTGCTATTATGTTTGGTGTTTTACTTTCTAAATTCTCTACCAGGAAAAGTTAATGTGACATGGGAATCTAGTATCCCTATTGTAAAACAAATTTATAGACATTTAGAGTCTTTGGAAGATAATGAAAATGTGTGAAGATCGTATTTCTCATCCTTGTGAGCAAACCCTTGCTACGGTATTTTTGCATTAAGTTGATTCGAAGTGGGCTCTTCCTTTGGAAAAAAGGAAAGTAGAGGTTGTTATCAGTGATTCCCCTCCAAAATTGAAAAAGAGAAAGGAAATCACTGAAGACATCATTGATATTTCGAATGAGAAGGAGAAAGAATCTCTAACTGGCACTGAATCCCCTTATCCTAATGATATCCATTCTATGATAGTTGAAGGAAAAATGAAGAAGATTGGTGAACTATGGAATAATGCATCGCCTATTGACAGACTAAAAATTGATGATGTGTTGGTAGATTATCTACTCTAAAAAGGTATTGAAGTATCTGATGTTTCTAATTTCTTGCCAGAAAATTTGACTGAGATTGTTGAAGAAAGGATGTTGCTTGAAGGTCCGGAAGGACATAAGATGGGAATCTTGGTTGAAAGGAGATGCAAAAAGGCTATGCAGAGATTGTCTAGATTGATTGAGGAAACTAAGAAGTGTGTTAAAGAAATTTTAGATGTTTACAATTATTGTCTTCGATGGCCTACTATTGTAGACAACTTCAAAAGCAGAATTGAAGTGATTGAAGTCGAGGTGAATGAGATTGGAAAGAATTTTGATATATTTGAAGATAAAGAAGGGAAGCAAAGGATAAGAGTTGGAGAACTACAGGGTGAACTAATCATTACACAAAGACATAGAGATGATGTGACAAAGATCTTATGGCTTCTTAAATAAATTGTTGAAGTCTGGTTAGAGCATCTTTTCAGAATTCTTATTGATGTTGAAGATGTTGAGAAACAATGTTCTGATGTAGATTGGTCACCCTCTTTTACTCTATTGGGATTATTAGAAAGAACATGCACAAAAAAGGAGTATGTTGTTTTTAATTGGAAGTTGTATCTAGTTCTCAAAGAAAGGTATAAGAAGGTGTTCCAGGTGAAGAGTGTCATCTTCACTTAATTTATGTATGCTCTGGAAGTTTTGAATTTTTTGGAAAATATTTTGAAATTTTGATGTCACCATGTTTACACTTGTTTTTGGCACCCTTTTCCATTGATGTCAAAGGGGGAGAGTGTCGGGATGGAGAGTGTTGGAGATATTGGAGAGAGAATTTTGTGTTTACATGTTGCCATCAATGACAAAGGGGAAGATTGTTGGAAAAATGAGTAAAGTTATCTATTTGTTGTCATTAATGTCACCATGTTGATAGTTCAGTCTAGTACTCTTATACCGGTGCTTATCCTCTCCTGTTGTTGATCCGGTATTTTTGGTTACCCATCCAGTATTTTATTCCACACTTCTCTGCAGTTGACTATTTCTAGTTGCAGTTTTGGGAAACTACTAATGGATGATAAAGGCATGCATGATCAGGTTATTTCGTGCTCTCGTGCTCATACAATAAAGTGACATTATTATGTTGGTTGCATTGAAGACTATTCCTAGCTGACTTGTTAAGATAATTTTGATATGATATGAAAACTTATGTGCAATCTACTTCTTGGTCTAAGCTGACATGATGTAATGTACTAACGGTTAAAGCATTTTGAAAATAATTTGTGGAGTTGACAGTTGATATCCTTTATAAATGAATTGCATCTAATTAGGCTGACCTAATTAGTGCTTGTGATGCAGATCAAATATATATATATATATAAGTATATGGTGAATAGTTTTGGTGATAGAGGTGTGTGAATCTTTGTGTGCACGAGTGTATGTGTGGAAGTGCAGTGAGTCTATAGGAAAGTGATAGAAGAAATAGTGAAGAAACAATGAATGTAAAGGTGTGATCAGAAAGGCAACAGTTGTGAGCATATTTGGAACTGTATCAACACATAATGGGTGCATCTTTCCAATTCATCTTGGGCTGTAAAGCCTTACTCTGTTTTGTATAATCATTTTGTAGTCAGTGAGCCTCTTGTTGGACAGTGAGTCCCTTTTGTAGGTAGTGAGCCTTTGTACTTGGACAGTGAGTCCTTCTTTTGGTAGTGAGCCTCTTTTAAAATACTATATAGTGTAAGTTAACCCTCACCATGGTTTTTCCCTTATTGGGTTTTCCACATAAAAATATGGTGTTCATTGTGTTGATTTACTTTTTGTTATATGTGTTTCATGCTCATATTTAATAACAGAATAGTGTAGTTGAATATTTGATAAGTGATAAAGTTTTAAGTTTGAATTTGTGTGACAACTAATTCACCCCCCCTCTTAGTTGTCTTGTGCTTGTTTAACAGAATGAACAATCTAAAAATCTGCAATGACCCTTTGAATATTGCGCTAGTTTCATGAGACTACGGGTTGTCCCTGGTTAAGTGGAATTCAATTTTAGGAAGTCTTTCCATTGTAGAATCATCCATTTTTACTATTCAAAATTAGTTGTAGGTCTAAGAAAATTCTAACCCTTTTTCCATTTTGACTTTTCTTTAAAATTTGAAGTTAAAACAAATTTCCAACATCATTGTAAAGCCAAATCAGATGAGAAAGGAATTTTAGCTTTTTTTTTAAACTTGCAATAACTATTCACTCATTTCAGAATTCATAAAACTCCATTTGCAGACACAATTCTCTCCATGCTTAATAACCATAAATCCCCTTTGTGATTACTAGCAAATCACATCAACAATTGAGCTATTTTTGCAAGTCATGACCTGACATCCAAGAGACCTTGGGGTGATTTCTAAAACTTAGTTGCAGAAATGACCTTTCATGAGAGGTAGCATACTTGTGTGTTTCCTGTATTGAGAAGGTGCAAAAACACCCATCAACAAATTTATAATTTATTATACATACTTTGAACACTATTAGATTTAACATATCAATCTACAATAGAATGTCATGTTAAATTAATTACTTATTATTATGTTTAAATTTTTTTTAATCGATCTCCTTAATATATTTGATAATACACTTACATTCCTTAAATCTAAAATTAAATTAAATTTATATGAAATTTGAGATTTATTATTTTTTTCTATTTTTAAATAAAATATTATTAAAGGTTTGGGTCAAAGAAACCTAATGAGAGAATTAAAAATAAAGTCCTAGCTTATTTTCTTTTCTTATTTGAAATTTAATTTTGGAAGAGAGGAGTTAGAGGCATTCCATTCTATTTTTTGATTCGGTTGAATGGAAAATGATTACAAAACCTACAACCAAATTTCTTTGCCAACAATTCTTTTTTGTTAAGGTAAAAATACTTTTATGTTTAATTCTTCATTATTATTATTTTTATTATATATATATTTACATTGCATATAAAATTTTGAATTTGTGTGTTTTATAAAAAATAGTGGATATTAAAAATATATAACAAAGGGGTATGTTCTCAAGGGTCAATCTTTATAGTATGAATGCATCTCTAAGGAGGTTTTTGTAACATCTATTGGAGCCATGACTCCTATTGCAATGATGCCCCATCCTAACCACATGTGCTATGGTTGAGTTATTGCTATCCTTGCTCAAAATTAAATCCAACTTTCTTAAACAAAACATTCATTTTATTTATTATTATTTTGATAATATTTATGTATACATATTTTGATTATATTATTATTTTGTTTAATACATAATTGATTAATTAATTAATAATTAATTATTTATATATACATAAAATTTTAAATATGTAAAGAAAAATAACAAGATACTTAATTTTTCTAATATATAAATAACTAAACAAAGGTTATCATTCTCACATATATATACATATATTTTATAAAATATAATTTATCATTAACACATATTTTTTAATTTTTAAGAAAAATAAATGTGTAAGAAAATAACAATAACAAATATAAATATGTGGAAGAAAATATATATGTACATATCCACTAGTATACATATATAGAGGTGTAACTATAGTGACAACAAGGGGTGGAGTGTAATAACATGAAAGTATTAACAAAAGCTATTAAAGAAACACTCACAAAAATATTAAAGAACCTATGAAAATAACACAACCAACAAATAAAAATGATTAAAATTAAAACACAATTAACACATATTTGACAAAAAAAATTACATCTACAAAAAGAAAAATAAATATGAATATTATTTTTTTAAGTAAACATTGTTTAGATAATGTTTGTGTTTTAATTTGCACCTCTGGACTGTGGATTAGAAACGGATAGCTATGCACAATTAAACTGCTCTTCAAATTAGGAGGGGAAGCTCCCTCTTCACTAATGATGCTTAAAAAGAATACTAAACTATTGCCAATATTTTTATTCTTGGCTAAGATCACAAGGTTATAAAACTCTTTGCGTTGTAGCTAAGGTTTTCTCTTTTCCAAAACTTCAAACTACAATTAAGCCTAAACTATAGACGCTTTTGACAAATCAAGTGAACTCAGAGCTTGAGAGCCGAAAGTAAATGAGGAATGACTTGATTAACACAAAATCTTAAATAAACTTACTTATAGGATGTAAGCTGGAATACAGATTATACAAAAAAAACACATAAGACAAGAAATTGAAAGAGATCAAGCAAGTAAATCATAGCAAAGAAGGCATAAGTTTTCACTTTTCTCAATTTCTAATAGAAATTACGCTTCTGGGAGAATAGATTGTAGCAAAGATAGGCTTACAATGTGCAATCAAACACCAGATTACACTTGACACAAGTTGAACGGTAATTGAACAAGAATTTGCAGCAATGCAAGCTTACAAATTATCTCTTGCAATAATAGTTAGAAAATAAAGAGCAAGGCTGCCCTTATTTATACACAAACAAGGAGTAGGTAACCCTAAAATCCCCTTGCTTTAAGCTAGCTAGAATTTCCAACACGCAATATTTATTTCTAAAACTAACACAAGACAACTAACTAACCACCTACTAAAATCAGTTAACTAATTTAAAAGCAAGAAAAGTTCCAACAATACATTTGATTTTTGATGCAGGAGCATCCAAGGGTACCAAGCAATCCTACACACCCAAAAATTATTTTATTTTATTTTCCTAAATTTTGGTGTGATTTTGGTCATGCGGGCATGATGTATTTCTTTATTTTTCTTCCTTCAACAATCTTGAAAGGGGCCCATTTCAATACACTTTTTTTTGGAAATAATTTCAATTGTAAAATCATTTAATTTGATTTAAAAAATCAGATTATACTTGGGAAACAAAGTCCCATACCGAAGTTGGGAGATATTATATTTTATTCATTTGTAACTCCCGAGAATTTGAAATTGTTGGTCATTAGTGCTGGAATATTCTTGGTGAAAGTGCTTGAGGTAGTTGAGGTGCAAGAATGAGATAATGGATGTCAATTTAGGAAAAAAATTGAAAATCATTAGGAAAGAACAACTAAGAGTCCAATTGCATGAATTACCATGCCAGAATAAAGGAGGTAGAGGTTTGACTAGAATTTTGGGGAAAGAAAGATTGTTTGGGTCGTAACTGTGAGAACCAGTATTAGTAAAACAATCATAAGTTTCTCATTTCATAACAAAATTGAGAAATTCAAAATGTTCTAGAAAGATGAGAAGGAGGAGCACAAAACCCATAAACCATTCTAGAAAATTCATTGTAATGAAATAGTAGTGGTATGAAGAATGTGTCAGGTTTATTTTTTTCTTATAACTGATTGTAATTTGTTTGATGAGAAAGATTATTTGGATTTTGTGAAATAAAAAAAAAATTAGCATCTATGTTGTTTGTTATGCTTGTGTAATATTTTGTGTTGATTTTGTGAGTGTGAGTAGAGGGTCGTTGCCTTAATGGAATAGAATTTTTGTGTGGATGTGTGTTATGAAATGCATGTGGGAGTCCCACTTGCATCAATTTTTCTATTTCACAAAGAATAGTTAAGCGTGAACAAGAACAAGTTAAACTCAGAAAATACATCGAGTTAACTACTGCTTTTAGTTCTATTCTTGCAAATCTTTGCTACCCCAAAAAGGTAACTCACTCATTGACAATTTGGGAAACTATATCTGCCAAAAAATCTAGTAACTGCCTCCTTGTCAGGAGTATTGATACTATCCAAAGTAATCTTCTATTTTGCTAGCATCTCCTCACCATCTGCAATCAAATTCAGAAATCACTTCACCTCTTCTACTACTTTATAAAAAAAAATTGGCATTGCAGCAACAGGATCACTATTAAAACTGCCATGAACGATATTTTGAAAATTTGTTTGCACTTCACTAAAATCAAAGAAGGTTCCATCATCACGATGATATTGACAATGGATCTATGAAATAAGTATGCTTATGAACTTTAGGATATTAGCAACCTTCTGTCTATATTCAACCAATTCTATAGATATTCTCTCATAGGTTTTTACTTTGAAGAGTTGTTTTTCTCTCCAAGCAAAAATATTCTTCTTATTATCTTCTATAATGACTGAATCATAAGTCATCCTCAAGTAGGAAATGATGATCTCATGCATTGGTTTCACTTCAGCTATAAACTGCTCAAATCCTTGAATCCCTTGGCGAAGATCATGGGCGTTATACCTCGATTGGTATATCTTTGCAAGTATAAATCTACCCTTGATGATGAATTCATCTATCCAATTTTTCATATGTTTCCCGTGTATGACCAATTGACTCAGCTAATATTGATCTACTGGTGATTCCAAAATATTTGGAAGCAAAAAATTGGCCTGTGAAGTGCCATGAAGGAGACTAGAAATATTAGCGCAGTTGTCAAATCTCAACCTTGAGGGATACCTTATCTTCTCCATCCTTGAGCACTCATTCCTTTATATTATTTGTTGCAACCTTGAAGATATTCACATCAGTATGGAAAGTGCTTCTACCAAGATATTCCTTGACAACCTTGAAGTCATCAATCTCAACCACATCAAAGTTCTTATCCTCCAGAGGTGTGGTAGTCTCAAAGATAATCTCACCATCAAAACTCTTCTTCATGTGAACTTGCTTCTTAAGTTTCTTTACGAGTGTGTCTTGGTAGACGCTATCAAGTTTTGCAAATTTCAACTAATAAGAAGGCTTCCTCCTCTTCCTTCCTAGGATGTTCTCAAGCCAAGACGAGTCTTTGCTAACTTCTCTAGGAAGCTCGATTCTAGTTCCATCAACTCCTAATGAATCAATAGGTACTGAGATGTTGTGAACTGGTGAATCGACTTCTAAATCTATATGAATGGGAGAAATATTTGATGATGGCAAAGAAATAGGAGATGAAGGCATTGCTTCAACTTGTAATGTTGATTCTATAGGAACTTTGGATGCATCTACTAGTTGTTCTTGCTGAATCAAAATGGGAGACTCTACCTTTTCCTTTGAACTCTTTGACATTATGCTAATCTTTGTACCTTATAGAGGAATTCATAGCTTTCACTCTTGGTTTTGGTTTAGAAGAAGAAGAAAGTAGAGATGATTGGACTACTAGCAGTTATGTAACTAGAATAGCTACCTTCCATGTCCTTTTATTGTTCAAGAATATCCTATTGTTCTTGACAATTTGTCTTGTTCTTTCCTCAATTGAGGTGTTTTCTTTGGTGAACCAATTAATTTGTGGAAGTGGTCGCTGATCAATCTGATATTTACCATACATGGGAAGTAGGACTTCCCAATCATCATCTAAAAGACCTTCCACATCCTTTGATATGAAATCAACCATTTCTTGAAGGGTAAATCTGTTGTAATTGCGCTTGTGCACTTCAAACTCATCCACACAATTAGCCCAAAAATATTCAACTGTAGGCACATGTGCATGATTCTGACCAACATGTGATGCAAAGACACCATAAGGATCATACGAGTGTCTTGCATTGAAAAAATTGAGGCCAAAATTTAACATTTCATCACCTATCAATTTGGCATCAATTGTTGATCTACATTTGTAGATGCCCATCCCAACCAGGAAAATAAAAGAAGTCTTGCACTTGTTACACAAAAATGTGTGAACTTCATATACTTTCCTTAAAAATTCCATGAACACTACCTCATCTGTTGGATATCTTGGTAGCATGATTGGATGAGAAGCCATACACCCTAATACAGGAGAATGTGGGAAATTGGATAAACCAATCAACCCACTCTGCCATTGCCAATTTGGCATTTGTTGAAATTTGTACATGCAAACTCATTATCTAAATCTCGCATAGTATGCATCAAGAATGCATCATTCGCCTACTTATAATGTCACTCTGATTCTAAAAATTTCAATTGTGAGTAATGATCATACACATGTCAAATACCCAAAGTTTCAATGAAATTTAAACCTCTAAACTTACCTTGAAAGGTCATTAGATATACGAGGTAAGATGTCATATGGAACTCATGGACCCTATAAAACTCTGTTATCTGATGGTGGAGACTGTCACTGATCAAATTGGCTAGTTATATTGTTTTTTTGTGTCAATAATCTAGGAAATGATGTAAAACATCCAAGGATGGAGTTTATTTTCTTTTTCTTGACCTATGACTCAGTTGATCAAAGTGATCATAACTGCAAATTTCTCCTTGAACTCACCACGCCCAATATTTTTTGGCAAAGTATTCTACTTCTCTTTTAGCCACTTTTGTGCAACTCCTTTTTGGAATTTCTCTTTTTGTGCATACCACACCTTTTCACATTCTTCAATTGAAATGATGAAGTTTTTTGTCCATGGTGGTATTGAGAAACATTTCTCAATATTGTCTGACCTGAGGCTACAAATAGTATACCCATCTACTGATTGAATTTCTCATGAAGTTGGATTGTAATACTTAGCACAAGCAATTATGAATCCAAGTCTTTGCACTGAGATGGGGATTGAAGTTGCTGCAAGCAACCCAGAATGACCAAGGTTACTAACTGTAATGTTTCCCACATCTTCCAAAGCATGCAAATCAAGTACTGGAATCACATGATGCAATTCAGTTTTGAATTTTCTTAGATAATCATGGAGCAACACTAATTTGGTCTTGATTTCTATTGGAGAAAATACTACATGTTTAAAAATTTGAATTTTGACTGTAAACAGGCCTATGTTCGGGAAAATTTTGTTCAAACTATTGAAAATAAGTTGTCAATTTTTCTCCAAGAAGCGGATTCTCAAAAAAAAGTTGAGGTCTGGGTTTTGTGGACAATCACATTCTAAAGAGACCCAGTTTATCAGATTTTGAAAAAGTTGAGGGCTTCCCAAAAAAGCACTGAAAAAGTAGATTTTTGGAAAATATAAAATTTCTCTCTTCAAGAGGAGCAAAGAGTAGATGGACCTAGATCGACAAAAATTGAAAACGTTG
Organism: Sequoia sempervirens; assembly: GCA_007258455.2. NCBI lineage: Eukaryota > Viridiplantae > Streptophyta > Pinopsida > Cupressales > Cupressaceae > Sequoia > Sequoia sempervirens. The sequence continues at coordinate 114,626,219 of VDFB02000017.1, read as the reverse complement.
ACCACCTACTTTTGAAATGTGATGCCCTAAAAGATTGGACCATGAAAAAGCATGTCTCTATGCTTCCCAATCCCAAATCCATGAAGAACACTGAAAAAGCACTATGTTTGAGCCTCCAAATATTTATGAGAAGAAAAAGACATTTTTCTTCCTCTAGATGCCAACCTTCAAAATATGAAGAATGAATGCCAAAAGCCTTCTTAAATAGAGTTTGAAGATGAAAAATCGCTTTCTTCACAAAGCCCTAAAATTTTGAAGTCTATCAATGGAGATAGAAACTTTGTATGCAAAAATTTGAGTCCATTTGCACATGCAACAGTGAATTCCTCCTTTATAGCTACAAAAAAGTACTCGTGAAGAAATTTTTTTGAACAACGAATGATGGAAGCCAAAAAATGACTAAGGCACCAAATGATAGAGGTGCCCTGACTAGACAGGGTCACCTAGACATCCTAGAGTTAGCCATTTTCTTCATTTTTAATCTTTTGCTTGCTTCAACTTCTAGTGAGGCCTACCTCCGACTTCAATGAGCCAGCAATCTGGTATTTTCCAACTAATAAAATTTGTTTGACCATGGAAATCTCATGTTTGGCCACTGCTAAAGTGACCTACAACCTCCATACCAACATCTGATATCATCTAATTGAGTTTGTGAGCTCTCAAAACTATCGACGAAGACTACACTAGAAAAAGGGCATGTCGGGGTCGAAAATATTGTAAGGCATCAAAAGCGAGTTGCCCCTCCTTGATAGGGGCACCTAGGATCCCATGCCTTAGCCAAATTTTGATGATTTTCAAAATTCTTAATTTTTTTGCTTTGTGGATTTCCACCAAAAGCCAGTGGCCCTAGTTTGGGTGTCGTTTCCTGCCAGTTGGTGAATAACAGAGATTGAAAGGAATTTAATCAAGAAATCCTATTCATGACTAAGATGAATTATACCCTTTGCCAACCCTTGACACTAAATCTAACTAATTTTTGAGAACCAATACCGGGCTGATGGAGAAGTTTGATTTTTTTTTTGTCAGGGAAAAAAGTATTCTAAGGCATTAAATGTTAGGTGCCTCTCCTTGATATAGGCACCTAGGCTTCCATGCCTTAGAAATTTTTAAATGATTTTCATCTTTCTCTTTGATTTTCTTCATTTTTTTTGCAAAATGCCACCATTCATTCTGCATTTTCGCTACTTGAAAAATCCTAGGCACTAGATGATGAATCAATTGAGGTGCCCAAACATAACTGAGATGATCTCCTACTTTTCCCAGCCCTGGGAATTGCTTTTGACTATTTCTTTATATAACTGAATTGAGCTGATGGGAAAAATTGTATGTTTTACAAAAAGAGGGAAAATTTGACTAAGGCATGAGACCCCAGGTGCCCTTCTTGGATAGGGGCACCTAGGCTTGCTAGAGTTAGAATTTTTTTCATAAATTTTACCATTTTCATATTCACCTCCATTTCACATGAACTTCACCTTTTTTTTATTGTTGTTAGTTTGGCGTTGTTTGTCCAACATTTGAGACTTTGAATCTGATATCTAGTAGCAGATAGTCCTCCATTGATGACCTTGGAGCTCATGCTTCACATTTGAAAAAGTAGAATTAACCCACTAGAGAAATCTTGACCTTTTGAAAAATTTGATCGAACCAACCTAATTGGGAAGTATTTTTGACCAATCAAAATCAGTTAGAGCCCTCCAAACAAATATTATATTTTTAGAAAGTTTTTCTAGCATCCATTTGACAACAAACCCAAAAAACCCTACATCAAGTCTATTTTTATAAACTTTCTAAAAATAAAATTTTTGATTTTTGATGAAAATTTTTTACAAGACTTTGACCACTCTTTACAAAATTCCTTAATGAAGCAAATTTTTTGATTGGGCACAACAATTGGCTCTGTTTGGGAACCATGTTGAATACTTACGACATAAGAGAACCAAGAATCTCTAGAGTTCTAAGCATAGACCAGTGTCTTATCAGTTGGGCATTAGAGTCAGGACCATTTCCTAATCACCTATCACAAGACTTTTCCCTAAATCAACTAGGATGGGACTTTCTAAAATCACCTATAAGTTGGAACTTCCTAGACCACCTAAACTAAGATTGCCTAGAAACACCAAGAACACGAGAAAAACTTCACAGAAATGGGAAACACATCATGACATAATGCACACATTACGGAAAGGGGAAACACATCACAAAATAGAAAGGAAATTACTCCATCCTTGAAGGAATGAAGTGCTTCAGCTATTGCCCATTGTATGGTAGCGGGAAGAGCCTTCCATCCAAGTGCGAGCGAATTTAAGAATTCTCCCCTGTGACTCATGGATCTTGATGCATTCCCTTGGGCTCACGTCTCTTATCCCATAGCAGGACTTGATCTCCAATTCTTGAAATCTCACTATCAAGCCTTCTTATCAAAAATATTCTTCACTCTCTCCTGATGCTAAGTGACTCTATCAACAACCTCCACCTTTCTTCCTCCAGCTTCATCAGGTACAGGATGCACTTCTCAATTGGATCTCTAAGCCCACCATCTTCTACTATGGACGCCAACTGCAAAGTGGACAAATCCAAGGTAATAAGTAATGTATCCTCCATACTATACATGATGATAAAGGTTGAAGTACCAATGGCTCTCTTGGGAGTAATCCTTCCAGCCCAAAGAGCATCATAGATTTTTTTATGCCAAGTTTGTTGATTAGAATTGACTAACTTGCGTATAATTGTGATGACATTCTTATTTGACGACTCGACTTATCCATTTCCCTAAGAATAATAGTCTAATGAGTGTGAAAAATTAATTCCATGATCAAAACAAAATTCTAGTAGCTTCTTAGATGAGAAACTCATTGCATTGTCAATCACAATTTTATGTGGCACCCCAAAACGTGAAATAATATTTTCCTTCAAAAAGTTGCACACAACTTCTGAAGTAGCCCGCTTGGTTGGAATAGCCTCAACCCACTTTGTGAAATAATCTGTATTCGTAAGGACATAAATATGCCCCTTACTAGAACATGGGTTGATAGGACCTACGAAATCCAATCCCCATTGCTGAAATGGAGCGTCAATGATGATTGGCCTGAGTGGAATGGCTGCCAACTTAAGCTTGCCAATAAACTGCTAACACATCTAACATCTCTGCACCCATTCATATGTGTCACAAAACACAGTTAGCCAGAAAATTTGTGCTCGCAGGATTTTGAATGATGTAACCCTTGATAAAAAGTGGCCATTGCATGCCTCACTGTGAAATGATTCCAAAAAACGCAATTGTTGGTCCTTTTTGATGCATAACAAAAAAATTCCATCAAGCCCTTTCTTGTATAGAATGTCATTCCAAAGCATAAAATTATGCACTTTCAACTTTAATGATCTCTTTTGTTGTTTGTCCATGTGGATTGGACATTCACCATAAGTCAAAAAGTACCATATCTCAGTATACCATCCATTGGTAGAATCAACAAATAGGACCATGGGAAGATCCTCTTTAATTTTAGGTTCAAGTTCACCCTCAGCTTGGTGCTTTTGATCACCATCTTCTGCTATCAACTGACAAATACCTCTCTCACATACTAGTTGGCTTGATCTCCAAGTCATACTCTTGAACCCCTACAACCCAGTTACCTCTCTTTGTGCCCATCGCTTGTTGATTTAGCACACTTTTAACCATTGGACCGATGACTTACACTATCATGTGGGAGTTCAAGATATAAAATATGAAGTTCTTCATAGCTCTAGCAACTACATATGTGTTATTGATCTAAGAATACCATGACTCACTATCCTTGAAACTGTTGCTCATGAAAGCAATTGGAGACTCAGTTTCTCCATTCAATTTTTGTGTCAGTATGGTATACATAGTGTTTTCCAATGCATAATAATAAAGGATAAAATCCTCATAAAATTTAGGATTTACCAGCACTGGTGCTCGGCTGCTAGCTTCTTTTATCTCGATGAATGCCTTCTTGTATTCGTTTGTCCACTTGAAAGTGGAATTTATCTTCATCATAGCAGATATATCTTTTTTTATCTCTAAGAAGTCTAGCACAAACCTTCGTATGAAGTTCACCTTACCGAAGAAGGAGTGTACACTAGTTCTTCTCACTAGAAGAGACAAGTTTCTAATGTAATCAACCCAACTAGGGTCAATTTGAGTTCCTTCCTTGGAGATGATGTGGCCAAGCAACTTTTCCTTTGTTACCACAAATATTTACTTCTTAGGATTCAAGGAAATCCTATGATACTTACATCTTTTGAACACTTTCACTAAGTGTGAAAAATGATCTCTTTGCCTTTTTGAGAAAATAGTGAGGTCAACAAGGTAGACAAAAATTACTTTGTTCTTCAAATCCCTAAATGCCAAATCCATGGCTCTCTAAAATGTAGCACAACGTTGATAAGGCCAAAGGGCATCCTTTCATAGGAAAACATACCCCATGTGGTAGTGAATTCCATTTTGAACTAATTTTCTTCAACCACTACAATCTGTTTGTAACCAAAAAAATTGCCAAGTAAAGACAACATCTCTAAACCAATGGCCATCTACAAGGTATGTTCCACGATTGGAAAGGGATAGTTATCCTTGAGAGATGATTGATTTAAGTTCTTGAAATACACATAAATTCAGATCTCTCCATATTTATTGCATGTAGGAACTATGTTTGACACCCAAGTGGAATGATGAATTAGAAAAATGATTTTAGCATCCACCATCTTTTGATTTTTTGTATAGATTGTATCTTGAATTCATGGATTGTAGTGTCATTGTTTCTACCTAAAGGGTTTAGCTTTAGGTTTTAGAGGAATTGTATGAGATAATTATTTGGTTGTGAAAACCTTCAAGTCTTCATATGACGAGGCAAAAACATCTTGATATTGCTTGAACAAAGAGATGAACCTCTCACTCTCTTCTACAGTACAACATTTTCCTAAATTAACCAATTGAGGCTTGTCTTCAATACCAATGTTTACTTGATAATGCTTAGAAAAGGTCTTATCGCTTGAGTTCCTCTGATCTTGGATGTATCTATCATGCTTGTCAAATATGTTCTCCAAGGATACTAGACCCTTGGGAATTTTATTACCTTCAATTAGATAATACTTGAACCTATTTCTTTTGAGGTTTTTGCATCTTCTGAAACTTTTGTTGCATAAGAAACCTCTGTTATTGATTCTTTGAAAGGAGAAAAATTGCCTTCAAAGAATGATCCTTTAAAATTATCTCCCATGATGAGAAAATATTCAACATGGTCATCATCATCTAAGACTTGTTATTTTTTGCAATTTTTGGGGACAACTAGCCTATATATAAGCTCAATAGAAAATGCATTCTGATGAAAATCAGAATGTGGCATGAAAAGAGAAGTTGATACTACAAGGGAATCTACTCTGATATTGTCTATATAAGGAATGTATTTCATGTTGAATGCCTCAAACCAATTTATTTTATTCCACACCCTATTTCTATAATGTCGAAGGTGATCTTTTCTTACTTGAAATTGATCTCTGATATGTTTCATGATCAACTCTGCATCATCTTCAACTTTGAGTATTTTGATACCCATATCTTTTGCATTCTTGAGACCTAGTAAAAGTGCCTCATATTTTGTCATATTATTCATGCATTCAAATTGCAAGCAGTATGCAAATGGATACAAATGACCCTCAAGAGATATTATCACAACTCTTGCTCCTAAAACTATAGTTGAGAAACTCCTATCAAACTGCATAGTCCACAACTTTGGATCTCCTATCGATTTATCTATAGAACACACAACGTCCTAACTTTCTTTATTTATTTTTGATAGCATAACAAAAGTACCAGGACTTGTTTCTTGATATAGCACTTATGCTTGAGGATCCTAGGACTTCACCACCATAAATCGAGATTTGGCCTCTGGCTCCAGCTTAAAACTACCATTCTTTACTGGAATAGTTGTGTATGATCAATCTAGTTGTATCTCTCCCCTGAGATCTTTGCAAAAGCTTTTACTTAGCAACATCCCATAGCTAGCTAGAATGTTAGCTAATAGGATTTTCATCATTATCTTTTCTTTGGACAAGCCACCAACCTTACTTGAGTGTCCTTCAATTGTTTGACCAATGACACCAACTTAGACTCAATTGAATAACACTTATCCTATGTCTTAGTGCATGAAATTCCCAATGCATTCATCACTTGTAGAGCCATGACATTGTCTGAGGCTCCTAAATCTATGATGCAATTTGTCAATTTGAATCCTCCTATATAAAAATATATATAGAATGGTTTAGGATTTTCTTTTGTTGACATAGATGATTTGAGCAATATAGGATGAATGATAGCCTCCTTCTTTACAAACTTAAGAATTTTACCCAACCATTCAGGACGGTCCTAGAGATACTCCAACTAAGAAATCTACACCTTTGTCTTCATCATGGAGTCTACAATGTCAAAATTTTCTAAAGACAAGTATTGAGTGACCACTTCAATGTTCTCATGAGAAGGCTTAGGATTAGAAGTGGAAGCCACTTCTTTACCCTTTTCTTTTTATTTTATTCTATCTTCTTCTTCTTTGTGTGCCTTCAAATGTTGAGCACGTGTAAACACATGTGCTAAAAAATCTCATGATTCATTGCAAGAGAATATTGACAAAAATCTTCTTCTTTAATAACGAGTTAACTATTAAAGTATCCCGAAGTAGAGTCACCATCGAAGTTTTTCATCTATGGTAAGACAAAATTTGAACTTGGTGTAGGGACAATAGTTGAACTAGGTGCAGCATTAGCATATCCCATTATCTGCTTCATTCTTAAATTCTCAGCACATGTAGAACCGGTATGTGCATTGGTCTCATAGAAAGAACAAAATACTACATTTTTTGTACCTTCAACCATTGGTCTTGATGGAGGTTCTAGCAACCATGGCCTATAATTATTGAAAGGTTGGAAATTATTCCTCTTAGGTTGATATGGCTGTTGAGGTTGATATTGTTGTTGAGGTTGATATTGTGGTGGTGGTGGTGCAAGTTGCCCCTGAGTAGGCAACTGCCTCTTAAGGATAGTCATCTCATTAGCTAGATTCTATAGCAATAGATCTACATAACTCTAAACCAGAGACCTGATAGAATCCATCTTCATCTTGTTGATAGTAATCATGTTATCCTCCAACTTGATGGCATGTTATTGCATAGTCGATAATTCTATTTCATTAGCTGATCTCAAGAAAAAGGCTATCTCAGATGGAAGTGCATTTATGAAAATGTTCAATAGAATTTTTGGTGATGGATTGAGTGTATGAGAAAGACGTGTGACCAGGTGATTAAACCTCACCATAAATTCCCTCATAGTTTCATTGAGTTCCATATTTGAATTTGAAAGTTGGGAAAACAATCGATGACTATCTTCAATGAGCTTGAATCTCACCAAGAATCTTTCACTCATAGTTGTCCAGCTTGTAATAATGTTCAAATCCAAGTGATTGAACCAGCTAGCAATATTCCCAACAAGAGTCTCCACAAAAATACGGACTGTGATTTCTTCATGTGCCATGTGCAAGATGACGCAAGCCATTGTGAACATAGAAATATGCTCATCTATGTGTTAAGTCACATAGCTATGAAACTGAGGAAAGTACTTCCTTGACCCTTTAGGTAACTCATGATTTCCCTACAAATCAAAAGGTCCAATGTTGTTACCCCAAGGTAATGGGGGTGGACATCTCTAATTTCTATCAGCATGGTTATTGCCAGCATTATTGATGTTATCACCCATTGCTGCTAGTTGGATCATAGGTTCTTCTTGCTTAACTTCAAGTACTTCTTTCTTAACTTTAGGTACTTCTTTCTTAACTTTAGGAACTATGTTGTATGACTCCAACTTCTGTAGGGTGAGGTTGTTGAAAGAATGGATCTACAACACCACCTTTCCTCCTAGTATAATCCCTATAAGCAGCTAGGATTATCTATTCTCATGCAATAGGATGCCAGATGATCATTCCCATGACATAAAGCATAATATTTCTTGAATTTTTATGCCTTGTGCCCCATGGTGGGTGCCATAAAACTGTTGAAATTTTAATTCACACCTCTATAATGTGGATTAGAAACGAACAGCTATGCATAGTTAAACTGCTCTTAAAATTAGGAGGGGAAGCTCCCTCTTCACTGATGATGCTTAAAAAGAATACTAAACTACTACCAATATTTTTGTTCTCAACTAAGAGCACGAGGTTACAAAACTCTTTGCATCATAATTAAGGTTTTCTCCTTTCCAAAAATTCAAACTACAACTAGGTTGAAACTATAGATGCTTCTGACAACTCAAGTAAACTTAGAGCTTGAGAGTCGAAAGTAAATGAGGAATAATTTGATTAACACAAAAGCTTAAATAAAATTACTTCCAAATCACACCTGAAGATGGATTGTATTTATACGATGTAAGGTGAAATAAATATTATACAAGAAAAACACATAAGAGAAGAAGAAACTAAAAGAGATCAAGCAAGTAAATCAGAGCAAAGAAGGCATAATTTTTCACTTTTCTCAATTTCTAACAGCAATTACACTTCTGGGAGAGAAAATTGCAGCAAAGATAGGCTTACAATGTGTGATCAAACACCAGTTTACACTTGACACAAGTTGAATGGAAATTGAACAACAATTTGCATCAATACAAGCTTACAAATTAGTTCTTGCAATAACAGTTAGAAAATAATGAGAAAGGTTTCCCTTATTTATACACAAAAAAGGAGTAGGGAACCCTAAAATATCCTTGCTTTAAGTTGACTAGACTTTCCAACATGCAAGATTTATTTCTAAAACTAACACAAGACAACTAACTAACCACCTGCTAAAATCAATTAACTGATTTTAAAAAAGGGGGGAAAAGTTCCAACTATACATTTGATTTTTCTAATTCATAAAGAATAGATAAGCATGAAACAGGAATATCAAGTTGAACTCATAAAAGGTATTGAGTTAACTACTACTTTTAGTTCTATCCTTGGAAATATTTGTTGCCCCAAAAAGGTGTCTCACTCATTGATAATTTGGGAAACTATATCCACCAAAAAGCTGGTAATTGCCTCCTTGTCATGAGTATTGACACTATCCAGAGCAATATTCAACTTTTCTAGCATCTCCTCACCATTTGCAATCAAACTCAAAAAAAAATTTACCTCTTCCACTATCTTTATCAAAATTTTGTTGACATCGTTGGCAACATGATTCATCTTGTTGGCAACATGATTCATCTTGTTGGCAACATGATTCATCTTGTTGGCAACATGATTCATCTTGTTGGCAACATGATTCATCTTGTTGGCAACATGATTCATCTTGTTGGCAACATGATTCATCTTGTTGGCAACAAGATCACTACTAAAACTCCCACTAACGATATTTTGAAACTTTGTTTGCACTTCAATGAAATCAAAGAAAGTGCCATCATCACAACAATATTGACAAGGGACCTGTGAAACAAATATGCCTATGAACTTGAGGATATTAGCAACCTTCTTTCTATATTTAGCCAATTCTACGGATATTCTCTCATAGGTTTTTACTTTTAAGAGGTGTTGTTCTCTCCAAGAAAAAATATTCTTCTTATGTTCTTCTATAATGATTGAATCATAAGTCATCCTCAAGTTACAAATGATGATCTCATGCATTGGTTTCACTTTAGCTGTATACTACTCACCCCTAAATCCCTTGGTGAAGATCATGGGCATTATACCTCAATTGGTATATCTCTGCAAGTATAAATCTACCCTAGATGATGAACTCAAATATCCAATATCACATATGTTTCCTATATATGACCAATTGACTCAGTTGATGTTGATCTATCGGTGATTCCATAATTTATGGAAGCAACAAAGTGGCTTGTGAAGTGCCATAAAGGAGATTGGAAACATATTGTCGTAGTTGTCGAATCTCATCCTTGAAGGCTGCCTTATCTTCTCCATCCTTGAGCACTTGTTCCTTTATATTATCTACTTCAAACTCGAAGATATTCACACTAGTATGTCAAGTGATTCTACTAAGATTATCCTTGACAACCTTGAAGTCAACAATCTCAACCTCGTCAACATTCTTGTCCTCCAGAGGTGTGGCAATCTCAAGGATAATCTCGCCAACATATTTCTTCATCATGTGAACTTGCTTCTTAAGTTTCTTTAATGGTGTGTCTTGGTAGACACTATCAAGTTCTACAAAGTTCAACTAATAAGAAGGCTTCCTTCTCTTCTTGCCTAGGATGTTCTCAATCCAAGATGAGGAGTGTTTACTAACTTCTCTGGGAGGCTCGGTTCTAGTTCCATCAACTCCTGACAAATCTATAGGTACTGAGACATTGTGAACTGCTGAATCAAATTTTGAATCTATATGAGTGGGAGAAAGCTTCGGTGATGGCAGAGAAATAGGAGATGAAGGAATTGCTTCAACTTGTAGTGTTGATTCTATTGGAAATTTTGATGCATTTGTTGGTTGTTCATACTGAATCAAAATGGGAGACTCCACCTTTTTCTTTGAACTATTTGACATTCTACTAATCTTTATACCTTCTAGAGGAATTCTCATAGCTTTCACACTTGGTTTTGGTTTAGAAGAAGAATAAGGTAAATATTACTAGACTAATGGTAGTTCTGCAACTAGAATAGCTACCTTCTGCATCCTTTTACTACTCAAGAATATCCCACTCTTCTTGACAATTCAACTTGTTCTTTCCTCAATTGAGGTGTTCTCTTTGGCGGGCCAATTAATTTGTGGAAGTGGCTACTGATCGATCTTATCTCTGGAATACATGGGAATTAGTACTTCCCCATCATCATTTGATAGACCTTCCACATCCTCTGATAAGAATTATCCATCTGATGAAGGGAAATCTGCTATAATTGCACTTGCACACTTCAAACACATCCACACAATTAGCCCAAAAATATTCAACTGTAGGAAAATATGCTTGATTTTGACCAACATGTAATGCAAAGACACAATGAGGATCATACAAACATCTCTCATTGAAAAAATTGAGGGAAAATTTTAACATTTCATCACCTATCAATTTGGCATCAGTTGTCGATCTACATTTGTAGATGGCCATCCCAACTAGGAAACTAAAAACATTCTTGTGCTTGTTACATAAAAATGAGTGAACTTCGTATTCTTGCCTTAAAAATTCCATGAACACTACCTCATATGTTGGATATCTTGGTAGCATGACTGGATCACTTGAGAAGCCATACACCCTAATGTAGGAGAATTTGGGAAATTGGATAAACCAATCAGCCCACTCTAACATTGTCAATTTGGCATCCACTGAAATTCATACATGCAACTCATTATATAAATCTCACATAGTATACATCAAGAATGCATCATTCGCCTACCTATAATGTCACCCTTATTCTCAAAACTCTATCTGTGGGTAATGATCATATGCATGCTAAATACCCAAAGTTATAATGACTTTGAAACCTCTAAACTTTCCTTAAAATTCCCTTAGATATACGAGGTAAGATATCATATTGTAAGAGAGGGGGACCAACCATATTCAAGGCCCCAAGTCATGGAGAGCCAAGAGCAGAAGGCTACCCTAACTTACCTCATCTTAAAGGGGTGTTTAGAGATGAAGGATGAGAATGATGATGACTATAAGGCCCTTCAATCACTTTGTAGACCTGAAACTCAGAATGGGGCTAGGAGAGCTAGTTTTTGGGTTCAACATTGTGCCTCAGGAAGCTATCTACCCGAGGATGAAAGCGTGTTTCTAGACAACAGCATAGTGCATTGGCGTCTCATAGGTGCACTAGCATCCATACGACCAAAGGACTAAAAAGACAAGGTTGAACAATAGAAAATGGACTAACAGCCTAGCTAATGGTTTTTAGGAGAACAAAATAGCACTATGAAATAAGAAACGTATAGACGAATGTGATAAAGTAAATAGATTAAAGCTAGGGTGGCAAGAATGATCTCACCAAAGAGCTTGTTCGTCGGCTAGCTCCAAGAAGCATGTCCACCTACACACAATAGAGAGGAAAATTGTTGGGTGGTTGTATAGGGGCCTGCCTCAGTCAGACCCTCATTTTGGTGTTTCCACCTCCACAAAAAACCAAGATAGCGATAATGGAGAAATATATGATGAAGAAGGAAATGAAGTAAAGAACACAAAAGCACTACAAAATAGTAATATGCTACTCAACCAAATTGTAAAGGAGAGGAGTAGAAATCTTACCACCTCCTCCAAGAGCTCACTAGCTAATGGAGGAGAAAATGAGAGGACTCAAGCCTCTGTTGCAATGGTGTTGGTTCCACACTTTCTCTACAGAGTTGATAGAGTGTTGTTGGTGTTGCTATGGAATGCAAATTGCTGCTAAAAGTGCTTGAGAATGCAAGAGGATGGCTTGGGGAGATGAACTGAATGCTTAATCTTGTGAAGAAGATTGCTAGAGGATGAAATGAAGGAATGAATAGTGAATTTGAAGAAGAGAATGAAGAAAATGGCCATATTCGGGTCGGTTATCTGAAGAGGGTATTACAAATTGACCTCCAATGGGAAGTGTAATGCCTCTGCAGGCTCGAAATGTAGAAATCTTCCAGGACGTAAGTGCACTACGCAGATGTTTGCACGCCATGTGGGCATCCCTGACAATTATTACTTTGTCAACGCACAAAACGGGTGCCAAGTGGAATGAAGGAAACAGGCTTATATGGAATTTAGCCTTCAAATTTGGTTTTCTAAAATGAGGAAGGGTAAAAGAGGAATTTACATAAGGGGTGAAAATTTGCTGCTATGCATTTTCCCCCACTTTAGTGAGCATGAATACTGATGAGTACTTTGGTAAAGTAGATCAAAGAGTGAATGGAGTTAGAAATGTATACTTAAACTATCGAGGAAGCAGACCGCGATCTGGCGAACTCGAGAGTGTAGGATAAGTAAAGGACTTCATAGCCCCACAGAACTATGAAGTTGTAGAATGAAAGCATCTTACAGGCCCACAGAGCTACAACCCCCAAGATATCTCACATGGAGGAAGCCCTAAAAAATAAAGTGCCTCACAAGCCTATAGACCTGCAAGGAAGGTGTCCCCCAAGATCTCTCACATGGAGGATACCTAGAAAAGCACCTTACAAGCTTGCAGACCTACAAGAAAGCATCCCCCAAGATCTCTCACATGGAGGAAGCCAGGAAAGTACCCTATAGGTCCACAAATCTATAGGGAAGGTATCCTTCAAGATCTCTCACATCAAGAAAAAGTGCCCTACAGACCCGTAGACCTACAAGGGAGCCACCCCAAGATCTCTTGCATGGAGGAAGCTCAAAGGAAGCACCCTACAGGCCCACAGACCTGTAGAGAGGTATCCACCAAGATCTCTCACATGGAGGAAACCAAAGGAAAGCAAACTCTGTAGAATCAAAAAGCGGCTTCACAAATGCACTTGCAAAGCGACATGTATACCCGCAAATAGAACATGTCAAAAAGCGTCCACGCAAGAAAGTAAGCAGATAATCACATGGACCGTCAACAAGTTGGAAGACTTTCAAAGGGGTCCCTCGAGAACCCAGCATGAAGAAGGGGTCCACTCAAGGGATGCTTTTTTTGAAACTACAGAAGAGAAGTTTCTTTCTCAAATCGATTCATCATCAAGGAATCCTTTTGAAAGATGTTCATTTCATCAAGGAATTTGAAAGGAAGAAGATGCCCCCACATGAGGGGAAGATCAAAGTTGTTCCCACTTAAGAGGAACGTTCTCAAGTTATTTCTTTATGAACCCATGATAAAGGAAACACGTTTCATTAGGGTTTCAATTCGAGAATGTGATCCTTGAAAAGGAGTTTGTGAAGATTCTTGAGAAAATATTTGTTGGCAACGAATGCATTTTCTAAAAATCAAAATGTTGAAGAAGTGGTGTTGTCACACATAAGAGGGAAAAATCAAGCAAAGAAGAGAAAAAGATAAAGGAAAAGAGAAAGAGAAAAAGGAAACATGAACAAAGGGCACAAGGTTAGCCTGATATTTCAGGGTCAGAACTACTCATAAATGTATATATGTATAGTAATAGTATATAAAATGAACTGTCATCAACCCCCTATTATATCAGACCATGTGAAGAATGTGCGAGAAGAAAAAGTAAAAATAAAACATTGGGTCAACATGGAAGGGAAGCCTAAATTCTCCCAATGCTTTGCATCGTCCCCAATTTATCAAAAATCAAGTCACAAACATAGAATAATGATGATACAAATAGAACAAGGTTTACGACACAAAAACCATGCATGTATCCAAGCATCAATAGGGGTGATGAGGGTGATCCAGGAACACATAGCATGATCATAGGGGAACACATCACAACACACACACACACACATCTAATCTAAAGATAAAGAAGAGGCCTCCTAACACTAATCGGCCAAGAGGTTGTTTGCTTCCCACTCTAGATCATCGTAGGGGGAAGGAGGACGAGCCTGCAGTGGTGGAATGTTAAGAGGAGGAGCATTTAACCCTCCCATAAAAAGGGCTAAGGAAGAAGGTCCTGCAAGGTCCTCTCTGTTGGAGCTTCTAAAATCCTGATGGATTTTCTCTCTCTCCATGGATCTGGTCTGCCTCTTTGATAAACTCTTGTCCTCATAGATGAGTAGGGTTTCATTCACAAAAGCATGTAAATGTTCTACTTTTAGGTTGACCTGCTCGGTCGGTCATCGACCCCTTAATTCATCTCTCGAGCCATCCAACACGTCAGTCTACCGGCCCCATTAGCCCAAAGAACTGGTCATCGTTTTCCCACCATATCAAGTCTTTTCCTAAAGTCGGGTTTTAAATTTAACCTGGTGACTTAAGCCTTAAGTCACTAACCCCAGTGGTCATGTCACCATCAGCTAGACCAAGTCTCTTCTATTAAATGCTAACATTACATGATGTGCAGATTTCAAGATTCAAAGATCGGGGAGAAGATCTAGATCGTACCCCACCAGCCCGCGGGAGTTAAGTGCCAGCAAGATAAATGCAGCAAGGTTGGCGAGAAGCCAACACGTGTCCATGAAAAGTATGGGACCCACTCCCCACTACCACTCCCATGGCCCAACATCTTCAACGAGCAGCAGAGATCAATCTAGTGGAATGATCTTCACCATTCCCAGTTGGCTTGCTGGGTTAAAATGAAAGGTGGTTATGACTAGGGAGATCAACGAGATCTCAACACCTGTTCCAACCTACTCACACCGTGGAGCCCGCACACTACAAAGGCGTCATCTGACATGGAAGAACTCCATTGGCTATGAAAATTTTGGTAGAGCACCGCTAGATATCAAAGGTGGTCAAACAAAGGTTGGCTATCTGATCATCCATCAAGGCAAAATATTGACGGATGGCATTCAAAGTTGGAAAATAACATGTGATGGTCATTTTTACTCTATGCAACTAGCTTGCATTAATGGCTAACATCCTGCAGAGTGATTGAGTTGATCTCAATTCATGTGGAGACGTAAATGCTGGTAATAATGAAGAATAGTCTATGGATTTCCATGCAAATGGGGAATTAAACAGTGATAGTACATCTGCCAACAAGATGCCTGGGTTACACATGCATGTTAGACATTGATTGTGAATGTCATCGCTCCACGTGATAAATATAGAAAGAATAGCTACTATTCATGTCATTTACACTTAGCAATTAGAAGTGTGATTGATTAAGGAAAGGTAGTGTGATAAATTATTAGAGAAGAAAAATGGGAAAACTAGTAAGGAAGTCTGCTCGCTTGAGTACCCGGAGGTCTGGTTCTGATGCACCAGAAGCTGCTCCAACCATGGAGGCCAATATTTCCACTGAAAGGCCTAGACTCACACCTAGTAGGTGCAGTCGAAGGCTAAAATTCCAAGGTGATGTTGTAGGAAAAGCGGATGACAAAGGAAAAATCCCATTGTGGTCTCCCACATGAGCACAAAGGAAGATAAGGTATGGGTGTGGCTCCATTAGATGCCAAAATTCACCTATTGACCTTACGAGTAGCTCCTCTGAAACTGAGACCAACTCTGACTACTATCGGTATTTAGCTCTTTTGAATGATGGTCTTCCCTCTGATGAGGAAGTGATATCTGTTGTGTCGTTGGCGGTCAAAACCCCTAGTGGGAGGACTAGAACCATGTTGGGAAAAGAAAAGAAAGAGGAGGAAGCTGAGGTTTCCTCTCCTCCTCTAGAAATGACTAGGAGTGGTTGTGTTTATCACGGGTGTGGCACTGGTAAAGGTGGGATGACGGGTAAATAAGAATTTGTTGTGTGTGGGGTCTAAATTTTTGTGTTGATGCAATTTGTTGTGGTGGTCCTGCTTTTTGCGTGTGTGGCACATTTTGGTATTTGATGTTGGTTGTGCACCCTCGTGGCATTTTGGATACCTGGTTCATTGTAGCGTGGATGGTGACAAAGGGAATTTTGGCGGCACTTTGCATTTCCCTTCTCTGGCGGCGATTACATTTTGGTTTTCCCCAATTGCACCATGTTTTGCAGATTCAACATGTGGGGGTTTTGAAATGCAAGTAAAATGCAGTTGAGATTTTGATGAAATGAAAATCTATAATAAAACTGCATTTGAGCTTGAAGCTTGTCGCTCCCTTATGATATAAAAGGGAATTCAAGGCTCAAAAGGAAGGGATTTTGGCTAGGTTTTGGTCGAATGTATATGGGTAGATAGGAATAGAATAACTTGTCAGTTTTGAGCTTTATGAATGAAATCATGCAATTAGCTTAAATTGTTTCATAGATATTACTTAAATACAAGAAAATATATAATTCTGATATATTTCTCTCCTTCTGCAAGTCTAAGTGAATTTTGAATGAAATATTAATGGTATTTCTATTCTACTATGAAATTTTTTTCGAATGTATGTCTCTGTTCTTTGTTTTGATTCAAGCAATCAATTAAATACTTAAATGGGGTCATTAATTTACTTTCATTTGCGAAGGATTTGGTAAGTAGTAATGTATCAGAAAATTTGAGCTCCATGATGCAAAGTTATTGTGAGAGTAGTCTATTCCATTGAATTCTTGGGTCATTTCCATCTTACTAGTTCTTGTATGTGTGATTCCATTTTCCCAATAAATAAGACACTAATTTGTTCCTTAATGATTTACCTAAGGGGTTAATCAAACAATCATCTAGCGGCCAACATGAAGCCAGGGTTTAAATTCATTTAAAATTCATTAATTCCAAAGTTCATGTGTGTCAATTCTCATTAAGGGTGTCTTCATTTTGATGAATGGGTAGAAAATTACTTAGAAACAAGCCAATTTCATAGTAATTGTTGCATAATTATCCTTCATTCAAATTTGATCTGTGTAAATTTTGTGTTCTACAAAGCAAAACCCCAAACGAACACACTAGGAATACCCTCCTTGGTCCCACAAAGCCTAAAGTGTGAAAGATCTCAGTCATTGACTAGATCTTGTTAGTTGGACATTCATTTCAAGAGTCTTGAGTATAGGAATTGGCTATTCCTTAGAGATGTCTTAGGTGCAGTGGAAAATACCAACACTCTCCACAGAGCTCTTTTGGAGCTAAGGTTAGCAATTTTATGAAGATCGCCAACAAGGCCAAAACCTCATCCAAAGAGTTAAACATGCACTTTATAGGAGTATCATGTTTCACTTCAACAGATAGAGAAGGTTGCACCCAAGATTCACTGCAAGGATCACTAAGTGATTCAAGAGCGATGACGAACTCAGGAGAAGTCGGGACTGGTTCCATCACTAGGACAGAACAGGTCAGTGCAGGACCACCTTTAGGAGAAGGTGGGATCCTCTTACATCTTTCATTGTTAGAAGGACCACTCTCTACCTTTTGTTACGTCAGAGGAGGCAAATTCCCCATAGACAAGGAAAGAAGTGTGGAGGAAAAGGAGGAGGAAAGAACCGCAATAGATATGAGGGATATCTAGAACATACTTTAACAAAGGTGGCTCCACCGAAGGAGCGATGAACACCTACACCTTTTTAGAGTCAGGCACATTCGTACTCACAACGAAATTTGAAAGTGATGCGGAGCTATATTGAACAGAAGCAGAGGGGAGGAGAGAGGAGGAAACAATGGGAGGCCCTAATACAAGGGCAGTCATCTCCTCTTCCTTCCTCTATAATGCGGCCTGCTCAGCCATGAGAGCCTTTCACCAACGCTTACGCTCACAAGCAAGGTAATTTTTGTCACTCTTTGAACCAGAGGCCAGAGGCTATGAGGGAAAAGAAGGCTCCTACTCATCCATGGGAGTGTCTACTACAGCCATTTCCTATAGAGGAACAAACTTCTGAATGGGAGCGGGAGGAGCAAGTTGAGAAGCAGTGGAAGGAGTTGACTCAAGTGCCTCGACAACGGGTCACTTCCCATTTACTACTTTGGGAGTAGGTGTGGTAGGTGGTCGTGGAGGTTAAGACTAAGAGGACTCTCCATAGTGACCTTTTCCTCTACCATATAGGTAGTACCAAGGTCCAAGCGGTTTAGTAGGGAGGTCTGATATCTTGATCTTGGGTCTACACCAAGGAGGGATCATCAGACTTAACGAGCAAAATCCAAGCTTGTTCATTCAATACTCCTCCCAAGATAGGGGAGTAGACAAGTCATCCTGAGGGGAGGCAAGTTTCTCCTTCCCTTTTCAGGAAGAAGAGGTAGTCGGCTATTGTGCTACAAGAAGAGCCAATTTTGGTTGTCCCTTGCCCCCGGTCATGTACTTTATGTAGTTTTTATAAAGTAGGTTTGTTCTTAGAGGAAGCAGACCAACCAGGGTGGGCCAAAAGTGGTCTAGTGGATATCCCCCACGAAACACCAGAGGCTAGTATCTAGTGTCATGTACTACATGCATGGAACCTTCATGGGAGAACTTTAGAAATTTATGAATAATGGAGGCAATTCCATTCATGGAAGCTAGCCAAGGTATGCCTAGCTTCATCCTAAACAAAACTGAATTTGGACATGGAAAACCATGTCAACAACCCTGGGTCCAACTAGGACAGACAAAGTTATCGAGCCATATGGCTTCAGAGAAAGACCATCATGTGTAAGGATAGTAGATTTTTTTTCTTCATATTCTTTTCTATGTAATGAACTAATCCAAAATTTCCCCTCTGTAATAACATTCACTCGACTCGCAGGACCTACTAGGACCCATGTCACAATGTTGCCATTAAGACGAGCGGGAATATAGAGAGGTGAGGGCTTGTTATTTAAGGGTAAGTCTTGCAAACTGAATGTTACATCTAGCAAACCGGTCGTAGGCTATGTAGTATAATTAATCCTGACCATGTTGACATAGGCCTCAGGTTGAGTGATAGAATTAGTGGGATCAACAATCTTGTTAGCAGAATGCGACGAAAATGGGTCCATGTATATCTGCAATTCACTATTTGCTTTTGCCACTGATTTTTTTTCATTTTGTTTGCTACCATTGAGATGAATAGTTTCATCCTCGATGCGGTCTTGTATCTCATGATGTAGGCACATACAACATTCAGTATCATTTCCATTAACTCGATGGTACTGAAAGTAGGTGTTTGCATCATACCAGCTACGGTATGGTTCCTTTAGAAGTTTAGGGTTTGGCAAGGTTACGATCTTATCCTTCAACAACTTTTGCAAGATGGAGGAATAAGATTCTGACAACTTTGTGAACTTTCAGTTGCGTCTGAGGCCATTGTCATTTGTAGCAACTACTACATTCGTAACAAATTTTCCTTTCCCAAAGATCAACACAATGGACTTTCCTTCATAACGGGGGTGTGAGAAGGGTCCCCCAAACTAAACTACCGTCTGCTAATTCTCTCGTAGGGCTGCACACAAATGCATGAAAGAAGGGTATTTCATAAGAGAAAACTTCTCTTTCCAATTGCCAATGCCTTTGCAAGTTCCCTATGAATACCTTCTACACATTAGAATCAGGTAGCGGATACAAGATTTGTGAGAAGAGCGCCTAATACCACACTATGAAATTAGTAATCTTTTCGTTATCACCTTGTTTGCATCAGATAAGATTCAAAAACATCATCTTCAGCCCGATGTTAGATTGGAATTATCGTAAGAATTGGTTTTCAAGTTGGTTAAATGACAAAATTGAATTGTTAGGCAAGGAATAGTACCACTCAAGTGTTGTATCCTTGAGAGATTGAGGGAATAGTTTTTCCATCAACACATCGTGATGGAAGAAATTTGTGCATAGGGTGTTGAAGGCATACACATGCATTTGTGGGTCCCCTTTTCTGCCATATTTCTCAAATTTATGGATCTCCATTCCTTGAGGGAAGGGAGTGTTCAGAATCATGACCGACAACAGGCTATGTCAGAAGAAGAGTTGAAAGATAGGCTGGGAAAAGGCTTGGGAGAGACTCACTAACTAGCTCTACATCTTACCCATATTCTAAAGAAGAGTGTTCAAAAAAGGGTCATTAGAAGATAGAGGGCCAGAGGAACCTCCTCCAAAACCACCACCAGAACCACCGGTGTGACCACCACCGAAACCGCTACCAGAGCCACCACCACCAATAGGGCCTCTGCTGGAGCCACCTCCACTTCCAAAGCCACCACCATGACCTCCACCGGAACTACTTCCACCATCACCACCCCCACTTTTGAAGCCACCTCCACTACCAAATCCTCCACTGCTCATCCCACCAAAACCTCCACCACTAGAGGTGATAGGAGGGGTGAAGCTGAAACCCAAGGGGTTCTTGTTCACTTTGATAGTATCGGATCCCTCAGAGGCAGAGGGGATACTGATTGAGGGTACGGTATTGGTCATGTATACAGATGTAGGAGACATCGATAGTCCTAGTTGTCTCTCATGATCTTCAAAAGTGGCTCCTAGTATAATGTTAGGATTGCTTGGAGGAGCACAAGCATCAATCAAACTAGAGAGACTAGCCAAGAGTTCTATGCATGTTCAATCTTTTCCCACCATGTACTTTAGTTCACTCATAACCCGAGCGACTCTTGCCAACTTTAGGTCTCTTTCCAAGTGATGTTCCAAGTCACCCAACCCTTTGTTGAGGGCAGAGAAATACTATGTGTATGTGAACAGCCTCATGCTCATCTACAAACAATGGTGTAGGGGACATAGGATGAGTGGGGACATGATCAGTCTCATCAAAGAATCCTCTCTTGCCCCTTGACAACTACTCCTATACGGCAAGACCAATGGTGGGACCAGAGAAGAGGCATGTAGAGAAACCAATGGTGACCTTTGTCCTTTCCATTGGAAGGTGTTGTATACTTCTCCTAACAATATACCCAGAGGTTGTGGACTGGGTTGTGATGCTCATAAACCTTCACAACACTCAAGTACATAACAACCATAAGGTACAAGGGGAAAAGCCTCAACACTAATGGATGAACAAATGTTGGTTCACATCAAGTTCACCAAAAATGTAAGAGAGGGGGACCAACCACATTCAAGGCCCCAGGTCATACAGAGCCAAGAGCAGAAGGCTTCCCTAACTTGCCTCAACTTAAAGGGGTGTTTAGAGATGAAGGATCAGAATGATAAGGACTATAAGGCCCTTCGATCACTCTACAAACTTGAAACTCAAAATGGGGCTAGGTGAGCCAGTTTTCGGGTTCAACACTGTGTCTTAGGAAGCTCTCTACCCAAGGATGAAAGCATGCTTCTGGGACGACAACACGGCGTGATGGCATCTCTCACGTGCACTGGCATCCATATGACCAAAGGACTAAAAAGACAAGGTTGAACACTAGAAAAAAGACTAACGGACTAGCTAATGGTTTTTAGGAGAACAAAATAGCACTATGAAATAAGAAATGTATAGACGAATGTGATAAAGTAAATAGATTAAAGCTAGGGTGGCAAGACTGATCTCACAAAAGAGCTTGCTCACTACCTAGCTCCAAGAAGTACTTCAACCTACACGCAAGAGAGGAAAATTTTTGGGTGGCTGTATAGGGGCCTGCCTCAGTCAAACCCCTATTTTGGTGCTTCCACCTCCACAAACAGCCAAGATAGCAATAATGGAGAAATATATGATGAAGAAGGAAATGAAGTAAAGAACAAAAAAGCACTACAAAATGGTAATATGCTACTCAACCAAATAGTAGAGGAGAGGAATAGAAAGATTACCACCTCTTCCAAGAGCTCACTAGCTAATGGATGAGAAAATGAGAGGACTCAAGCCTCTATTGCAATGGTGTTGGCTCCACACTTGCTCTACGGAGTTGATGGAGTGTTGTTGTTGCTGCTATGGAGTGCAAAGTGTTGCTAAAAGTGCTTGAGAATGCAAGAGGATGGCTTGGGGAGATGAACTGAATGCTTAAGCTTGTGAAGAATATTGCTAGAGGATGAAATGAAGGAATGAATAGTGAATTTGAAGGAGAGAATGAATAAAACAGCCATATTTGGGTTGGTTAGCCGAAGAGGGTGTTACAAATCGACCTCCAATGGGAAGTGTAATGCCTCTATAGGATCTAGACGCAAGAATCTTCCAGGGATGTAAGTGTGCCATGCGAATGTCTGCGCACCGCGCAGGTGTCCCTGATAGTTATTCCTCTATTCATGCACAAAATGGACGCTAAGTGGAACAAAGGCAGCAGGCTTATGTGGAATTTAGCCTTTGAATTTGGTTTTCTAAAGTGAGGAAGGGTAAAAGAGGAATTTGCATAAGGGGTGAAAATTTGCTCCTATACACATATGGGACTCATGGACCTTGTAGAACTCTATTATCTAACGGTGGAGACTGTCAATGATCAAAGTTATCCAATCATAGTGTTATGTTTTGTAATTAATTTGGGAAATGATGTAAAACATTCAAGGTTGAAATTTATTTACTTCTGCTTGACCTGTGAGTCAATTAAGCAAAGTGATCATAACTACAAATTCCTCCTTGAACTCACCATGCCCAAGATTTTTTAGCAAATTATTTTGCTTCTCTTTCAGCCACTTTTGCACAACTCTTTTCCAGTATTTTTCCTTTTCTGCATACCACACCTTTTCACATTCTTCAATCAAAATGACAGTTTTTTGTCCATGGTGGTATTGAGAAACATTTCTCAATATTGTCTAGCCTGAGGCTACAAATAGTACACGCATCTATTGATTGGATTTCTTGTGAAGATGGATTATAATACTTAACACAAGCAATTACAAATTCAAGGCTCTACACTGAGATGGGGATTGAAGCTACTACAAGCAACCCGAAATGATCGAGATTCCCAACTACAATGTTTCCTACATCTTCTAAAGCATGCAAATCAAGCACTGGAATCACATGATGCAATTCAATTTCAAATGTTCTCAGATAATCATGGACCAACACTGATTTGGTCTTGATTTCTATTAGAGAATACTGCATGTTTAAAAAACTTGAATTCTGACTATAAACACACCTATGTTCGGGAAAGTTTTGCGCAAACTACTAAAAATAAGTTGTTGATTTTTCTCCAAGAAGCATATTCTAGAAAAAATATGAGGTCTAGGTTTTGTAGACAATCACATTCTAAAGAGACCCAGTTCATCATATTTTGAAAAAGTTGAGGGCTTCCCAAAAAAGTGTTGAAATTTTGGATTTTTGAAAATTTAAAATTTTCTAATCTTCGAGAGGAGCAAAAAGCAAATGGACCTTAGATCGATGAAAACTAAAAAATTTGGCCACTTTTTTCTGAAATGTGATGCCCTAGAAGATTGGACCATGAAAAAGCATTCCTTTATGCTTCCCAATCCCAAATCCACGAAGAACACTGAAAAAGCACTCTGTTTGACCCTCCAAATATTTATGAGAAGAAAAAGACATTTTTCTTCCTTTGGATGCCAACCTTCAAAATTTGAAGAATGAATGCCAAAAGCCTTCTTAAATAGAGTTTGAAGATGAAATAGCACTTTCTTTACAAAGCCCTGAAATTTTGAAGTTTATCATGGAGATAAAAACTTTGTATGCAAAAATCTGAGTCCATTTGCACGTGCAATGGTGAATTCCTCCTTTGTAGTTGCAAAAAAGCACTTGTCATTACATGTTTTCAAAAAATGAACAAAAAACAAAGGAAGCCAAAAAATTACTAAGGCACCAAATGCTAGGTGCCCTAACTAGACAGGCGTGCCTAGACATCCTAGAGTTAGCCATTTTCTTCATTTTTTATCTTTTGCTTGCTTCAGCTTCTAATGAGGCCTACCTCTAACTTCAACGAGCCCAAAATCTGGTATTTTCCAACTGATAAAATTTGTTTGACCATGGAAATCTCATGTTTGACCAATATTGAAGTGACCTACAGCCTCCATACTGGCGTTTGACATTATCTAATTGAGTTTGTGAGCTCTAGAAACTGGCGATGAAGACTAAACTAGAAAGAAGGCATTTCAAGGTCAAAAATATTCTAAGACATCAAAATCCAAGTGCCCCTTCTTGATAGAGGTGCCTAGCATCCCATGGCTTAGCCAAATTTTGATAATTTTCAAAATTCTTACTTTTTTGTTTCGCATGTTTCCATCGAAAGCCAGTGGCCCTAGTTTGGGCATAGTTTCCCACCAGTCAATGAATAACAGAAACTGAAAGGCATTTAATCAGGCAAGCCTAATCATAACTAAGATGAATTATACCCTTTGCTAACCCCTGACACTACATTTGACTGATCTTTTGAGAACCTGAACTGGGCTGAAAAAGTAGTTTGATGAATTTTTGGATGGGGTGAAAAATATTCTAAGGAATTAAATGCTAGATGCCTCTCCTTGACAGGGGCACCTAGGCTTCCATGCCTTAGAAATTTTTTAATTATTTTCATCTTTCTCTTTGATTTTCTTTATTTTTCACAAAATGCCACCATTTGATCTGCATTTTTGTTTCCTGATAGATCGTTGGCATTGGATGATGAATCAACTGAGGTGCCAGAACATAATTGAGATGATCTATTGCTTTTCCCAACCCTAGAAATTTCTTTTGATTGTTTCTCTATGTAACTGAATTGAGATGATGACGAAAATTGTGCATTTTTCAAAAAGATGGAAAAATTGACTAAGGCATGAGAATCCAAGCGCCCTTCCTAGATAGGGGCGCCTAGGCTTGCCAGAGTTATAATTTTTTTCATAAATTTCACCATTTTCATATTTTCCTTTGTTTCACATGAACTTCATCTTTTCTTGACCGTTGTTAGTTTGACATTGTTTGCACAACATTTGAGACTTTGAACTTAATACCTGTGATGTAAAGAAGGGGCCTCTGATGTTCCACCAATCTCAAAAGACACACAATCAAACACTCTTTCAAACCCTCAATCAATAATTGGTTGGTTTTGCCTCACAAACCCTCATTCCTCTTGTAGCCTTTCAAACATGGTTTTTCAGACATAACTTGCAGGGCAAGCATGGCATTCCAAATGTAAGGACATTTACAGATACCCTTTTGGACATTATCAAACATATCTTAAAATCAAGTAAGGTTTATTTTGATGGTGATGTTACTCACAACAAAAGGGGGAATAAATTCTTCACAGAAAAACCACGAAGAGCCTATCCTTCTTGAAAGACTTAACCAAAGGCAACCTAGGGGATCTGTATGATAGGATAAAGGTTGGCTTAGTTTAATCCCAAGTCTCTGGTAGTTAGGTCTTGATAGTACTAGGTTCACTTTAGGGTATGATGTGATATTGTTGTTAATCTCAAAGGGAATATGGTTGTTTCTAGTTTCATTAAGAATCATAAGCGTTTTACACAATATTTCCAATTCAAACATAAAATAACATCATGAAATCGAAAGATTTGAAATAATAATTCATGAATATCAACAATTTTTCTATCACTTAAGTAGATTAAGCTTTAAGCATTCAGCAATTTCATAGAAAATGAAGGATTTTCAATAAATTTCTATTCATTCATCTATTTTTTGAAACATTTTCCAGAATTTAAACATCTATTCTAAAATAAAGCATAAAAAATACTAAAAAATTAAAATTTCTCTCATTTATTCTCCATGCATACCCAAAGAATTAACCAAATCAAAGAAAACCACTTTATACTTCACCAGATTGTTTCATAGCTACATATAAAACGGTGTGAGCTTTTAAAGAGAGGGGTTTTAGTTTAGACACCAAGTAGGTTCTGTATGCACCCTTAAACAACGCAACACAATTTTTTTCAGCTAAACTAACAAAACCGGCTACAAAGATTCATGAGATAGGTAGCTATCAAATTGGCTCTGATATTGATTAATATCGATGTACATACAAATTTTTAGACAAGAATGATTCAAAAAACAAGAAAAAAGAACAAAACTTAGAGAAGTTTTGGCTCTTTTGACATCCACAAATTTTGAACTTAAAACAAAAATAAAGCAGTAAACGGCCTTTTATAGGAACAAGGCCCCAAGATTTCAAACTTAATTTTTATCCAAAGAATCAAAAATAGAAAATCAAAATGTAGCACGTGGCATAAGCCAACTGTCATTAGAATATTCTAGACGAAGGCAAAGCTTTGACTTCCTCAGTAGCAACACTTTTCACTTTCAAAATCCGGTACACAATACTTCACATAAATCAAGGCTATTAGCATCCTTTAGAATACCAGACAGGAAAAATCTATCGGGACCGGGAACAACCTACAAAAATTAAATGCAACAAAAAATATTTCTATGACACCTTCGATATCCGATATCTGGTACTTCCTTTCATCATTTAGGGCTTGGGCTCCGGGATCTTTTCTTCACCTTTCTTCAATTGATATTCTCATAAAGCATTCAATTTTTGATGCATATGTTCTTTTGAAATCCCTTGTATTGCCTTCCAAGTGAGTTTGAGCCTAGTGTATACTTCTGACACCTAGAGTATACTAGCATTCCTTTGCACTTTGTTTGTTTCATATCTAGCTATGGTGCTCCTGCACTGTATAATTTCATCAATGACCTCCCAATTTAATAACCGGATAGGGTCTCTATTTATCCTTTCAATCCATTCCTTTAAGGCTTTATCTTATTTACCCTCTTGTCCTAGCATTTGGGGATCACATCCTTGACGTGCTAGCATTTCAATAAAGTCTTGATCTTTATCAAGCAATTTTCTACATTCTACAGTGACCTTTTCAAATCCTTCTATACATTGTATCAACATGTCACCTTCCCATTTCAACTGTTTCTTCCATTTTTCTGGCAATGGAACTTCTTGCTCTGAAATTACATTTCTTTGTATTAATTCTTGGACATCCATTTGTGTGATAATTTCAACATTTCGCCTTTCAGCATCAACCACTGGAAAACCCTACATTCACTTTCAAATATTCTGGATTTCTTAGACCAAAGGTATACTTCCTTATACTTCCCTATTGCATCTATAATAAATTCTTCTCCCTGCCTCACCCAATACTCGATCCATTCTTCAAATACATTCATTTTATGGCGAATTGCTACAATTGCATCCACATGTTCTTGTGACATTAGTACTAGATGTTGGGGAAATTCAGTCTGTGCTTGACCAGATAGAGTTAGTGATTTTATAAAATTTTCCAAGGTAGCAACCCATTCCTTCAATTCTCTTTTCTTCTTTTTATACTTCTGTACTTTGGGAACAGTGGCATCCAAATTCATCTTTATTTCTTCCAACTCTTGCCTCCAAGATGAGTTTCTAAGATTAATACTTGTTATCTTGTACTCCTTAGGCATTATCTCATGTCTATTTTTGTCAATTATTGGAGTAGCTATATGGATGGTTATGTCTCCATCTGCATTTTTTTGTATTACATGTTTCACTTTTGCTCTTCGCCTGGGCTTAGGAGTGTCTACTTCCTGTATAAAACTATTAAGATCTAGAGGCAGTATTTCTAATTCCATTCGAGAAGTCAATTCCCTGATCAACCAATTAGGTGCATCCTCATCACGCTCTAGCTCTGCAACATTCCTTTGTTCCCGGTTTCCACTTGATTCAGGAACCTCTTCTCTTCTTCATCTTTATCTGTTACGTCCTTCGAAATAGGAATTACTCAACAATTTCTGGCATAGATTCAGGATTTTTGGGATTTGGCACTATCTCCTCTGTTTCAAGACTTACATTTTCTTGTATATCCAGATGTTCAACATCACCTTCCTAGATGTCACTTTCTTTGTATTCTGCTACACCAGGATTTTCTTCATTTCCAACTCCATCACTTGAAACCTGTGTAGCTTATTTCTCAATCTCAACTTCAACCCGGTCCTTCTCTGATTCTTCAAAGACCTGCAACTATTCATTATCATTTGGGTCATTCCCAAGAAAATATTGGGAATCAAAAGTATCTTCAATAACTATTTCATCAATAGGATATTGCCCTACTGTCTCCCCTATTTCCATCTCAAGAATATCAGGGTTCCCCACTTCTAAAGCAAGTGTTTCTTGTATAAATTCTCCTTCTTCAGTATTTGTAGGAGTGGACCCTATATCTGTAATTTCTTCTACCACTAGTTTTACCATGGGTTTATCTTTAAACTTCTTTTCTTTTACCTTTTCCCACATGGCACCCATCTATCCATCTGTTCTTTAATTCTAGCTTTATTTGCCTCGGAAATTTCATCCAAAACCATAGAATTTCCTCATAATGCTTGTTTCACATTAGCCATATTAAGAGAGGGAGGAGAAGTAAATAATGTTTCATCTCTCTAAGATGTAGACCTTTTCTATGTACCAACATTTTCTGTTACTTCTACCTCTTCTTCAATGATAGGTTTAGTCATTGGATTTGCTGTAGAGGAAGATGCATCTTTAGGTATTACTTTTGATTTATCTTTACCTGATTATGCATCTTTCTTCTTATCATCTAGCTTTAATGGAACTCCTTGACTTGAAGCCTTAGGGGTTTTCTCTTCAGTTCCTATACTAGGAGCCCCTTTACTAGTTTTTCTTTTCTTCTTTGTAGGTTCCCCACTCTCAAACACAATTTCATTTCTTTGTTTTCTTCTTTTATCTTGTGAGAACATGGGTTCAATTCCTTTTTCTCTTAAAGCTTTATAGAAATCATTTATCCAGTGTTGAGTGTGTAACAGAATTGGTGCAGAGAACTCGTCAATTGATGTCATTTCTTCACCATAGTAATTTGGGTATGGGATGGGTTCATCATACACTCTATCTTCATTATAAGCTTTATTCAACACTTCTCCATCATCCTTTTCCAGCTGATCTAGAATATCGTGAAGCATAAGAATCCGAGCACATTTTAAGGACAATCTTTCATATTTTCTTTTCCTTATTTTGTGCTCATCTTCACAATTAAGCCAATAGTCTTCTAGGTACTAGAAATGAGCACAGTAACCAGCTATGTTCTTGGAAATATTCCCCTCAATATCATAATACATTTTTTGAAGTGGAAAATATTAAAAATTATATGTTTTTAGTTCTTCTTCACACAAGTTAGCTGTCTTGATTGCATTGCATTTATAATTCCCTATCACAATAGGAAATTTGAAGGAAGCCTTCTTACGAGCCTTGCTATAAAGAACCTGAGACGGTTTTAATTCTCACCAATTCTAATAACACATTTTTTTCTATAGGATACCTGGGCAACATGAAAGGATGTCCATCAAACCCTTCCACCCTAATGTAGGAGAAAGTGGGGAACTGAATATACCACCCTCCCATCAATCTGATAACACTTTGTGCCTCTAACGACAGTCTTTTGGCTTTATCACCTTCCATCGTTCTAACCAACTTCATAGAGAACACATCATTAACTCTTCAGTAATGCTCTTTGTATTTGTGGATAGTGATTTGGGGTAAATGAGCATATATTAAACTATTTCCTACTTCTCTACCCAGAGTACCAATCTTCTTCAACCCTTGTTTACTTGCCCTTATGGTGCAAGAATAGATCACATATGAAGACATGAAAACATTTTGTTTTGGGAAATGCAGTTATCTGTTCGTGTAATCTATCACTACTAAACTTTCCCCAATGCATTTGCATGAGATTACTCATCAATCTAGATATTATCACAAACATCCAAGGTTCAAATTTATTGGTATCTCGCAACCTAGCTATCCTGCTCAGCACAGTTATAACATCTTGAACAACTTGGTTGAATATAGACCTTCAAATTGCTTTTGTCTATTTTGTAATTGGCTCTTAGCACCATTGGGTATTCATAATTTCTCTATTGCACTCTTCGGCACTATGATAAGTTTTGGCTTTCACCTTCATATCAATATTATACATCTAGGTGAATATAGGAAGCCCAAATGTGTATATAATTCTTTTCTGGGAGAGATCTCCATAAGTTCTTCCCTCCTCAATTATTCTTTTATTTGGGTTGTAATGATTTATACATTCCATGACCAATTTAGGGGCCTCCATTGCTAGCGGAAACCCTCCTGCTAAAAGTAACCCACTTGCTATAACATTTTGGTACACTCATAAGCATTTTCCTGCCATACCTGAGTACAAATTTCAACATCAGAAGACCACCCCATATGAGTATCTATAACTACCATGCCAATTGGTATGGCTTGTGAACTACAATATTTAAATTCATCTTCTGCTCTTGCATTAGAAGTACTCATTGTTGCTGGTGTGTTTTGCATTTTCAAATGTGTGTCTTGTGTGTGAGTTAGGGTTAAATTTAACCAAATTTCTTACAATTTTATAAAACTTTCAATTTACCTTTCAGCTAAATTTGAATCAAAAAAATAATCAACACTTCAATTTCCAAAGGGAAATACCATTTTTTGATATTTTCATGCATGAAAATAATTAATAGAATATCAGTTATCTGAAACATACCTGGTTCTGGTTGATGATGACAATCTTTTCATAATGGAGCTTCAAAACCCTTGGTAGTTGTGTTCTCAGTTCCTCAAAATTTACCTTTCCTTGCACACCAGTATTATTTCATTTGTTCAATGTCCTTTGCAAATTTGTAGCATGATGCGAAGTGGAGTGTTATAAAAGCAATTGCATGCTTAAGGTGATGCCAAGTACAGGAGTAGTTTTCCACCTTCATTAATTACCTATTATAATGCATTAATTTCTTGAATAAAGGTGCAATCATTATGAATTAGGGTTCAAATTATGAATGCCTAGCTTTATGCGTGAGCTTGCTACTAGAGGAGAAAGATGACATAATCCATTAAGATACGTGATCAATTTGTGATCACTAGGATTAAAACTTTTGATACCAACTTTTCAGAAGAAATACTGAGGATCGGGGTGCTTACCTCCAAGCTTCAAAGATAGTCAGAACAAAAGAAAAGACTAGGAACCAGGTTCAAGAGAGATCAAAAAGAATAAAAATAATTAAAACATTGCAAAACAAAATCTCTGGTTTCCAAGTTCTGAATAAAGAAAATGAAATAAAAACTACCAAACTCAGATACAAGAAAATTGTACTACCAAGATTAACACTTTTGGTTGATGACTTACCAGATGGGGCTAAGACCAACTGAAGATACAACTCACTTGATACAATCACACAACTTTGGGATTCTGGTTTCTGGTAAAATATTAAAATTCATGAAAAGACTGAAAGACCAAATCTGGGAAAGAATAAGGATAAAACAAAGACCAAGTAAATTGAAAATGAAGCCCACATTTGACCAAACCACATAGCAATGTCAAAGAAAACAAAAATGATAGGGAAAAATTAAAAAAATGGGGGTCCACATTTTTCAAAGGGGAAAAATGGGGTGTGTTGTGAGACCACACAATAGTTTCTTTGTACAAAGAGGGTCAAAAATTGACTGTCCTTTTTCACTAGACCTAATTAGGTCACTAAGCATGACAACAGTTAGGTTAGGGCTTCAACAAACCTCTTAAAGTTGTGGAACAACATGAATACACCAAGACAGTGTGGGTTGATGGTGTGGATGACAACATAGACCTTTCAAAAGGTTTCTACATCTCCAAATGCCATGGCAAACCTAAAGGTAGCAGCATTCAATGGGCCAGTCTAATGTAAACTATGAATAAACTTCCACACCTAATAGAAGCATCCAATACAAGGTTTTTTCAGGGTGTTATAGCAATGTTAGACCTAACTCAACCCTCACCAAGTGGAAAGTAATGTTACAATTCCAAACTCTGATATTCAAGCACAATACAAAACCCTTGACTGTAAATCAGACCTTAATGTAGCCTTTTGTCATTTGTTTCCTCTTCCACACATGTACACCCAAGGTCCAACCTTGAAAATGGTTAGAAAGAATCAAAATAGAATTATTTTCATTGCTAGATCATGGAGGAAACACAAGCAAATACATTTTAAATCCCCACTGTAACCCTAGGTAGGGTTTCTGGCAAGTTCCACTAAAACAGTGATATCTTCCACCAAACTTAATGAATCTTGGTAAAATCAAAAGTGTATTAAAGGTGAGACTTCCCTTCACATCATACAAACAATATTCAACCCGTACAGTGCATTAAATTTCCATACAACGTGACAGAAATCTAAGAAATGCAGAAAAATACAAATTTCAGCATGCAAGCATAGTAGTTCTCCTTCCAAAATATTCATCCAACCTCATGATTGATGATAAAAGGAATTTTAAGTAATTTCCAACCATCCCCCAATGGTTACAAACCAATTTTCAAATTAAATACTAAAACAACATCATTATGTTCACTTTTATGACAAAATTGCAAAAGTTGCATTTGACAACATTTGGTAACATTGCAATATTTTGCACCTAGACCCTAACTCACACCTAATGACTCAAAACTGACTCAAACAAATATAAAATAGTCTTAGAAGACCTTCTTACATGAAAATAACTCAATCAACACAAAAGATCAACTTTTGACCCCCCTAGGAGGCATGAAGACCTATGGTGCCCCTGCACCATACTCCCAGGGAAGAAAAGATTCAAGTTCCACTTGAATGGAGGCTAGCAACATGAGAACCGTGCTTGAAATTTCTTGTATTATGTCTTTAAATCCCTATACATTGTCTTCTTTGAAACAGTCTCATACTTTTTTCATCTTGACTGTAGGTCTCTTGAACACTTGGCAATGGTATTTGAACTTGTCAAAAGAAGCATGTCTCCCATCTGCACCTCTAAATTCTTCTTTCAACAGTTCTTTAACAATTGAAACAGCAGCTCTAATGTGTCTATGTGAAGCATAAAACTCAAGGTGCTTGGTTTCTTTGAATTGAAGGGACTGAAATCCACTTATAACTATTGATAACCTTTGACAAAACATATAATAGTTATATAAGTTATGTTGCAATTTACCTTCTAAACATACCTCATGCAATGACAGTTGAAATTGATCAATCCTCCCAGTAGATTTTCCATACTCTTCCTCCTGCACTTGGATGATAACAATGGTAAAATTTTCATTTGTAACCACTTTTTTAGCACCAACATCGGCTATGTCTTCTTTTCCCTACTTCTCACACTCTCTTAGTGACCCTCTCAACATGGCAACATCTAACTAAAGTATCTTGGTATGCAAATCCACAATGGCATCTTTTTCCTCCCCATCTATAGCCCTCTCTATTGTCCTAATAGCATACATAAATCTATTTGCATCCTCAAACTCAAATGGCATGTGGCTCACATGGTGAACTAAAGGGAAAGCTCTATCCTTGCAGCTTAAAAACTAAAAATCTGAACCCTGCACTGTGTTTACTA
Organism: Sequoia sempervirens; assembly: GCA_007258455.2. NCBI lineage: Eukaryota > Viridiplantae > Streptophyta > Pinopsida > Cupressales > Cupressaceae > Sequoia > Sequoia sempervirens. The sequence continues at coordinate 114,592,682 of VDFB02000017.1, read as the reverse complement.
ACAACTCACCTTGCTCAACTTGCACATTAAACTCAAATTCACTCTCTTCAAACAACTGTAAATGATTGGTCCTTGGTATTGGGAATAAATAATGTGAAAACTCATCCACAACTATGCCTATATTATCCTTCAACATGCTTTGGATCTCCCATGGAAAATCATAAATGTCAACTGTTTTCATGACAGTCTGAGGTCTAATCATTCTTTCAAAATCCCCCTTTTCCTCCTTCATGTACTGTGGGAACTCTTTTTGACTCATCAACATCACCTTGGACCTCACTTTTGTATTTTGGTCTTCCTTCTCTTTCATTTGTACAAACTCCTTCTTACTCACCAACATAGCAATAGAACCCATTTGTGATTCATGACCTTCCTCTTTTAATGGTGTCAGGGTGTAGAAAACTCCATATTTCTCTATGAAATATATATTTTTCCTACCATCATGCTTGGCATTCCTATCATATTGCCAAGGCCTCCCCAAAATCAAATGTAAAACATCCATTGGTATTATGTCACATAAGACCCTATCCTTATAACCCCCTATGTGAAAATCTACCCAGCTTTGTTCATTCACAACTACTTGTTATCCCTTGTTTAACCAAGACACCTTGTAGGGAGTAGCATGAGGAATCCTTTGTAATTTCAACTTCTCTACCATTTCAACAGAAATCAAATTGTGTGTGCTACTAGAATCAATAACAACCTTGCAACACTTACCTTGGCTTTTACATATAGTTTTGAAAAAATACTTTCTGTGTGGTGTTCCTTCTCCATTAGCCCTTTGAGTAGAGTCCTTCTCATCATCAAAAACTCTCCAATCTCTATTTCTTCAACATGTGGTGAGGAATGTACACTCTCAGGATCATCTTCACCTTGTGCAATCCAATTTCTTATTTCTCCTCCAAATGAAGTAGATGGATGCTCCTTAGTACATTGTCATGCTTGGTGGCCTTCAAATTTGTTGCATTTATAACACTTCCCAATAAAACCACTTGAACCTCCTCTTTGGCCTCCAAATCTGCCCCTAGAATCTGATCTTCTTCCCCTAGAGCCACCTCTTGAATCTGCAACTTATTCTTAAACTCTACTTTTCTCTCCTTTACTCTCATATGATTGTCCTAAATCAGAAAAAATACCTCTTCCACTAGAATTCCTTCCTCTACCCCTACTTTTCTTTTATTTCCTTCTCTTCAACTTATCTTCAACCTTGATGGCTAATTGATAACACTCTTCCATTGTTCTTGGATTGGTGAGGCTCAACTCATCTTGAAGGTTGTATCTCAACCCATTAAGGTATCTTGCCACTTTTTCCACATCATCTTCTACATGACCTGCCCTTATACTCAATTTGTAGAACTCTTCAGTATAGGTTTGCACATCCATATGTTTTTGCTTAATTTTTTGAAGCCTTTTGAACAACTTAATGGTGTAGTCACCAGGTAGGAATTTTCCCTTGAGTTTAGCAACCATCCTATCCCAAGATGTTATTTTAGACTTTCCCTTCTTTCTCCTTTCATCTTGTACATAATCCCACCAAAGTAATGCATGGCCCTTCAAATTTTTCTTGGACAACTTCACCCTTTGCTCTTCTAGCACATCTTCATATTCAAAATAGTTATCCAATGCTCCTATCCAATCTAGGATTTCTTCACTATCCAACTTTCCTCCATACATGGGTAAATCCATCTTGATCTTAGGACCTTCTCCCTTGACCGCCTTCAGCAAATTTTCCATCCTCAAGTCATCAGGATCCATCTCTTCTTCAGACCCTTGGGAACTTTCCTCTTCCCTTTCTTCTTCTTCTTCATGGTCACTCAGGTCTCCTGTGACCATTCCTCTCTTTTGACTTGTTTCAACATCAATAATATTGGATGTAAGGGCTTCTATCAACTCCTCCACTTGTCTCAACTCTCTTGCATGTTTCTCCTTCAATTCATGCACCTCTCTAGCGACTAGATTCCCTTTTGGAGGCATCTTTGTTTCTTCTTCACTTCAACTTTTCCCTCTTCAAATCAAACCTACACTCTAATACCAATTTGATGTAGAGTAGGGGCCTCTAGTGTTCCAACAATCTCAAAATACACACAATCAAACACTTTTTTAAACCCTTGATCAATAATTGGTGGGTTTTGTCTCACAAACCCTCGTTCCTCTTATAGCCTTTCAAACATGGTTTTCCATACATAACTTATAGGGAAGGCATGGCATTCCAAATGTAAGGACATTTATAGATACACTTTTGGATATTATCAAACAAATCTTTAAATCAAGTAAAGTTTCTTTGTACATAGAGGGTCAAAAATTGATTGTCCTTCATTTTCACTAGACCTAATTAGGTCACTAGGCATATGACAACACTTAGGTTAGGGATTCAAAAAACCTATTAAAGTTGTGGAACAATATGAATACACCAAGGCAGCATGGTTTGATGGTGTGGATGACAACATAGACCTTTCAAAAGGTTTCTACCTCCAAATGCCATGGCAAACCTAAAGGTAGCAGCATTCAATGGGGCGGTCTAATGCAAACTATGAATAACCTTCCACACCTAATAGAAGCATCCAATCAAATGATCTCTTTAGGGTGTTATAGCAATGTCAGACCTGACTCAACCCTCACCAAGTGGCAAGTAATGTTACAATTCCAAACTCTGATATTCAAGCACAATACAAAACCATTGACTATAAATCATACCTTAATGCAGCCTTTTGTCATTTGTTTCCTCTTCCACACGTGTACACCCAGGCTCCAACCTTTCAAAGGGTTATAAAACATAAAAACAGAATTATTTATGAAGTTTCATCTCCATATCATGGAGGAAACGTAATCAAATACATTTTAAATGCCCATTGTAACCCTAGGTAGGGTTTCTGGCAAGTTCCACTAAAACAGTGATATCTTCCACCAAACTTAATGAATCTTGATCAAATCAAAAGCATGTTAAAGGTGAGACTTCCCTTTACATTTTTAAAACAATATTCAACTCGTACAGTGCATTAAATTTCCATACAACGTGACAAAAATTCAAGAAATCTACAAAAATACAGATTTCAATGTGCAAGCATAGTAGTTCTCCTTCTAAAATCTTCATCCAACCTAATGGTCGATGATACAAGGCCTTTTAAGGAATTTAAAATCATCCCCCAATGGTTGCAAACCAATTTTCAAATTAAATACTAACACAACATCATTATGTTCACTTTTATGACAAAATTGCAAAAGTTGCATTTGACAACATTTGGTAACACTGCAATATTTTGCACCTAGACCCTAACTCACACCTAATGACTCAAAACTGACTCAAACACATATGAAATGGTCTTAGAAGACCTTATTACATGCAAATAACTCAAACAACACAAAAGATCAACTTTTGACCCCCCTAGGAGGCATGAAGACCTATGGTGCCCCTACACCAACTTGGAAGCAGATAGTCCTCCATTGATGACCTTAGAGCTCATCCTTTGCCTTCTAAAAAAGTAGAATTAAGCCACCAGATAAATCTTGACCTTTTGATGATTATGATCAGAGCAGTCTGATTGAGAAGTATTTTCAACCAATCAGAATCAGTTAGAGCCCTCAAAACAAAGATTTTATTTTTTGGAAGCTTTCTATTTTTAGAAAGTTTTGCGAGCATCCATTTGACTACAAACCCAGAAAACCCTAAATCAAGTCTATTTTTAGAAACTTTCTATTTTTAGAAATTTTTACTTTTGATGAAAATTTTTACAAGACTTTGACCACTCTTTACAAAATGCCTTAATGAAGCAAAATTTTTGATTGGGCACAATAGCTAAATATCAAGATATTCATTTAGAAAAATAAAATACCTTGTGAAGTAAAAATTAAAGTAATTTTTACAATTCATTTATCATTGTAAAACTTAAGAATATTTTTTATGATTTATTGTACTATTATTGAAAAATAAATAAGCTCCTCAATAAAATATAAAGTGAATAGTGTATTATTTAATTATTATTAAAAGTTGGTTTAAATATAAAGATTATTTATATTCATCAAATCAAATAAAGTTTTGAGTGAGTTTTTTATTAGTGTAGAACAGGTCTTGTTGGGACCTAAAACCCAAAACAAGTTTTGATGGGACCCTGAAACCCATTACAAATAGGTTTTGAAGGGACCAAAAACCCTATCCAAACAACACAAGCTGCTAAAAAGATAATTCATAGACCATCAGTAGCCCAACAACAACATCATCAAACAGAAAAAATATGACTGCACAAGCTACACAGAGGTTTTGAAAGGACCTTGAACCCTTTACAACAAGGTTTTGACAAGGATCTTAAACCCAAGAAAAGAAAGGGACAAAGAACCCTATCGAGATAAGAGATCCAAATGAATCAGCTAGGTAGCTGTTAAAATAAATATTCAAACAGCTCCCTTCGGGTTTCTTTTGTAATGGTGTGTTCGCCGGCCTGCGCATCTCCTCTTCGCAACTTCAGGTAGCGGCTTCCCTTTCAGGTCCCGAGGGGCCACGCTGGGCGTCCACGTGTCTCGCTTGCGGAGGTTTTTATTTCTTTTTGCCTTAGGATCTTTTCGGGTTGCGAAAGCCTTCTGCGAAGGCCGTCACTTCGAAGGATTGTCGGAGGGACCTACATCTTGCTACGTGGCGGCATGTTGCAAGTTTTTCATGAAGAGATGAAATAAGCAGCTACAGGCTGCGAAATGCTTCCGCGGACCTTCTTTTATTTTTGGCGGGCCCCACCTCCTGCTAGGTAGCAACCGTTCGCAACTTTTTCAACACGGCAGGGAGGTGAGCAACCGAGGGCTGCAAAATGCTGCCACGTGTCTTTCGCACCTGGTTGATGCGACTTTCTTTCCATCGCAGCAAGGACCTCAGCCCATTGAACACGTGTTGCATCTTCGCAATCTCTCGGTAGCAATGAGAGAAGTTTTCATTCGGGCAACGACAGGCTGCCACGTGCCTTACAACTGATCCTTGAGGCGGGCGATAGGTTGGCTGGAGGAGATTATGCTATTGGGTGCCACTCGTCATGGTCGTTTGAAGCGGTGGATGACACTTGTCGCCTCAAGCCTGGCTGGGACCACTGCCATCATTGCGAGGGGCGCGCCTGAACTTGGATGCCCAGATGCTATGTTCTAACTGGTTGCCATTGTAACGGCCTGGGGATCTTTTGATTCAGGCATCATTGCAAGGGTTAAAAAATCTTTTCTGTTACAGCTCTCCAAAGTGGTGGGAATTTTCTCTCCGGCTATATATACTCTCTCGGTTGATGAGAGGAAAAAGGAAAAAATTTAGAAAGGATATTGGTTTTAGCAAGAGACACCAGGCCTCTTTTACATGTTTATTTGCAAGAAACTTTCAGACTGTGCCTACTATTCGGCCTTTCTATTTTTCATGTTTTGATTAAACTGTAAACTGTGCTTTTTATTGTCTTAAGCATTTCATTTGACAAGACTTCTATATATTGAATACAAGCTGCTTATCTAAATCATGTCTAAATGACTCTTCTTAGTGGTAAGGATGTATGCAATATTATTTTATGTCAATAAATGAACTGTTTATGCTATAACTTTAAGTCTCCGACGTTTTGGAACATGACAACACCATTCAGGCCCTTAAATCTATGATTTATCATGCCCATCAGCAAATTTTGGCGCATCGCCTTAGATTAGATTTTGCTTCATTATATCTGTTTTCTTTTCCCTTTCCAAAAACCATTATAGAAGAAGTCGGCTTCTTTAAAATCTGGAGGTCACTCAGTTTGGCGCAAAGGGTCCCCCTTGAACTGAGTTTCCCATAAGGCACTATTACCTCGTCAATTTTTGGCGTCAACAGTAACCATTTTCCTGTAACAATCAAACTATAGCATAACATCCAGTCAACGTAAGTAGCACTGAGCCAGAATAGAGATGACGGCAAGAGCTCCCATTCAAAACCAACATACCAAACCTACTCCCTACCTCAATAAAGGAGTAATAAGGAAGGATAGAGAATCGAGACCACCTTTCAAACTAGGGTACCAACTCAATCTCCACCTCAAAAGGAGAGAGCTCTCCTCTATTGGAGAGGATGACACGACCAACAATTCCACCGCTGCCTGAAATCTCCAGCACCCTCAACCTCCACCTCCATAGGAGAGATGTCCACCTCAAAAGGATCAACAACTGAGGAAACCAGAGACCTTCACCTCCCCACTCCGCCTCAATAGGAGAGGAATCCACCTCCATAGGATCCGAGGAGAAATATAGCACAGTAGTAGAACCATCAACCATATCATCCTTTGGCCAACCCTGCAACAAGAACTTAAGGTGGAGCAGTGAAAGAAACCCATACAACAGCAATAAAGCCATCATAACAGCTTTAAGTCTGAAACACAACTAGTTGTTCAAAAAAATATTGAATAGAATCCCAACCATCATCCAATAAAAAACATCAAAATAGCAATCAAGGAGCATCCTAGACTCTTCTCCACACAAGCAACAACTCGGCTACAAGCCAGAACAAAATAGCCCCAAAAGAAGAAAGAGCAAAGAGGACCAGCAGGGGCACCAAGAGAGAAAAAACACCCTCTGAGAAGAGGACTCGATGGCTCCCAACCTAAGAAAATAGGGCACAAAGGAAGCACAAAGGAAACAACATAGCCTAGCCAAAAGGGTAAGCACAAGGAAAAACCCAAACAGCAAGAGAGGCACCAACAAAAAAGTAGCAATGAGATCAATGAGGAAAAAAGGACAGAGGCATATGGAGATACCTTCAACAAAATGGCCAAAAACCACAAAAGAAAGGAGGGTAGACCACCACTCCAAAAAGGTCCCCATAGTAGATAAAGCATTAAGTACCCCTCTCTTGGGATTGAGATGTTGTGAAGCAACCCATGCAAAGAACATCCCACACAACCCACTGAAACCAAAGCCCTAGAGAAAAGAAGCCACCCTAAGAAAAAAGTAGGAAAAGGTGTTAGGAAAGAGCAAAAGACCAAAGGCCAAGAGACCCAGAAAAAGAACCAAAACAAACCCTCACTAGACACTTGATGAAGGCATAGGGACAGCCCCAAACAAGTTGCACCGACTGACCAACCAACCCACAGAGAGCACTCTGGCAGGAAGTAGCTGCCAAAACCAACCAAGGGAGAGTCAAAATAAAAATCTGTTAAAGCAGCAACCCACAAGCTACCGAGGAAACCAAAGATCCGAAAAGAAAAATGAGGATCTTTCCAATGAAAGTGCAACACCAAGCAGGGAAGAGATAACCCAAGATCCGCATAAACCACCCACGAAGGAAAAAGAAAGAAGCGCCTATCAACACAAAGGATACTGCACTGAAAGAAACACTTCACCCTCACCTCAAGGAATAGGGAAGCCAAGTGCACAGTCCAAAAGAATCCTATTGAAAGCATGAAAGGTCCACAAAGAGAAGCTCTTACAAACCAAGCCACCCATCTGGGTCATCGTCACCCTCAGATTCAAAATCACCTTGAGCCATGATCCCTTCATAATTAAAAAACCCTATGCTCCCTCCTCTCCCACCTAGATCCATTTTGTATGAAAAGGAAAAGAAAAGAAATATCCAATTTCTTAAGTTTTGAGTGATAGTTTTTTAAATGGTTTTAATTATTTAACTTATTTATAAGTCTATAAACTATCAACAAATGTTAGCTTTATTATATTTTTATTTAGTGAAGTACATAATTATTTACTATCTTATTTTATTAAATTACATAATAAAGTAGCATTTCAAGTGAAAATAAACTAAATAAAGAAAGAGCAATGTAAATTAATAAAAATGATTTTTAAATAGTTCCAAAGTAAAACAAGCATACCTATCTTTAGAAAAATCTATATAAAAGACATTAAAAATTATTATTCTTGAGGTTTATATTTCCCTTTAATAGAAAATCTAATAGAAATTAAGCATATAAAAAATAATCTCGCAACGTCTTTTACATAGATTTTCTAAGGATATGTATGCTAATTATTTGTATGTGTATGTACACACACAATATGTATTATACATTATATACATTTATATAACATATATATGCTTATTATTAAGATTAAGGTTCCATTAAATCTTATAAATATTATATATAATTCACGTGTCTCCAACATTTTTAGGTGTACATGGATGTCTATGGAGTAATTAGAGAAATTATTTATAAATTATATTGGCTTATATTAGTTCTACTTGCAAGCACAATGGTTGTGGAGCACTATGGTGGTAGTTACATTCCACTTTCAATTCATTTAAGGAATATTCCCAATTCTAGGCACCAAAGGAAGGAATGGAGAGTCTTTTCATAATAGACATAATCCACATGATTTAGAAAATTTTAAATGAAGCACTTTACTTAAGGATTTTAGTCATTGTAGAGTTATGAATCAAAGATTCCTTTGTGATTACACTTCTATTTGACGATTTATTGATTGTGCACATGTGATGTCCATGTGAAGTTATTGATCATATTTAATACTCCTAGAAGATTATCTCCAAAATGAGTGTAAGGTTTTTACATGATACCATGGTTTTGGTATCCATTATTTTGGTCAAACCATTCATAAATTCTCCTCTCTTTTCCTATATATGTTGGAGGTATGAGATAGTAATTTGATATATAGTTTTATGCATACATAGGTGTTACTAGACTGTTTTCAAAATGTAGAGTGAAGTGTGTTGATATTGAATTATTCATTGAAGATTAATACATGTGTGTCCTTTTTCACTGGTGGAGTCTATTTTGAAAGGGTTTATCCACATAGCTTTGATGTTATGTTTGTAAGTTTATGGTTTACTAACTATATTTATCAGCTTTTGATAAAATTAAATTGGATTAAAAAGGGCCCCTATCCTAACAAAAATAAAGGAAACCAAGTTCAAAGAAACAAAATAGGAAAGAATAATAAAAAATAACATGAAAATGGACAACCTAAAAAAAAAAATAACAACATTAGTGAGTGGGTGATCTAGCTAAATCTCTTAGAATAAAAGTAGCTTCACCTTATTCCAAGAGCCTATGAAGATCTATACTAAGCGAGTTTGAAGTTTCCACAATATCCACCTTGCTAATTTTTTTAACTTTTATCTATTTCTCCTCTAGTAGGATCTTAAAACTACTGGCATTGAAATTTAGACATGTTGAGTTTGATGATCTTATTCATTGACATTTTGATCTCATGGAATTTCTCTTTTATACATAACATAAATTTTTGGAGGATATCTATCTTTATCCATTTATATTGCATATAGAGAAGGGGGGGTCATATTTCTTGTTTATGAACATTGTTTCCTTTTTACCATCTGATTAATCCATTTCCTTAGTTTTTTCTTTATTCTTGTGTTGGTCCTCATTTCTATTCCTTGGGCTTCATTTATTTTCTTCTAGCTTTTAAATTTTTTTGTAGCTTATTCTTCCTCCCTATGTAGATTTGTATTTTCCTTGTTGGCCAAGGGCTTGATGGGTTTTTGGGAATAGTAGTTTTAGCGATAGGGGCAATTTTTTTACATTCATTTTCTTGCAACAATGTCCAGCATGGAACTTAGGATGAAGTTAGATTAGGGACTCAAATTATATTGGGTTTCGATGAAGTCACTATCTTCAAAATCTATAAAGCTCAAATCCTCATTAGGATTATCAACATCTTGAAGCCTAGGTTCTTCCTCCTCACTACTAGAGTCCACAAAATTGATTTTATCTTGTTTTGGAAGCTCCTAATGCATGTGTTTTAGGGATGAGAATTTAGTAGATTGTTGGTTATGTATAGGGGTTTGAAGATCTATACCCTTTACTTTATATCTAAAAGAAATAACATTTATAGCTTTTTCTAGGAACAATTTATTTCCTTTCAAAACAACATTAGGACCTTTGGCAACAACACCTAGGTTTTTGGGTTCTCCTCCCCTAGGTTTGAGTAGGGAGAAAATTAGGATTAAGAGTAGGATTTTTAACTACATAGGATTGCTAATGGGGGTGGTGGAAAGATAGTGATGGTACAAGTGAAATAATATCCCTTGGTGTAGGGGAATAGAATCTTTGTTGGACAAGATATATTTTAAAGAGTTTTCAAGGGAAGAGAGAAAATAGTAAAGGAAACTAATCCTCTAATTGTGGTGGAGATAGAACTAAGGAAGGAAAAATGATTTGTGAAAATGCATTGAAATCTCCCCTAAAGTATGAAATATTGAAAGTGATCCCACCCCAATGGTTTAGGAGATCCTCATAGTTTAATTCATTCTATAATTTGAGCAATCACTCGTCAGCCTAAAGAAAAACATTGATGTAATCTTCGTCTCTACTACTTTTAAGTTGTTTAAATTTCTTCCCATCAAGATAGAATACCAGTGGAGTTACCAATAATATTCTTAGTAAATTCAAATTGGTCTATCAATATTGACATTACATTATCCCATGATTGCATAGTTTTGATAGCTAAAGATGGGTCGAAACATCTCATGACTTCACAATACACTATCATGCATCCATTCTTGAGAATTTCCCACACTATCCCATTGCTCTACACCCTTTGACACAAGATAGGTTTTTTTCTACCTCTGTCATCCCCCATCTTCCCATTTAAAGTTAGTAAATCAAGACACAATAGAGGAAAGATAAACAACATGAGCTTAGGAGGATTCAAATTCATAGAAAATAACCTAGGAAAAATATATATGATGATTTTTGAGTTTTTTCCTTTATTTAATGTAAGAGGAAACTTCATCCTCATGAACAAGGCATCAAATCCATATTTTTTCCATCTCATCTCATAATGCGCTCCTTAAATGTGAATCCTCCAATTTTAGATGTTCTTACATAATTCCATGCACTATCATTAAGACAAATGTGGTAGGGAAGCCACCTCCTCCATGTACCATTCAAACACCAACCCCTTTGAATTCTTATAAAATTGAGGTAATGTTTGGCATCATACAAACATAAGCCTACCCCAATAAGATGGGAATGAATATTATAATAAAATTTTCTAGTTAGTGACATCATTATTAGTTTCTCTTATTTATAGTTCCATGATGTTATGTGGAAGTTGTTGATGTTCTTCTAACATCTCCAACCATTTCTAAATATCCCTACATTGAGTAATCTATCAACAAAATCATTGCATTCCCTAATGTGTAACTTTGAAGTTGTATAAGTACGAAAAATATAAATGTTAGGTCCTTGACATAACTTTCTAGTTTTCATCCAAGGTTTTTTGTTCCATTTAAAATATCTATAATAATTTTTGAATATCCTTCCATATGTATTTTTCATAGCTCAAGTGTGAGGGATAAGAAAAGGACCCAACAAGCCACAACCACTTTGGCTTCATTATTAGATTTGAGGCCAACACTACCTGCATAAACAAAAACAAGTTCACCTTCATTTTTTAGGATCCCCCCTCCACTTGAAAATCTTGATTTTCCCTTCAAAGCACCATAAAACTTGAGTTTAACCCAACCTTCTTGTGGAGGTTTCCATTTTATTTTCTTTCTAGGTCTTTGTTTTTTTGATATTGAACTTGTTTATTTATCTATTTATCCTCCAATCACAAGCTATTTTCCTTTCCAAGGATTTAGGTAAGCTGATGGATTTTTTAAATTAGTCACTTCTATATTTTCTACAATTGAGTTTTTTCCCTAGAGATTCTATTATTTCTCTCTTTCTAAGCATTCTAGCACAAATGTGGAGTCAAGAACCATAATTACCTTAGGAATGGTTGGCTAAAGGGGGTAACAACTATGAACAAAATAATTCATGGAACTAGGAAGGACCCAAAAAACTCTAGGTTTCTTGAAGGTGCATCCTTGAAATGTCAGACAAAGTTACAATGAAAAAAGAGGTGGTCTATAGTTTCATTATTAGTAGCACATAGAATAAACTTGTTGGGGAAAGTGTAACGCCCCGCCGTGCTAGCCCCAAAGGACAACCTAAACTAACAAATTTCTGCACAATTTTTTTTTTGAAAGGAGAACATTACACAAGATGCACATGAACAAACATTACTTGTAAAGCAATTAAACAATTACACTATCAACTATGTCCTCTGGGGTACACAAGATGACATTACGAAACCTAAACTCATACTACAATGATAACGAACGAATTCCAAGGTTACATAATAAACCATGACATATCATATGTTTATAACATTCATACCTTCATTGTAATCCATCAATTAAGAAACATCCACAGATGATAACTCATCATAAACAAGATTAACTTAATATCCTCATATGAGTTTAATGGAGCATATTTCCACAGAGACAACACATCAAATAATAGCTACCACGAATCATTAACCACATAAGGTTTACAAGGTACATAATACATTACATATGTTTCATTTCATTACATCGTTTAAGAATTACAATAATAAAAAAGTGTTCCTCAACATGAACAGGAACAATACAATATGATAGAGTGATACAACTAAAAAGATGAATACAAGTATTAAGACTGGATCCATCTACGACACATTTTTGAAGTCACCGCAAGTGGCACAAATCTCCACATCTCGATGCTTAGTTGGGGACCCAATGAGGTGCATAGCATGTTCCACCTGACCACATGGGTCTGAAGACCCGCCCTCCATGCTAGGAGATGACAAGGACCCTCAACATAAAACAGTCAAGTGTACAAGGTTTAACAAGAATCCACAAGAAAAGCAACAATAAACACAAGAAACATCTCACATCATCAACATATAACCACAACAAAATAATGGAAAACCAACAAGAACCAATTCCCAATTTCATAGATCAGCACTAAATAACCAAAGAGGTGCCAACAACAATAAGACCCAAAAGCCCTCAAATGAGATCATGATATCATCCAACAATAAATATCAATGGGCACCTTTCATTAGCATCAATAAGGTTTCCATGAGGCATATATGCAACATCAAGTAACTGAAAGGAGGCTTCAACAATAAACATAAAGAAACAACCGCCTCAATATACATAAGGTACAGCCACTTCCAAAGGTACAACAACAAGGGGAAACAACAACACACAAGGTTGCTAGAGGGTGGAGTGTCATCACATAAGCTCGACATGGGTTACCAATTCAAATCTTCATAGGTTACTGGCCCCCTACCTGGTTAAACCCTGGCAACCTCAACCGGTCCCTGGCCCCCATCCTCACTCATGCGGATCAACATACCTTTCAAGAGGACAAGTCAATTTATCTTTGCCAATCCAGGCCTTCCCACTCATCTCAAGCCTAAGCGAGAACTTGAGCCATGAGTGAGGCTAACTTATCTAGACTAAAGTGAGATACTACCCAAACCCCCTAATTAATTTTTAGGTTATCATTGATTAAGGAAACTCTCAATGAGTTACCCGTACGCCACTTTGTGCACCAACCCCCATTGAAAGCCACTCCCCCTACTAACAACAAAAGACTCATAACCACAAACGAGGCAAGCCAACTTGCACAAAAATATCAAGGCCAAAAGTAAATACATCAAGTGAGGCATGCACCATCTTATGCTAGAATTCCATAAATAAGCAACTTCCAAGTGCATGGCTAAACCCACCAAAATCAAAATGATAATAAGAGCAACCATTCACAAAACCAAAATGGAAACCAACTATTAAGCAACACATTATTTCCCCTCCTCTGGAAGCCCAAGAAGAACGATTAACCAAAAACCCACAAACGAGGGTAAAGCGAAGCAACATGGCTCCAACACAAAACTTCGACATATAAAATCCCCTCAAGACAAAATCAACTCAAGAGGAAAACCCATCAATTTGTAACCATCAAAACATACTTAACTCCCACTAACATATTCAAGGTACTAGATATCAAGGAATGCTCACATAATCACTAACTTACGCGACTAATTTCTAATAAGCACTCAAGTAACCAACCTATTCATGAAGTCAACAATTCATTTGATACATGATTATAAACAAAACCACTTTTAAAAGGATAGTCCAACTAACTTCTTAAATAAACTCTTCATTTATACATTTATAGTTAAATCTAATTCATCAAATATAATCATTTATTTAAAGAGACCAAAATACTCTTTCCTAACATTTAACTACACAAGCCCCTTGATTCAATAAGAGAAACACATAAAATATTGTCCTATAAATTTCTTCAACATTGGACTTTCCCTAAGCGGACCTAACTACCCCTCTAACAATAAATATATGACCAATTTTATTAAATAATCAAGTAACACAAAATTTACTTTATTTACACATCCATATTGAAATCATTTAAATAAATAAAGAACTATGAAATCTTATAGTATTTAAACCAATAGATTTCTCTTAATTTATGATTCCTATAGTCAATACTAAAAATAACAACTCTTAAATAAATAAATAATTAAATAAGTTTAATTATGAACAACGATTATCCAACTATACTTTTGTACAAACTATTTTTCTAAATTTATGTTTCCCAACACATACATTTGTTTACACAAAAATAAATTAATTAATTAATTAAGAATCACAACAAATACCCAACTATACATTTAAAAGTAATAGTTTCAAGAAATACATTAAAATCGGCATGTTACATTTAATCATTGCACTCATTTGTGAAAACATTAAAAAATTTAAAAGAAAACTATTTAAACCTATTCCATAACTAACTAAGTACATAATTTACCCAAATAAGTTACCTGTCATTTACCTGTATCTAAATCCTCATTGATGTAATAATCACGAGAACATTCTATATAATCATCTACATTTTATTTAAACATTCTTATTGAAATTATTTAAATGAATGAAGAATTATAAAATCTTATGATATCAATGTATATTTTTATATATATATATAAAAAGAGAGTATTCAACTATAATAAATAACATACAAAATTCCATAAACAGCATAACACTAAAAGAGACAAACGCATATATACATATATATGTATTTATATAACTATACATATATATATTTCATAAATCTAAGTTTAAAAGAACTTGAAATTAACTCTAATTTTAAAAGCACTTCAAGAAAATATTTTTAAAGGAATAAAATCTTCAAATTTATTTTATTAAATTGGCACGATCCTAAACACTACATTATCCCTCACAGTTCCTAGTAATACCAATATAAATAAAATTGAGTTTTTAATAAAATCCCTTCCCTTTTCTTTTAAAATACTACTAACAAAATACTTTTAGATTTAATTAAATCCCCCCTTTTATTTTCTAGAATACCAATATAAATTAAATTGAATTTATACAAAAATCCCTTCAATTCTCTAAATCAATTTCATAATCAATAAATATACCACTTATCTTAAATAAACATTAGTAAATTTAATTATAAAAATTCAGTTAACTTTAAACTAAAATTTCATAAAAGATCAACGCATCTCTATATACATGTATTCTTCACCACACACACATAGATATATTCAATTTAAAATAAAATAATTACTGTTATAATTACTTTTTATTTACCCTATTGAATTTCTCATTATAAAAATCCATCAATTTACTAACGTAATTAAGAGGTAAACTTAAGGGAAAGACATCTTAATTCATTCTACATTTCAATTTACAAAGTAATGTTTATTCTTTTAGATATATATTTAAAATTAAAACTAAATAACCCCAAATAAACCAAGCGCAAACTGGAGAAATCTTGCATAAAGTTTTTAAAACAAAAATCTAAACTCCCAGGCAAGACAAGATATTAAGTTTTTTTTAAAAAAAATTAAACTCCCAGGCGAGACAAGATATTAAGTTTTTAAAACAAAAATCTAAATTCCCAGGCAAGACAAGATATTAAGTTTTTAAAACAAAAATCTAAACTCCCAGGCAAGACAAGCTATTAAGTTTTTAAAACAAAAATCTAAATTCTCAAGCAAGACAAGATATTAAGTTTTTAAAACAAAAATCTAAATTCCCAGGCAAGACAAGATATTTTTATGCATAACAACAGAAGAATATGAATTCGAAAAAAATAAAATCACCAACCTAATAAAATGAAGCTTGAAGATGAAAATGGTAGCTGAGTTACTTCTACAATTCTCCCGGCTGTGGAAATTTCTAGTTTCTTTTTAACTTTTACTAGAGCCTTTGCAGAGTGAAACTAATTTTCTTTTCGACAATTCCCCATATAATGTTTTGTAAAAATTTTGAATGTTTCTTTTCACCCAAATTCCAAAATAAATTAAGGAAGAACTCTAAAGTTTTTCCATAACAAACAAGACAAGCCGCTAAATCCTAAATCACTTTTCTTCCACCCGTTAATTCACTTTTCCCATGCCTTGCCACTTGGAGGGTAATCTTTCCATTTAGAAAAATTAGAAACTTAACTCCACTATTTACTTTAATAAATCATATTGCTATATGTTTCACCCTTATTTTAATATTTTACCTATTAAACAATATATCATATTATTTAAATTAAATAAATCATTTTTTTTTCTTTTTTCTTTTTAAAAATAGGGGTAAAAACTTTATTGAATACGGAAAATCAATACATAAGAATGAGGGAGCCAACTAGCTCCCACAAAAGAAAACCTAGAACATCAAGCCCCAACCAAACCACCAACCAAGCAACCATCAGCAACTTATCCCTCCATATTCCATTCACGCGGAATATGGACAAAAGACACTTCCTCCAAAGTAGAGCACCTCTACCAAATTTTTCTAACCACCACCGCAATCTGCCAATTAACATCAACCACCCTTCTCTCAAGCAACAAATTAACCAAAATCTGTGAATCAGATTCACAGATAACCTTACGTCAACCCAAGGCGCAAGCACGCTCAATAGCCCAAAGAATCGTCAATCCTTCTGTAGACACCTAAAAATGACCTAGGCCTGCAAGTTTTATTTTTACCACTTTCGTCCTAGCATAATTATGTCATTTAATTATGCCCTTGGTCCACATTCGACTATTAATTAAATAATTCATAATTATTTAATTAATTCATGTCCTTTCATTCCTCTTGATTATTAAATAAATAAATTGCATTTATTTATTAAATACGTCATTAACTGTCTAAGTCTTTCTTTAATTAAATAAATTTCTTAATTTATTTAATTCCCCTTATTCATTAATTCTTCCTGATTATTAAATAAATGAATTACATTTATTTATTTAATATGTCACTAATTGTCTTAATTAAATAAATTCATTAATTTATTTAATTAATCTCATCTCCTAAATTAAATAATTAAATTTAATTATTTAATTACTAATTAATATTCTTCTCATTTTAAATAAATTAAATTATTTAAAATGTCATGTCAATCTTAACTGTCAGTCCTTTTTGGTAAATAATCTGAAAAAGATTATTTATTATCTCTCAAAATCCATAATTTGAATTATTTTAATTCGAATTAGTAATTAATCTTCCAAAAATCAAGCAATCGGGCAGATTCTTGATTTTTCAAATCTTATCTTCAGTTCACATCTTATCTCTTTGATTTTTCGAATCTTGCAAATCAGGCAATCTTATCTTATTGATTTTTCGAAAATCTTTATTTTCTAATTAATTTGTCTCATTTATTCTCCACCGTCGATCTGATTTTATTTTGACCGTTCGATTAAGTATTTTGCCCTAACCCTAATTAGAGATTCTTAGGTTTAATCTAGATCGTTCATTTCATCAATTTATCTCGTCCGTCCATTCGAAATGGCCTTTTCTATAAAATGTCATCTTCTTCTCATTTTTCAAACACACGCACATTTTGACATTTTGCATAGTTATTATAGGCATTTGCTTTCACTTAAATCTCCATAGGCAATTTCATTATTTATTATTATAGTCATTTAATCAAGGCATAGGCATTGTCAATCATAGGCTTTTAGACATAGGCATTTAGATTTTGAGTAAATCCTTCAAAACTTGCTTTAGTCTTGTCATTTGTCATAATTGCTCACGAATCTGAGGGCATCTTTATTTACTGCAAGCTAGGAGGTGTAACGAAGGTGAACCATGGAGGATGAAGATTTTGGGTAATATCGTTCCTTTTGTTTTCATCATTTTTCCTTTGTGCTTCGTTATTTCAATGGATTTTTGGTGTTATTGATCTAACCATCTAACAAATCTATTTTTCCCTTGATTACATTGGTGAACCCAACATTTTGTAGAGAAATTTGTGTGTGTTCTTGTTTACTTTCATTGTTTTGCAGGTTATAGCCAAGACGTCATACGAAATCTTGTCACCTTCATTAGAGCACAGAAAAATGGAAAAATAAAACATTTTCAAACGGTTTCTGAGTTTTGTAGATCTCGCTCTCAGCTTTCCATAACATTAAACGGTTTTAAATTTAGTTGAAATTTGAGAAAGTTATGGGCATTTTAGTGATCGCAGTTTTTTTCAATTTAATTTTTAAACCCGCGTTTTTCTTTTGTCTATAACATTCTTTTTGTGCAGAATCGTGGAAAAAGTTTTCTGGGTTTTGAAGGTCTATCATTTAGCTTTCCATGGATATCTACCACTTAAAATTTTGTTAAGTTTTGAGAAAGTTATCGCTGTTTTAATTTGTTGCTGTCATTAATATTTTATTTATTTAATTTTTTTTATTTTTTTTTGTGTTACTAATCTTTTCTTGTAGCGTGTGGCGATCCCCATTCGTGTGTCGAAAACCATTGATTAAAAATATTACTAATTCATTGTTTGCAGATTCGAATGTCGAAGCCAAGATAAACAAACATTGTGCTTGTTTTTCTTTCATAGATTAGCAAACATTTGATTTTGGTGCATATAAAAAGAACACGTCTTCTTTGATTAATTGTGCTTGCAAGATGGTAGGTGAGTATGCTCTCACTTGGTGAAAACCTCGTGATCAGAAAACCAGACCCATCTTTATTTGTTAATTACCTTCACGATTCGGTATATCGGAGTATCCTCTCCCCTTGTGCATTCGTGCGATCCTGGGTGTAAGAGAAACGGTTACTGACTCTAAAACTTGGGCCTGTTCTGGTGGGAAAAAGTACTCACCCCAGGACGACTCAAACCGGTAGCACCCTGACACCAAGGGACTTCCAACCGGTATATAAAAGTGGGTTCTTGGGGAAAGCCCAAGAATCACGAGTGTGGTTCCGATGAGATGGATCCGAAAGGGGACTCTCACCGCATGGATCATGCCCCACGAACGGAATGCCCGAATTAAAAACCTCTTGTCTTAGTGTCCAACCATTCTTTGGCCGTTGCTTGGTATAGTGTAGGGTACAGTATCATGCCCGAAGACACTCACTACTGATCCCCTTGAGTAGAGATAGCAGTTCTTGGGAAGTCACTACCCAAGAATTCGAATTTGGTGTGCTCGAATGACGTTAATGAGCCGTGGAGGGGAGCCAATGCCACCAAAATTCTAAGCTATCCGCTCTCGAAAAGGAAAGGTGTTTATCACCAATCCGAGGTATATCGGTGGGCTATACCAAGTATACAAACCCTTGGCCTATTGGCCTTTTAGGATTGTACTTGTCTTATGTGTGTTTGTTTACACCCAAAACATTGTGCTTGTCAAGTGCTTGTTGAATTTTTTCAAAACATTATACACAATATTCACAAATCTGGACACAAACAATTGACCTTGGACAACTCAAACTTTTCAACAAGACATCAAAACACAATCTCAATCCTCATTTTGAACTTAGACTTGGTATTGTCGATCATAGTCCTCATTTGGTATCTAGACTTGGCATTGGTCATTTTCCTTAGTCAACATCTTCATTGTCACCTTAGCATTTGGCATCCTTTCTTGACCAATTTTATCACCTTGCATTAGTCATTTCCCTTAGAAAAATATCATTATCACTTTGCATTTAACAACATCATGACATCCACCACCTTGTCTTCCCTTCGCCAAGATATGGATAGGCTTGCTAGTAAAATTGAATACGAATTACTCTGTAGAGGTCAATACCAAGAAGCCTCAGACTTTAGGAGACAATTTATCCAAGCCGAAAATCAATGTCCTTCGTACCAACAACCCATCAGTCCTAGTCCTTCATCCATCTACCCTCACTACCAAAATTCACTTAACACAAATCCTGCCATTAATTCGCAACAAATGTCCAGTTATCACCCTTATCCTAACTTTGACAAGGGACGCCAACTGTCCAATAGTCCATTCCAAACTTCCATGTCATATTCTGACCCTTCACCTATTAATCTCGTCCAAGTCTGCATCCCTTATCAACCATCTACCAACTCATGTCAAGTCCCCACATCATACCATACCGATCTGGTCCAAGTCTCCATGTCCTATTTCAATCAACCTTACACCAATCCAGTCGAAGTCTCCATGTCATATCCTTGTCCTTCAACAATTAATCCATTCCAAGACTCCATGACATATCCAGTCCAAGACTCCATGTCATATCCGGTCCAAGTCTCCACGTCATACCCTAGTCCTTCACATACTAGTCCAATGCAAGTACCCATGTCATATCCTAGTCCTTCATATGCTAGTCCAGTCCAAGTTCCCACGTCCTATCCTAGTCCTTTGGTCATTAATCCTTTTCAAGTCATCCCCTCACAAGCCACATCCAGTCATGAAAATTCTATCATAGTCCAAAGTCAAAACCCATTTAATAAACTTGAGGATACATGTCAAAACGAAAGCCCAAAGCATGACATTATAATGTCACCCTCATGTCAAGAACAAGGTAGTCCATCCCATGACCTTATTTCTGATTGTATCATCCATGACAACCCCATCTTTGACCAAGACCCCATCATTGACCAAGAATTCCAAATCCATGACAACACCATCTTCGACCAAGACCCTACCATTGACAAAGAAGTCCAAAATGATCCACTCCTTGACCTTTATGCCATTCATGATCAAACACTCGCCGACCCTATAAAAGCCTTGACTATTGACACTTCCCACGATGAGACACTTGCCTCCATGGGATACATAGATGATATTCCTCCAGAACAAGAATCTTCCACTATGGACGTATTTGCAAATGATGAAGCTATAGCTAACCTCATGGAACTATATGATAATGACCATCAAGACAGTTTTGACATTGACTTGGAAGTACCAACAGAATCGTCTGAACCTGACATGTCACAAGATCAGGACAAAGATATCAATCAGGAATATGTCCAACATGACAATGAAGCTAAGACACTTTATCAACTAGGGTCATCTATCTTTATCAGAGCAGGCTTTCTTGCAGATGAAAATATTACAAGTGACAGTATCCACATACCTAATGATGGGTTAGCATCTTGCTTTCAAAACAACAAATACCCCATCACAAATAGAATCTGTCAAAGCATGCAATATCAAGGCAAAGGACTAGGCATACACGAGCAAGGCATTCTTGAACCAATACAGCTCCAGGAAAATTACAGACATCAAGGTCTTGGTTATTCCTCAGACAACAAATCAAACGATGTCAGTGGTACCTCCTCGATATTGGGGGCAACTTTGTCAAATACAAACGTCAAAATGGAGTCCATGAGAAATCCTTGTTATAAGATTGCTGCCAACACCCCCTCCACCCACACCATGAACCGTCATTCTATCATGAATCAACCTCCCCGTTGGGACCAACAAAAACAAAAGTCTTACAAGTCAAAAGATCAAAATTAAATGTCAAAGGCCATTGAATCAAAAAAAAGGACAAGTGGACAAATGAAATTAAAATGGATCCCAAAGAAAGATGGATCAAACAAAGACACCAAGTCAAATACAAAAGTCAATCACAATGTGGAGCCACAATACAAGAGGACTCCCACATATAACACATGTCCACCTCCTTCAAAATGGTCATCAATCAAGGCATACAAAACTGTTGGTTCCAAACACCATCCCTCCAAAATCCGTCATCCAACATCCCAAGTTTGGAAAATAAAAATTCATTCATCTAAACATCCAAACAACCTTTCCATGTCTACCATCATTCGTCATAATCCTACATCTCGCCTAAAGTCCAAAAATCCCACGTCACAAATTCGTCACATCTTGGCAGCAACTCTTTACCAAAAGGACTCTCATGGCACTCTATTGCGATGTGCATATTTTGATAAGGCCAAATCTAGTATCAGAAAGGATCACAATGACATCGATCATTTGTATGCAAGCGCTATGATTTTGACACGACAATTGCTTCAGAAAGGACATTATTGGCATATCATGGCACCAGTCTCTACATCAGCATCGTCAGTGAATTCAGAACAAGCAGTGGTCATCTAAAGTAGGCTATCCACAAAATCAAAAATAGAAAAAAAATCAAAAATCAAAAAATCGTCACCCTGATGAAAACCTGGCAAACAGGCATCTTGGTGACACCAAAAAATTCAAAAATTCAAAAAAATAGTAAAGAGAAAAATTTCATCCAATGGTGAAAACCTAGCAAACAGGCGCCCTGGATAAGTACCATGATGAAAACCTGGAAAACAGGCATCATGTGTAAAACAAATCGTCTATGTGGACTCTTACACTTGGGGGAAAGTCGTCTCATTTCCCATGCCTTCCTCATGACATTGACATCCATCTAAGCCCTATCATTTCCGTCCATTTTCCCACCTACCTCGGTCTTGGCATAAAACTGGCACACATAAATCATGCTTTGGGAAAACTCTTGACATGTCTATCCTTCGGTCATACACGATTCACGAAACATCATGTCATCGACCATCATAGTCTTATTGTCCTTATATGACATAGTCCTTGAAAATCATATGACAATTCCCTTAGTCTCATGTCTCCCGTCTTTTGCCAAGGCCATCCCATATCCTTTCATGCCTGTCACCTATCTTGGCTTTCCTTGTCAAACGGTCTAAGGATAATCATCATCCCATCTAGTCCTAACCAAGTCATTCCAAATGCAACGAGTCTAATCCATACAAGCACATTATCCAAAATCTTACTTGACTGCGTTCCTGGCCCAGCTATAGACCTCCATACTTTCGTCACATTATCGTTGTCCTCACGTTGTTTCGGGATGCGTCCTTCCCACGTCAAACAACGTTGTCATCACCTGTCAATTGGTATTCAGCTTGACTAGGGGCACAATCATGTTTGTCTTTGGATTCTCATGTGTGGGCATCAGTCATATGCATTTGTCACGATCCTCTTAAATGTCAAAATCCAAAAAAATCATAAAACGACAAAAAGACAAAAACATCATAAAATGTCCTGAAAAAAGACAAAAAACATCACAAAAATTCCTGAAAAAAGACCAAAAAACATCATAAAATGTATTGAAAAAAAAGACCAAAAACATCATAAAATGTCCTAAAGAAAGACCTAAAAATCATAAAACGTACTGAAGAAAAACAAAAATATCCAAATCAATGCCAAAATCCTAAAAATGGAGTCAAAGTCAGTCATGTCAATCAATCCATGTCATTGTCGAACTACGTTGTCTCTGCGCATTTGCTACGTAGGCAAGGCCATCAGTTGATGAGTCCCCGAGACATTAGGTCAGTCCTTTTAGGTTGGTCCAAATAAAATCATGGCATTTGTCACAATCGTCACATCAGTCAAATAAGTCAGACATAGTCGAACTTAGACACAAGACAGTCATTCAAAACATCAATGTCAAAATTGGTCAAAATCAGATAGCACAGTCCAATCAATCATACAATCAACATCAGTCAACTTGCCAAAACATATTATTCAAAACAATGTCAATCTCATCACTCTTTGGTCCTCTTCAAGATGTGTCCTTCTTGGAGTTAGACCTCGTCAAAATGTCTTTTTCCTTTTCAGGATGCGTCCTTCCTGACAATAGGCCCCGTCAAACTGTCAACACCGTCAAATTGGCAAAACCATTAAACTGTCCAAACTGTCAAACCGGCAAGAATTCAATCTTTGGCAAACAAACATTGGCAAACAAAATAAAATGGTTGTTAATCTTTCTGGTCTATCTTGTCTTATCTTTTGACTATCTTGGTTATTTTGTCTTATATTTTTTGTCTTGTCTTTTGGTCATGTTACTAGCTACCTCGAGGATGTCCCATGAAGGATTTAGAGGTGCGATGACGTCTCCTGGCCTATTTTATTTTCTTTGACTGCTATATGTGGATTGTCTTGACAAAAAGACTGGGGCAACTTCGCCCTTAGTATGAGTTAGGACATTCCTTGTCTGTGACTATCTTTTTTTTTAAGTGGATGACCTTGCACACCTTGGTCTATGTCATATCATGGTGTTTGTTGTCCATTTATGTCATTTTTACCACCCAATGATGATTAAGAGCGATAAATATTAAAGTCCTATGGCAATGTTTTGAAGGATTTGGTCTACGAACTAACATGCATCTTCTTTAGTCTTGTCATTTTCTCTCACTCATCTCATATAGGCATTGCATCCATATCATCATCCATATCTTTTGCACTAACATTCATTTGTCTCTTCATATTCTAGTCTTCTTGTCCATTTCGAGAGCACACCCATATTCTTGGAACCTGTCTGTCCTCTCGAGGGGGCATACCATAACCCTCCTTGTTTTTCTTTCTCATCTTATTTTGCACTGGGGCATATTTCTGACTTGTTTTTTTTGTCACAATGCGACAAGCGACATTATGACAAAGAGGGGCAAAATGTAGACACCTAAAAATGACCTAGGCCTGCAAGCTTTATTTTTACCACTTTCGTCCTAGCATAATTATGTCATTTAATTATGTCCTTGGTCCACATTCGACTATTGATTAAATAATTCATGATTATTTAATTAATTCATGTCCTTTCATTCCTCTTGATTATTAAATAAATAAATTGCATTTATTTATTAAATACGTCATTAACTGTCTAAGTCTTTCTTTAATTAAATAAATTTCTTAATTTATTTAATTCCCCTTATTCATTAATTCTTCCTGATTATTAAATAAATGAATTACATTTATTTATTTAATATGTCACTAATTGTCTTAATTAAATAAATTCATTAATTTATTTAATTAATCTCATCTCCTAAATTAAATAATTAAATTTAATTATTTAATTACTAATTAATATTCTTCTCATTTTAAATAAATTAAATTATTTAAAATGTCATGTCAATCTTAACTGTCAGTCCTTTTTGGTAAATAATCTGAAAAAGATTATTTATTATCTCTCAAAATCCATAATTTGAATTATTTTAATTCGAATTAGTAATTAATCTTCCAAAAATCAAGCAATCGGGCAGATTCTTGATTTTTCAAATCTTATCTTCAGTTCACATCTTATCTCTTTGATTTTTCGAATCTTGCAAATCAGGCAATCTTATCTTATTGATTTTTCGAAAATCTTTATTTTCTAATTAATTTGTCTCATTTATTCTCCACCGTTGATCTGATTTTATTTTGACCGTTCGATTAAGTATTTTGCCCTAACCCTAATTAGGGATTCTTAGGTTTAATCTAGATCGTTCATTTCATCAATTTATCTCGTCCGTCCATTCGAAATGGCCTTTTCTATAAAATGCCATCTTCTTCTCATTTTTCAAACACACGCACATTTTGACATTTTGCATAGTTATTATAGGCATTTGCTTTCACACTTAAATCTCCATAGGCAATTTCATTATTTATTATTATAGTCATTTAATCAAGGCATAGGCATTGTCAATCATAGGCTTTTAGACATAGGCATTTAGATTTTGAGTAAATCCTTCAAAACTTGCTTTAGTCTTGTCATTTGTCATAATTGCTCACGAATCTGAGGGCATCTTTATTTACTGCAAGCTAGGAGGTGTAACGAAGGTGAACCATGGAGGATGAAGATTCTGGGTAATATCGTTCCTTTTGTTTTCATCATTTTTCCTTTGTGCTTCATTATTTCAATGGATTTTTGGTGTTATTGATCTAACCATTTAACAAATCTATTTTTCACTTGATTACACCTTCCATAAGATTATTGATATTCTGCCCCTTATGGATGGAGAAAAGAAAAATGACCGAACCCGTACAATCTCTACCAATTCCACCAATGTCGGCAAACCCAGGGTTGCCTCTAGAGGAACCGTCAATATTAATCTTCAGAACCTCCATCGGAGGAGGCATCCACCTTCCAACCCTTTGAACCTTTGTTTTCGCTCTCCTGCCTCTTCTAACACAGGCAGAGACAAGAGACAACCCCTGCACCCCCAACCTCTTCATAATCTCATCATCACTTCTTTCCAACGGCAGGGCCACTTCACATTTAGCTTCCACTCTCTCCTGGATCATACCAATAATTTTGTGCCAAACCTATTGAGCCAACAACTTCTCTCCACGAAAAATCCTACGATTCCTTTCCAACCAAATTTTCCAGAGGATGAAAGTAGGACCAATGCTCCACAAAATCTGGAGAAAGGAGGCTTGGGAGGGGGGCCTTCCCAGATTACTCCAGAACTCAACAAGAGAAGATGCATGAACATAGGGATGTTTCCAAACACCCCACCACCAATGTCAGAGTACCAGAGAATAAGAACATCAAAAAAATAAATGGGGAGAATCCTCCTCACTACAGCCACACAACATACACATAGAAGGGCCCTGGAATCCTCGCTTATGGAGATTCTCCCAGGTCAAACATCTATTCCAAGAGTCCAAGCAAAACAGTTGCACTTGGGCCAAGAAAACTTGTTCCACACATGTTTCCACCAAGGGACCTCCCCCCCCCCAAACTGATGAGAAATCAACTCCTAATAACCACTAGCTATAGTAAAAACACCCTTGGGGTTCAAGCTCCAAGCTAGAATATCCTTATCCCTAAGGGAGTTACATTGTCTGCCAGCCAAGATACTCTGAAGCACAATACTATCCTCCTCCAACCCGAGAACGGGCCATTCACTAGGGTCCTTCAACCTAACCACCCCCACCTGTCCTCTAGGGTCAAAGTTCTTAAAATCACTCACTCTAGACCAACCAGCCTCCAAAAAGTGCTGAGATAGATTCACCAAGTTAGGGTCCTATCGTAAAATGGGTGTGTAACCATCCCATGCATCAAACTAGAACATAGCCTCAGCTCCCTTATTACAAATCCAGAATAGGCCCTCCTTGATTAGCGCAGCCCCTTTATTAAGCGTTCCCCAGATCACTGAGCCTTTCCCAACCAGAGGAAACCTGGGAAGCTCTTCCTTACAAATCCCTAGAAGATACTTGTGGGATCAGATCCTAGCCCTATGATCCTATTCCACACACCACCTCCAGTAAAGCTTTGTAGCTAATGCCAACCCAGACCAAGTCGCCTTCCGCAAACCAAGTCCCCCAACCTGCCGAGGGCTACAAACAACATCCCACTTAACCAGACTCCATTTGGATGAGGACAAGCTACCTACCCATAAGAATTTCCTAGCCAGTGAATCCAAGTCCTTCACAAACCCAGCAGGAGCCACCTGAAGCATGCACCTATAAATAGGAAGAGCCTGCACCACAGACTTAAGCAACAGAACACGCCCAGCAAAAGACAACCATCGATGAGTCAAATGACTAACTTTAGCACAAAACTTGTCCAAAATATTCTACCAAGATTCTCTGGGGAGTCTACTGGCAAAGATGGGAATACCCAGATAGGTTAAAGGCAGAGACCCAATCTGGAACCTCAAGATACGAGAAATCCTTTGTTGAATAGGCCGTAGAGTATTAAAGAAGAAAATGGAGGATTTGTCTTCATTAATCCTTTGACCAGCAGCAGCAAGATAGATATCCAAAGCCTTACGCAGATTTGAAGCTTCTCTGATCCTGGCCAAACCCATTAGAGCCATATCATCCACAAATTGAAGGTGAGACTGAGGAGGCAAGTCATTTCCCCATTTCCATCCCTGAATCAAACCCAACTCCACATTACATTTCACAAGTCTACCCAGACCTTCCGCTAGAAGAATAAATAAGTACGGAGAGATAGGATCCCCTTGACGAAGGCCCCTAGAAGCACTAAAAAGAGTGGTAGGCTCCCCATTAATCAACATCGAGAAAGAAGTGGAGGTAACGCAGCTCATCACCCATTGGATCCATCCCTCAGCAAAGCCAAAAGCACTAAGAATTTTCCTCAAAAAGGACCACCTCACTCTATCATAAGCCTTTGCCATGTCAAGCTTGATGAACATAGCCTTTTCTTTTGAGGAGGCCATTGAATGAATGGTCTCCGTAGCAATGACCACCCCATCCAATTTTATCAGTCCTCCACAAAACCACTTTGTTCCTCAGAGATAAGCCCACTGAGCCACCACTTCAACCTATTTGCTATTAGCTTGGAGATAATTTTATACACCACATTACAAAGAGAAATGGGCTGAAACAAACTCAGACGATCCGCCCCTTCACATTTGGGAATGAGAGCAAGGAAAGTAGAGTTTAAAGCAAGAAGCATCTGCTTGTTTTTTCTGAGACACACACCACCTCCAATAGGTCCAACTTAATAATGTCCCAAAATTCTTGATAAAATTCAACAGGAAACCCATCAGGACCTGGTGCTTTCCCTTTCTTCATCTGAAACACAATCCCCTCTAATTCCTCCAGCGAGACATCACTCAAAACATGCTCATTCATCTCCCTAGTGACCAAAGAGGGAATACAAGACAACACATGGTTTTCCTCCTCCATAACATCCTGAGAGTCCTCCCGAAATAACAAAGAATAGAACTCTAAGGCTTCTCTAGATATATCCTACAAGGAAGACAGATGCTCACCCCTGTCATTCACTAGAATAGGCATAGAGTTACCATGTCTCCTAGCCTTCACCGAGTTGAAGAAAAAAGCAGTGTTTCTGTCACCCTCATGTAACCACTCAACTCTAGCCTTCTGCTTCCAGAAAATTTCCTCACGCAACTCACACTCCTCCAACACTTTCTGAGCCCAGGCTTCCTCCCTAAGTAAATCCTCAAAAAGTCCAAACTCCCTTATCTCCCAGGTGATGACATCCAAGCCAGCTTGAGCCTCAACCTTAGCATGGAAAATATTGCCAAAGTGCTACCTATTCCACCTTTTGAGTTGATATTTTATAAACTGTAGAATCTTAGAAAAAGAGTACATGGTAGTACCAAAAGCAAGTCTTCCCCTCCGCCACGAGTCAGCCATATGCACCTGCAAAGAAGAATCTCTTAACCACATAAGCTGGAACTTGAAAGAAGGGGACCGAGCCACCCGAGCAGAAGAAGCAAAAAACTTAATAGGCCAGTGATCTGAACCCCTCCAATCCAGAATCTCAAAGCTAGAAGACAACCCTCCACCAACCCAGAAACTGGACACTAAGAAATGATCAAGCCTCTCGGCAATACAATTCTCCCCCAATCTCCTATTGTTCCAAGTAAACTTCCCATTTCGAGGCTTAATGTCAACCAGGTTCAAAGCAGAGATGCTATCACAAAAAAGGAAAGCTGAGGGTTCCAATCTCGCAACACCCCCCTGCTTCTCACAAATCTCAATAATAGCATTGAAATCCCCAACAACAATCCAAGGGAACAGAGGAGCTAGGCTCCAAACATAAGAAATATGAGACCACAATAACTTCTTACCAAAAAAATCAGTAGGTGCGTAGATGTTTGAGAGAAGAATAGTTTCCCCCAACTCTAGATTTGACACAACCACCGAGATGGAAGACCTGGAGGACACCCACCAAAGAGGATGAACCTTCACTAGATTCCACAAACAAGCCACCCCACCAACACTACCATGAGCCCCAATACACTGGAAATTTCCCCGCACCCACAACTTAGGCATCATACCCAACATACCATCAACTGATAACTTAGTCTCCTAAATAAAAAGAATATTAGGAGAATGTGAATGCAACAAATCACGAACAACTTTTTGTCTAGGGCCATTGTTCAAGCCCCTCACATTCCAAGAGAGGACAATCATTTTGGAGGATTCAAAAAATGTGACTCCAGAGCCTTTATTGACCCAGCCTCCACCAGAGACTCCCCCATCAATTTCAATTTCTCCAAATCCTTATTTCTCCCTACTTTAGAAGATTTCTCCACCATCCCTTTCTTCAGGTCCTTCTGGAGAATTCCCAATGAGGGAGAAGCCTTATTACCTTTTACCAAGCCCGCTCCTGCTTTCTCCAATGGGCTAGAGAGCCCCCCTTGGCCCACCTTCGTCTCCACTGTAGGTTCAGCCTTCCCATGAACCACCATACTTCGGTTCGATTCCAATTGAATAACCTCCAATTCTTGAGAAGTTTGGATGCACTCCAGTAAAATGCCTTCCTGAACCCCTTCTGAAGCCCCCTGATCCAAAGTCAACAAACCTAGATTTACCTCCTAATGACCAAGGTCATCAAGCACCTCAAATCTGTTATAGGAATCTCCATCCTGGCGATCCTTAGAAGTCCTCTTTTGGCCTCGGTTCCTATTACGAGCCTTGGCTGGAATAAAACCTTCAGCATCCATAGCCTCACCCGGCACAGGTTCCTTACCCTTATCGACCTTTGATGGATTGCAAAGAGGTTGGGCTGCTAGATTCCCTGGAGTTTTAAACTTTGGGCATCTTCTCTGCAAATGCCCATACTCATGACAAAGACGACAACGAAATGGCAAAGTCTCGTAGTCAAGCTGCTGCACCCAAGAGCAAGAACCCGCACAAATTTCCAAAGAATCTGGGATTGGGATATTTAAATCCATTTCAACACAAATATGAGCAAAAGTCATTACCTTTTTGTCCAGAGTTTGTTGAGAAGGACCCACTGGTTTTCCCAATAATGAGGCAACGCGGTGCAAAATGTCATTGCGCCAAAATTCCACTGGAAATCTCGGGAGGTGAACCCAAACTGGTACCCGATTCAGAAGCTCCTCCAAAGGATCAAAACCCACATGCCATGGCTTAATGAAGAGCCCAACCTGGTTGTGGAAATAAGGCCCGCCTTCAAAAACCCTGTTACGATCCATCATGCAATTAAATGTCACCATGAAGTAGTTGTTAGCTAACAACATTATTTCCATCTCACTCTCCGGGGACTAAGAATGATGAGCCCATGATTCCAAAAATTCGAGCGAAACCCTCATTCCCAAAAATTTGCAAAGCAAAGCATATTTTGAGAAATACTCAATGTCCTCCGCAATTGATTCAGGTTGAATAACCAGCACCGGCCGTTCCTAAGAGCATTCAAGGCATCCATTTGTCTTCGAAATACGAGATCCACCAGCGTGGACAAATCCATCATTACTTGGTGCATTTGTAAACAAACTATTATTAATAATTGTTGGAGAACGATTTGGAGGCGAGGCCCCAAAAGCAGCACGAAAATCCAACGGGGATTTGACCCTGGATGACTCCCCGTGAGCCATGCAAATTCGAATCCCCAACTTTGTGAAAGCAAACAGAAAGCCACACCTCTGGAGCCCGTACAAGGAATGGAACAGACCAAAGGAGAGGCACACCCTACTCAAAAGTAGCGGCCCACAGAGAGAACACATGTAGCAAGGAGACTCCACCAAGAAGAAGGCTTCTGCCCCAGCCGAAACCCCACGCCAGGAGAAGAGAGAGCCCCGAGAGAAATACCGCACCCCACCCACCCAAACAAATCCCACCCACACGAAGAAGCATCCCAGCTAAGAACGCAGGGCAGAGAAGGAGCATGCAGAGAGGGTCGAGACCTCATGCAGGTCGCGGCCTCACGCAGGGAGCCTCACACAGCGCCATCTTCCTAGTTTAATTAAATAAATCATAATGATCACGTAATTCTTTTATTTTTTGAAATTTATCATTTCCACTATAATATTAAATAAAATATCCCTTTTAATATTTTATTAAATACTTCTTTATCCAATATTTTAAATTTAAAAATGAACCTTATTAATAAGTGGATTATTAATCCACTATATATTTGATTTAAATTAAACATTATTTATAAATGTAAATTTATGTTTTATTTACATATTCTTTTTATTTTATTTTTATAAAAAAAAATAGTATAACTATCAAATCATTATAACCATTAAATTAATTTAATAATTAATTACTAAAATTCTCTCAATAATTTAATTAAATCAACGTTACAAATATGACTAAATGAAAATGAACCACAACCATGCCAAATAATCCAATGGCACAATAATCAATGAAATCACAAATAAACACTTACACAAAAGTCCAGAAAGACCGATTCAGAGGGGCACTACATAAAGATAATTCCTTCCTTTGGAGGTTACTTTGTGTGAGTATTTTATCATGAGCAATACACCACTAGAAATGGTTGATTTTTGGAATGATGTTTTTATTCCATATTTTCACCCACCTCTTATCTTTCAAATGGAATTACAACTGAATAGAATAACTAGACAACACCAAATATCTTCCCTTCGGGTCTTTACTATTGAGAAAGACAACTGAGAGGGGGGATGAATCAGTTGTCTCAAATTTACCCTTTAATTCATTCACCGGAACTAATCCTTAACATTTCTTAGCAAATTAACAATGAATACTAGTGCATAAATTGAAAACTATCACATAAACACAATAACACCAGATTTACGTGGAAAACCCAATAAGGGAAAAACCATGGTGAGGATTAATTCACACTATAGAGAATATCAAGACTGATTACAGGAGGCTCACTGCCTAAGAAACAAGGCTCGCTACCAAAACAAGGACTCACTGTCCAACAGGGCTAACAACCCAAAGGACTCATTGCCACAGAGATACAAAGAAGATAGAGAAGACTTGTTATAGAGAGAAGACAATCTCAATGCAACAAAGGATTCCACCACAATTCGCTCAATCCACTTGCAGACATGCATGAATGATAGAGTGCACCTTTATCTCATAGCTTTTCAAAACTCAACATTTAGGCTTTGCATTGATCTTCAATACTCGCATCATACACACCCACTGACTCACACTTATCTCTATTCTCTTTGCACTCTTGTCTTTATTTCCTTTGTTCTCTTCGCTTCTTTTCCCTAACTCATTCTACTTTTATACCATCTTCAACTTTGAAACATATCCAAAGTTGGAAATCCAAATTCAAATTCAAATTAGGTCAATCCTAAAACATCTTGGGGTGGAATTAGAATGGGGGCAACCCAAACACATGCCTCGTCAATACCCAAATAAATCCAACACACTTCACTCACTCTGAAAGTAGTATTTCACACAAGGTTGGACAAACTAGTGTAAGACACATAGACCAATTAAGCATGAACTTTCCAAATACCAAAATTATCTTCAATGCAACCAAAACAACTCAACTCTAGAACCACAAGTCATAAGACTTCATCAAAGATAAATCCGAACCAACAATATTTCTCTTGGACCTCAACCAAAAACACAAAAAACCACAGTTCACAACTGGCGAACACAACTCGCACTGTAAAATGAATCAACAACCAAAAATTAGAATATAGCAGCTTCCAACAACCATGATCAACATGTCTGAGCCATACAAATATAGGAGAAAATCCAGAGCAAAACCTGGAGCAATCACTGAACACTTGCAACATATCTTCATTACAATTTTCTCAATATCCTCGACATATACAGCCAATAACCTATATCCATGACATTAATGACAACAACAATCAGTTGATAACCAATTAACCAATTGACATCAATGACAACACCTTCAATCTTTCCATTCTTGCAACAATCTCCCCTTTTTTCATTGATGGCAAGACATGATGTGAAAAAACATCAAAGATGCCATACTAGTTTTGAACACACTTCTCAAGATTTTTCTTTATGTTCCTCTTTGTTTACCCCCCTTAGTAGATAGTTTTTTATATTCTTTCACTTTCCTTCACATGCTTCCTCTTCTTTTTCAAATGCTTCCTCTCCTTTTTCACATGCTTCCTCTCCTTTTTCACATGCTTCCTCTCCCCCTTTGACATCAATGGCAAAGGCAAAAGATATTTTACATTGATTTCCCCTTTGACATAGAAAACAAAATACTCACAATGACAACACCTAATACTACCTGCTCCTCCTAAGAGGTAGCCACCAAAACATCAATCCAAAAGAGAGATAGACCCATAGATCCATCAAACTGATGCATGTCCATATGCATCTAGTTCAAGAAAGGAGGGGCAATGACCCCTAACTTCTCCTTGAGATACTCAAAAGTATCTTTAGGAAGAGCCTTTGTAAATATATCAGCCACCTAATCCTTCGTCGGAACATACTCAAGTTTTACTTCATTCTCCATGGCCTTCTCTCTCAAAAAATTATATCTAATAGATATATGCTTCATCCTCAAGTGAATCACAAGATTATTTGAAATGTTAATTGCACTTGTATTATCACAGAAGATAGAAATAGGATCATCATACACCACTGCAATATCTTTCAATGTCTATTTCATCCATGGAACTTATGTACAACAAGATGCAACAACAATATATTCAACTTCAGCAGTAGACAAGGAGACTAAATCTTTCTTTTTACTCAACCATTCCACCAATCTGCAACTAAGAAAGAATGCACCACCACTTGTACTCTTTATGTCATCTACACATCTAGCCCAATCTGCATCTATATAAGCACTTAGAGTAAATTCAATATCTCTAGGATACCATAATCCATAATCTGGAGTGTCATTCAAATATCTAAATATTATTTTAATAGTAGCAACATGTGCTTCCTTAGGATCTTCTTGAAATCTAGCTACAAGACATACAACGTGCATGATATTTGGTCTAGTAGTAGTCAAATACAATAGTCCACCAATCATAGATCTGTACTTTCTCTAATCAGCCTTAGGTGAATCATCATCTTTACCCAATTTGCAACCAATCACCATAGGAGTACATACCAGTTTGGAATTGTCCATCCCAAACTTCTTCAACATCTCTTTCACATACTTAGACTATGAAATAAAAATTCCTTTCACCGATTGATTGATCTGTAGCCCAAGAAATAAATTCATCTCTCCAAACATAGAAATTTTGAATTCTTTATGCATCTCTTCTGCAAACATCTTGCACATATTTTCATTTCCTCCAAAGATAATGTCATCAACATATAAAACTACAATCAATATTTTGTCATTTTCAATCTTAAAATATAGATTACTATCTATTATACTTTTGTTGAAACCTTGCTAAACTAAATACCTGCCCAACCTTGCATACCAAGCTCTAGGATCTTGCTTCAATCCATATAAAGCTTTCTTCATTTTGCACACCATATTTGGTTGCTCTGACAACTGAAATCCTTCTGGTTGTTCCATGTAGACCTCTTCTTCTAGCTCACCATTCAAAAATGTTGACTTGACATCCATCTGATAGACTTTGAAATCTTTATGAGCAACAAATGCTAAGAACATCATTATAGCTTCCATTCTTGCTACTAGAGCAAAAAAAATCTGAAAATCTATGCCTTCCACTTGTGAGTAACCTTTACACACAAGCCTTGCTTTGTTTCTAACCACTTCTCCATTCTCATTCAACTTATTTTTGAATACCCAATTTGATCCAATAATTTTTTTATCTGTCGGTCTTGGGACCAATTCCCAAGTTTGATTCTTCTCAATCTGCATAAATTATTCTTTCATAGCTTCCATCCAATGTTCATCTTTACATGCTTCACGTACAGTCTTTGGTTCAATCTCAAAAAGTAAACATAGATTAACTTCAGCAGCAACTCTACTTCTAGTTGATACTCCTTTAGTCTTATCTCCAATAATCTGACTTTCTGAATGATTCTTCTATACATATCTAGGTGTCTTAGGTGACATCACCAGAGCATCTTCTTCTCTTTCATTTTTTTCATTATGCTTCTCTTGCTCATCATTTTCTTATTCTTCCACAAACTCTTCAAGTCTTACACGATCAGGTTCATCAGATTCATATCCATCAATTTCAGTTGAATTCTTCACTATCTCATCAACCTTGACATTTTCACTTTCTACAATCTTTCTCAGTCTTTTATTGAAACATTTGTATGCTTTGCTTTTAGTAGAATATCCAAGAAAACTTCCTTCATCGCTTCTTGCATCAAATTTACCTAAAGTTTCTTCATCTCTTTTGATATAACATTTGCTTCTAAATACCTTGAAATACTTAATAGTAGGAATTCTTCCAAGCCATAGCTCATAGGGGGTCTTTGTACTATTTTATCTTGCTTGAACTCAATTGAATACATAAATAGAAGTATGAATAGCTTCTCTCCAGTAAACTTCTGGTAAACCAGCCTCAGTGATCATTGATCTAGTAGCCTCTTGAACTATTCTATTTTTTCTTTCAACAACTCCATTCTGCTGAGGAGTTCTCATAACAAATAATTGTCTATTTATTCCATGCACTTCATAAAACATATTAAACTCATGGGAGGTGAATTCTCCACCTTTTTCGGATCTTAATAATTTTATCTTCAAGTTCACTTCATTTTCAACCATAGCTTTGAATGTCTTGAATCTATTTAATGTATTTGATTTCTCTCTAAGAAATGTAACCAAAGTATATCTAGAATAATCATCAATCAAAAGCATAAAATACCTTTCACCTTGTAGACTTCTCACTCTTGTAGGGCCACAAATATCTATATGAATTAAGTACAGTAGACTAGTAGTAGACTATTCCTTTGATCTGTAGTGGCTTCTTGCTTGCTTTCCGAACAAAGAATTCTTGTAGATAGCATTAACAGGCTTTGTAATTCTTGGTAAATCTCTAACAACCTGAATTGCACTAATCCTTTCCAAGTTATCAAAATTCATGTGACACATTCTTCTATGCCATAACCAACTTCCATTAATCTAATTTATAAAGCATCGTTCATCAGCACCCTTAAGTTGATAGATATTTCCTTTAGATTTTTTTCCTACAGTAATCAATGTTTCGGATCCTTTCTGGATCTCACACCTCTCATCTTTAAACACTATATCATATCCTTTACTACACATCTGACCAACACTCAAAATATTATGCCTTAATCCCTTAACATAGTAGACATCATCAATATTATGCTTGACATCAAAACTTACTAGACCTATCCCACAAATTTTAGCACCAATATCATCTCCAAACATAACCAAGCCTCCATCATATTTTTCAAGTTTAACAAACTTACTTTTATCACCAATCATGTGATGTGAACAACCACTATCAACAACCCAATAGTTATTTTCTTGTTTATCATGTAGGGTAGAGATAACAGTACCTTCATTTTTGTCCTTCTCCAAAGGGATTTCCTTCACCTATTTTTCAGAATTAGCAGAAGTGGGTTCATCCTTTATAGCCAAGAACAAGCATTCATTGTCATCAAGATTTTCATACTCAGAATCTTCATCAAATATACAAGCATTCTAATTCACATAATATGCTCTATTAATCTTATTTCCTTTCTTTTCTTTCTCATATCTTTGTTTATTCCTCTTAGCTCCTTCCAAACACTTTGCAACATAATGACCTATTTCTCCACAACTAAATCATTTAAAGGGTAACTTACCTTCATACTTATTAGAGTCTTCCCTCATCCTTCTCACAAAGTTAGCTTCTATTTCATCAAAATTTTCTTCATACAAATCTTTAGCTTTTGTAGCCTTAAAAGTAGTTTTTGATTTGCATTCATTCCTCAGACTTGGCTTCCTCATCTCATAAGATGTCAAAAATCCCAACAACAGATCTTTAGTGTAGGTCTTATAATCTATACTTTGTTCAATAGCACACACCTTCTCACTGTAAGCATTATGGAGAATTCTAAGAATCTTCTTTACAATTCTAGTTTCATCTATAGTAGCACCAAGTCCTTCCATTCTAGACACTATCTCATCCAATATCTGTACATAAGCTTTAACTTTCTCATCTTCAGACATATGTAGAAGCTCAAACTATGTCTCCAAATTCTATATTTTTTCCTCTTTAACTCTCTCATCACCTTTATGTGCCCTTTCTAAAGCACCCCAGACTTCCTTAGCAGTCTTCATATTTTGAACCTTGATCAACTCAAAATGTACTAGACTAATCTTCAAAATGTACTTCGCCTTATTGTTCGCTTCATCTCCTTTGATCTCATCAACCATGCTTGGACCATTAGTAGGAGGAGTGTAAGGATTCTTGTAAGCTTTCTCCACATCATATATGCAATACTCCAGAAATTATTCCATCAATGTTTTCTAGACAGCATAGTTAGTTCCATCAAACCTTGGATAATCATAAGTCATCTTGCTAGCCATCTCGAACCTTCCTCAAGTGGTTAAGCTCTTCACCAAGGAACCAAGCTCTAATACCAATTATTGAGCAGGAAAACTAAGAGGGGGGTGAATCAGTTGTCACAAATTTAAACTTTAATTCATTCACCAAAACTAATCCTTAACACTGCTTAGCAGAATAGACAATGAATACTAGTGCAGAAACTGAAAACTATCACATAAACATAATAACACTAGATTTACGTGGAAAACCCAATAAGAGAAAAACCACAATGAGGATTAACTCACACTATAGAGAATATCAAAACATATTACAAGAGGCTCACTACTTGAGAAACAAGGCTCACTACCAAAACAAGGACTCACTATCTAAAATAAGGACTCAATGTCCAACAGGGCTAACAACTTGGAGGGCTCACTACCATAGAGATACAAAGAAGATAAAGAAGACTTGTTACAGAGAGAAGACAATCTCAATGCAACAAAGGATTCCACTACAATCCACTCAATCTACTTGCAGACATGTATGAATGATAGAGTGCACCTTCAGCTCACTGCTTCTAGAAACTCAACATTTAGGCTTCGCATTGATCTACCATACTCACATCATACACACACACACATTTGCACTTATCTCTATTCTCTTTGTGCTCTTGTCTCTATTCCCTTTGTTCTCTTCGCTTCTTCTTCACTAACTCATTTTTCTTTTATACCATCTTCAACTTTGAAACATATCCAAAGTCGTCCATCCAAATTCAAATTCAAATTAGGTCAGTTCCAAAACATCCTAGGGTGGAATTAGAATAAGGGCGACCCAAACACATGCTTCATCAAGACCCAAATAGATCTAATACACTTCACTAACTCTAAAAGTAGTATTTCACACAAGGTCGGCCAAACCAGTGTAAAACACAGAAAAAATTAGCACGAACTTTCCAAATACAAAAATTATCTTCAATGCAATCAAAACAATTCAACTCTAGAACCAAAAGTCATAAGACTTCATCAAAGGGAAATTCAGACCAGCAATATTTCTCCTAGACCTCAACCAGAAATACAAAAAACCACAGTTCGCAACTAGTGAACACAACTCACACTGTACAATGAATCAATATCCAAAAATCAAGATATAGTAGCTTCCAACAACCATGATCAACATATCTGAACCATACAAATATAGGACCAAATCCAGAGCAATCACTGAACACTTGCAACATGTCTTCATTACAATTTTCTCAATATCCTAGACATATACATCCAATAACCTGTATCCATGACACTAATGACAATAGCAATCAGTTGATAACCAATTGACCAGTTGACATCAATGACAACACCTTCAATCTTTCCATTCTTGCAACATTTACTCCAATAGGTACAATCCTACTTGAGAGAAAGAGGAAGCCTAACTTATTTCAATTTGGAAAGAATTTAGAAACAACAAAAACATCATGACTAACAAAAAAATATTGAAGGTCATTCCCTTCATTCATTTGTCACTCCTTTACAACATAGTCCTTAATGAGTCTTACAAATCTTTCAGTCAGGGTCAATTGAAGGTGATGTGATTGAGGAACCAAAGAGAGAGATCCTAACTCAAACTAGGGTTCCTCACAAAATATAATTTGTTTCCCTTCCCCATCTTCAATTGTTCTCCTTTAGATAATACACTTATATATTTGCTTGTATTGTTCCATATGATAGATCCCTTAGGGGTAAATATAAAATAAAATAAGTTGTTAGTGTCTTGATATTGAAAGTATTTATATTTCATGATGCTAATCTAGTCTTTTATCTCATTCATGACGCTCCACCCTATCTTAGCTATAAGATCCCTATTAAGTTTTTAACTCTTCCTTAAACTGAGATCACTACAATATTTTTGATAATAAACCATGTTCCAATTGGTCAGTATCAACCTACACTTCTCTTCAGCTCTAGTCCATAAGAATTTCTTCTATATTTTTTCAATATTTTTAACCATGAATTTGGGTATCTTGAACATAGAAATTTAGTATGATAGAATACTTTGAAGAGAAGAATTTAAAATTTGACACTTCCCATCATGCAATAGTAGGGTTTCTTTCCAGCTAGCACACTTTTTGTTGGATCATTTCAATAATGAAATTCTAGTAATAGGGATGAAGTTTCATATGAATTTTCTTAGTCATATGAGGAAAGCCTAGCTAGGTTTTGGGGAGATGGGAAATGATACAATTCAAGGAAAACAATTTTTGATTGTAGGGGCTTAGAGGTATTACAAAAATAGATAAAGATTTTATGGTGGTTTATTTTTTGGCCAAGAATATAAACATAGTTAGCTAGAATATTATTCCACTCAAAGGCTTCCATAAGAGAATGATTCCCAAAAATAATAGTGTCATTTAAAATTTGTTCTTAAGTGATAGGTGGAGAGGAGAAATAAATTTTCAAAGTACCCATTTATCAACCATTTTTGTCATTTTTTTCCTAGAGCCTCAACCATAATGATGAGAAAATAGGGAGAGATAGGATTACCTTTTTTAACACCGCTACTACAATTGAAGAATACTTTTAGCAGTCATTGATCAATACAAAAAACTTAGGGGTAGTGACATAGGATTTGATCTGTGTCAATAGTTTATCATTAAAACCAAACTTATTGAGCACATTGAAAAGGAAGTTCCCTGAGACTCTATCATAAGGTTTAGAGATGTCAAACTTGAAGATCATACCTACCTTTTTAATTTTATCTAGAGAATGAAAAACATCATGGATGGAGATATCAACATCCAATATTTGAAAACCAAGGACAAATCCCTTTTGATGGTGATATATTGAGCATGAGAGGAAAGGCTTCATTCTATTGACTAGCAGCTTGGAAAATATTCTATACATAGTGTTGCATAGGCTAATGGATTTATAATAATCCATTGAAATAGCTTATTTTTTCTTCAAAATAAGAATAATAAAGTTATTATTTAGTTGTTTGAGGATGCTTCCTAAACAAAATAACTCATGAGTAGTAACAAACACAGCTTTTGTCAAAATTTAGAAGTTGTGAAAGAAATCAAGGGGAAGTCATTCAAACCAAAAGATTTAAAGGCCAAGAAAGAGAAATAAACATTTTTAATGTCTTCTTTCATAATTACTTTTGCAATTATTTTTTTATCTTCTTTTGAGATGATAGTGGTAATGACTTGTAGCATCACATTGACATGAGCATCATTAAGAGGAAAATTTGACTTGAAGAGCTATTGAAAGTAGGAGACAATAGTGTTAGTATTTTTTATTCTTTATAGACCAATGACCCATCCTCAACAATTAGTTTTGAGATCTTATTGCTTCTCCTATGTTTTAGGGAAGATTGATGGAAGAATTTGGTGATTTTGGTTCCACTTTTCCCTTAAATTTTTGTCATTCTTGCAAGTTTCCTTATCAACCACCCTAGTAGCCATGACTTATTGAATGGAGATATTTCTAGAGATATAATCCTTTTCTTGGTGAATGTTCACAAAGATATCTTTGGTCAACCATTTCACTTGTAGCTTGATGTTGGTGAGTTTTTGGGATAATATGAACATCTCCAAACCTTTAGGTTTGATATCCCACCATCTACTTATTATATCTCTAAAATTAGAGTGTAGGACCCACATAATCTCATATCTGAAAGTAAAGGCTCCACAAGTCCTTTAGGATTCCTAAGTGAAAAGAATGGGGTTGTGGTTTGAGCCCACCTAGGGCATGAAATTAAGTGATATATCAATAAAAATACTCTAGGAACCAAAAACAAAAATCATGTACAATCTTACCTAAATGATATTCTTACCCATGCACCTATTTGAATAGGTGGAAGCTGGACCTCTTCTTTCAACATCAAGGAGACTAGAGTTAGCAATAAACTTAGCCAAGTTTTTCATACTTTTCATGTATTCTTGAATGTCACGCAACTTATTAGAAGGGTAAATGGGGGAGTTGAAGTCACCTACCATTCCAATATCCAATGGATCACCACATCTTTTTGAACAATGGAAGAGAGATCTTCCCAAAATTCCTTTCTAGTATCCCTGAAGTTAGGGGCATAAACATTGTAGTTGGGGTAAAAATTTTAGAGAAAGTGCATAAACAAATTATAATGAAACCCTAACAAGCACAATAGAGCACAAACTAGCATGAAAATCAAAATAAGAAAGCAAACCAAACCAATCTCCAAGCTAGATTTGATTTATCCCCATTTCTCTTCTCAACCTCACATGAGAATGCAAGACTTCGAAGGATTGAATTATTTAATATGTTGATGTTGATTGCTCATTTTCACAACATAACAATAAGATGGAGATGATAGATGAAAAATAGATAGATAGATGAGAAGATTGAAGGAAATTTTGGCAAAGTGAGGATACTAGAAGAAGATTGATACAAATGGCTTGTGAAAGGATAGATTTATAGGAAAGAGTTTATATGATTCAATGGCTAAGATTAAAAGTCAAATGTGTGATGTGTATGGCTAGAATTAAAAGTTGATTTTAGTGCCTATGATGCATATTAAGTGG
Source organism: Sequoia sempervirens (assembly GCA_007258455.2). NCBI lineage: Eukaryota > Viridiplantae > Streptophyta > Pinopsida > Cupressales > Cupressaceae > Sequoia > Sequoia sempervirens. Next base: position 114,550,226 of record VDFB02000017.1, on the reverse strand, counting down.
GTTATGACATGAAGCTAAAATTAGGATGTGAGGAAATAAGTGGAATTTTTTTTTTATTTTGAAGGAAAATATGCCTATGACACACAAATAAGTGGGGCTAAAAATAGGATGTGAGTGGGAATCTCATAATTTAAATAATAAAATTATTTAAATTATTTGTGCATGTGAAGAGTTGTAGTCAAGTGACACATGTTGCAATGTGGTAATAAGTGAGGGATTAATTCAAATATTTAATTTGAATTATTTTAAGACATGTGAAGGGGAATTAGTTAAATAAATGAGATTTATTTAATTAATTGGGAAGGTGATCAAATGGGATAAATGGGATAAGTGGGATAATGTAATGACCTAGGGTAAAATATTACATGTCTTAAAAGGTCATTATGACTAGGTAATGTTATGACGTAGAAAATTTTGGGTGTCTACATTTTTCCCCTCTTTGATATGATGTTTGAGATGATGAGATTTATGTCAAGTAACATCATTTCAAAGAAGCTAAGGTATGGATAGAGGAAAAAAAGATGATGCCCCAGCCACTTGAGGAAGTGAGGAGTAAGATGAATGAAGAAATGGGATGATGATGTAGGATATGATGATGAAGATGATGCCCCCTTGAGAGGATAGGTGGGTTGGACAAACACGTGTATGCTCTCGAAATGAATGAATGAAATGATAAAGGAGGGATAAGATGAATGATACTAGATAAGAAGTAGATACAAAAAAATGACACGCTATGTTGCAATAAAGTGAGAAATAATATGTTTGATATAGCACTAGACGTTATGCACCAAGGTATACAGACCAAGGTGACAATGTGTCTCATGCCCCAGCATAATACAACCTTGTCTAGATACAAGATATGAATAGTAGCTAGGAGTGATTCGGATTTGATGCAAATGCAAGATAAAAATGATAACACACACCAACAAGCAAGCATGCACAAATGATACAAAAACAAACAAGGTATTGCCCCTGTCAAGCTCTAAACCAATGAGTAATTGATTGATTGATGATGATGATAGTGTTGTTATTGCGAGGAACGATATATCTGTAGATCAACACATGATTGATTGATTGATTGATTGATTGATTGGGTTTACAACAAGATTGGGATCAAGACCAAAGGATGTGATTGGATAATTTTACTTGTTTTATCGACTTGATTGGTATGGATTAAAGATTGACTTGCATTTGGATTATTGCTTGGAATGATTGAAGATGATTGATTTGAAGATTTGGATGATGATTGATGAATTGAATTGAGGAATTGATTTCCTTGAAATGATTTAAGTTGGAGCAATTTGATTAGAGGATTGATTGATTGATAATTTGAAGATTGATTTGAAGGAGTTGAATTGATGCGTTGAATTGATTGGAAGAAATGATTTGGTTTGATTTTATTGCTTGGATTTTTGATGATTTTTTATGAATATTTAATTTTTTTGGATGTTTGGAAATGTTTTGATTTTTTTGAATTTTTTAAATGTTTTGATTTTTTTGGATTTTTTAAATGTTTTGATTTTTTTGGATTTTTTTATGACCTTTTTTCAATTTTTTTGTATTTTTTCAGGACTTTTTTGAAATGTTTTGAGATGTCAATGGATGACAATTTGGGTAGCCTTTGTGCTAGATACCAATGACAAGGGAAAACCAAGTCTAGGTGCAAGGAGATAGATGTGATTGATGGATGAAAGGGTGGGTGATAGGATAAGGGGTAAAAGGCTCATGATAGATGGATGGATAGGTCATAGTGAATGGAATGGATGTATGCATCATAAGAGAGCAAGGATGTGATCTCCAAAGATTGTCACATAGGAATAACATGCCTCATTCTAGGTATAATACTTAGGAATTTTCATGACAAAGGTTATGACAATAGGATAATGATAGGCTTGTTTGGAAGGATGAGGTATATCAAAAGATATCCAAAGCATGTTTCAACATTTTGTCCTCTATTTTTATCAAGATCAAAAGGAGGAAGAGAGGATGAATGGACTTAATATGATAAGTATATAGGTATGATGGCCAAGGATGATAAGATAGGAAATGGTAAGATATGATATGATAGGATAAAAAATGATATGATAGGATGAGACAACATGCCCCCAAGTGTAAGTGACATAGAAGATCAACCTACACATGACGCATGTTTTCCAAGTTTTCATCATGGTACTTATCCAAGGTCCCTGTTTACCAGGTTTTCACTATTGGACGAAGGGATTTATCTTTACTTTTTTTTATTTTTTTTATTTTTTTTATATTTTTTTTTCTTTTTTGATTTTTCTTTGCTTTTTTGAATAGGAGAAGGGGAATATGGATAGGAGGGACTCAAGTGTCTAGTTCCATGAAAGGTGACAGTCCCACTATATGGATGTCATCGAATGGACCATGTCAAATGTCATTATGCTCATAGATGTTGGTAAGGGATGACATGAAAGGGAGATGGAGTAGGTAGATGATGGATTATGATGTAGATTATGGAGGGATTAGTAGATTATGATGTGGATTATGGAGGGATTAGTGGATTATGATGTGGATTATGTAGGGAAGATGGTGGATTAGGATAGGGATTATATAGGTCTTATGCAAAAGATGAATGGGGAGGCTTAGCCAAAAGCATGGACCATAGGAAGGTGATGGGGGAGATATGTAGGATAATGAGTGAAAGGTGAGGAGATGGAGGTATGTGGAATTATTGTGAAATAGAAAGGAACCATGACCAATGGTTGCACACAGTGTGATAAACATTGAAGCTTTTGATGTGGAGGGAGTGTAGGAAGCAATGGAGATGTTTGCTTAGCAGATGGGTGATGAAGTGCTTTAGGTACCCACATAGACTTAGAATTTTTATGAATTTTATTTTGCTTGTGGGATGGAATATGAGATTCTTGAATTGAGTGGGAATGTGAGGTGGAAGTGGATGGTTGGGATTTTTGTGATGTAGATTCCTCGTTTGACTTTATTTCTTTTTTCTTAGGTACCCAAACCATTTTGTTTTTAGACTTTTCTTTTGGAGGTTATGGGCTTATATAGATTTTTAGATGGATTTTTCTTTGATTCTTTGTTTATGTGCTTTAAGGCATGAAGACCCTTAGGATTTTTTACTTTATAGGTAGAGGCATTGAATTTTTTTCTTTTGAATCCCATAGGTATGGTGGAATGAGTGGAAGCTTCATGTTTAGACAATGTGTGCATTGATTGGTCATGATTAGGATTTTTAGAAAATTTATGGATGGATGGATAAGGGGATTGTATAATGGCGATATTAGGTGTTGGGAGTAACAGAGGTAGGTTAGATGGAGGGATATTAGGAGCTGGAAGCAATTGTGGAAAAGTTGATGGTAGAAGGTGTATGGTCACATGCTTTTACAATTTGTAGGATGATGGAGGAGGGATGGAAACATATGTTTTAGGTGTATGATAGGATTTATGGTAGAAAGAGGACTTAAGATGGATGGAGGAAGTACCAACATCTTTAGCTTGTTTTCCTTGGGGTGAGTATCCAAGGACAAATGAGCATGGAGGGACTTTGACATGGATGGGCTCAAAAATACCTTGTTCATAAAGGCCTAAACCTTTACCTTGGTAGTTCATGTTTTGGAGTATGTGATGGAAAATGGGACTAGGTGTAGGTGGAACACTAGACACGAGTTCCTTATTGATTGGGGAAAATGGAGCAATGAAAGATAATGGTTTTTTTGTTCTAAGGAGGAACATTCATGAATGAGGGTGGAAAGACCAAGTGGATATGATGGATTTGAAATGGAGTTGATAGCAAACAATGGAGGATTTGAAGGATCTTGAGTATGTTCATTTAGATCCACATTATTGTTTTGATTTTGCTACCAAGGTGGACTTGGGCTTGCATGTTCTTGTTGCAAAGTGAATTGATATGATGATGTGGCATTGGCATGGAAAGGATATGGTGGTGCAAGGTTGTCTTGATAAGTGGATGGACTATGTTGGTGTGATGATTGATGTGGAATTTGAAGTTGTGTTTGTTTGGTTTGACATTGGTGTGTGGCTATGAGTTGTTGGATTTGGGATTGGTGGTTGGCTAAGATGTGTTGTATTTGGGATAGGAGTTGTTGTATGTGACGTGATTGAATTTGTTGAAATGGTTGAAGGTTGTCTTGTAAGCGTTGTATGATTTATTGGTTTAGGGGTTGGTTTGGGTGTTGGAGTTCTTGGATGATTTTTTGTAGGTGGGGTGCTAGGACCTTGTTTTCTAATGTTGGCATGGAGTTACTCATGTCTTTACATCATTGTATGTCATATTGTCCCTCAAAGTATGCCACATATTTCTTTTCATCATTTGAATTAGGATGAAGGGCCCTTCAAAGTGTGATTTTAGGTCTTGGATTATTCTCGTCATTAGTATTAAGGAGGGGGCCTCCTTGAATTATGATCTTGGGCTTAGTTTTTGTCTCATGATTTGGACTAGAGGGATAGCCCCCTTGGATTATGACTTTGGGCTTATGATTAGGATTGGGCTTGTTTATGATTAGGACCATTTTGACAAGTGGTGACTAGGACTAGGTTGATGATGATGTTGAGATGATAAGATTGGATGATTAGGATGATGTGGCAAGTTTTTATTAGAATTTTGACTTGGGAAATATCAAACACAAGATCTCACATGTAAATGTATGAACACACACACCAGAAACAATGATAAATTTTCTTTCAAGATTAAATGTTATGATTAAGAAAACACTTGAATACACAACAAACCTAATGTTAGTCAAGTGGGTATGGCCAATTAGGTCTTAAGATACTATGCACAAAGTTATCTAGGAATGATTTGAAAGCAAAATCTTGCCACACAACCAGGAGAAAGGGGTAACCGACCCTTCACCTTCACTACCCAAAGGTATAAAGTTCTTTGGGGCTTAGCCAAGAGTGACAAGATTTTAACTCCCAAAGAAGCGTGTCTTCTGATTCACACCTCGATTGAGGTCATCCCTTAGAGTGGTGTGTGCTCCAAGCAGGACTCCTAAGAAGGGTATGACAAAATTGAACCAAGTGAGGTGTTTTTTATCACACATGCATTTGATTCACACTCACAGTTGTTAATTTCCCTTTAGAAAATTGAAATGTGTGTAAAACAGTTCAAGAACTTGTTCTCTTTAGATCCCAAATCCAAATGTGTAGGAAGAAATTTGTTCATTTTAGCCCAATTTCAATAATGTAATAGAAAACAAGATATTCTTTTTAAGCCCAAAATCCAAGTGTGTGATCAAACAAGTTCTTTTTAAGCCCCAAATTTAAGTGTGTTGACAAGTAATGATTAGAGATGAAAGATGGAAAGTGTGCACATGATTGTTTTCTTCCTTAAATCTGTTATAGATGTTGATTACAATGTTGTTCCAGCTCCTTAGATTCACCTACAAAATCAGAAAATGATATTATAATGCAGTCATAAAAAAAAAATTAGCTCATCAAAAAATTACAATTTCAGATACATGTTGTAACATAGCCAAGTTATATTTGATTATTTGAAGACATTATTGATCTAAAAAATAAAAAATCAAAGAAAAGACCCCAGCTATTTTTTTGAGAGTTTTCCAGAAATGTAAGGAAGTCAAAAAAATTCCCTGTTTTGCACCTAGAAACACAGATTTATGAAAAAACTATAGAAAAAAAAGATTGGATCATTTAGCACCTTATTTTACCTCAAAATAAAATCTGTAAAAAAAAAACCATTATAATTTCAAGATATTTCCATAAATGTAAAAATTTCTAGAAAATTTGGTGATTTATGTCTAGAAAGTCAATTTTATGAAAAAACATAAAATCATGATAACTCCTACAAAAATGGCGATAAACCCTCAATTTTTTCATTGTAGCCTCTTGAGATGATGCACAAGATTTTGTTAAATTCTTGTTGAAAATTTTTTAGCCATTTAGAAGATATGAAAAAAATTGTAAAACTTGGGGTTTTGTCCAAAAAAAGGCAAATTTGCAACAAAAAGTTAATGAAACCTGCAAAAAGCAAGTTATTAGATCTGCAAAAGGTAAGGGTTCTTCACGTTAGGTTCACCAAATTTAGTTAGGGTAAAAATCTTAGGGAAAATGCGTAAACAAATTATAATGAAACCCTAACAAGCACAATAGAGCACAAACTAGCATGAAAATCAAAATAAGAAAGCAAAGCAAACTGATCTCCAAGCTAGATTTGATTTATCTCCATTGCTCTTCTCAACCTCACATGAGAATGCAAGACTTCGAAGGATTGAATGATTTGATATGTTGATGTTGATTGCTCATTTTCACAGCATAACGATAAGATGGAGATGATAGAGGAAAAATAGATAGATAGATGAGAAGATTGAAGGAAATTTTAGCAAAGTGAGAATACTAGAAGAAGATTGATGCAAATGGCATGTGAAAGGCTAGATTTGTAGGAAAGAGCTGATATGATTCGATAGCTAAGATTAAAATTCAAATGTGTGATGTGTATGGCTAGGATTAAAAGTTTTTTTTTTTTAAATAAGAGGCATAGAGCCTATATATTTATATTAATTTATAAAAGTATAACAAAATTGTAACAAAAAGGTCTAAATGTCATCTAAATGCCATATGAAACTTAAGAAAGCACTTACAGAAACTGCAATAAACAAAATCCCCCTACCCTACTCTAATTAGAGACCTGACTGCAACACTATTCCCTTACATTACATACATATTGACCATTTCAAAAAAAAAAACCAGATCAAAATTCAAGCCTAATTCATCTGCTAAAACAACCCCATTATTTGTCCACTAAATACTGTAAAAACAACCTACCCAATAGCTATCAACTAAACACTATAGCTATAAAATTAACAAAATTGAACGAACAACCCATTAAATTTCATTCTTCTATGGCGACTGGCTTGTTCTCACCCTAGCTTTCAGCAAAAGTCAACTTTCCCATTTCTCTGGCTCTCTTACACCCTATATAAACTTTCATACCAATGTCTCTGCTCATACCACCAGCTGCTATGGGCATATTCCCTTTGTCCACATACCTCTTGTCCATATCACAGACTTTCGGCAAAGTATTCTCTTTCTAAGCATCTTCATGAACCCAGGTACGCATTTTCCCAGAATTGGGGTTTTTTTGAACAACCAAGCATGCATGAGAATTGAGGAAGGAAATTGCAAAATATTTATTTTTGATGTCCATTTCCAACTAAGCACAAACAAAATGTGAATTCTTTGATTTTAGTGCCTATGATGCATATTAAGTGGGTTATGACATGAAGCTAAAATTAGGATGTGAGGAAATAAGTGGGATTCTTTTATTTATTTTGAAGGAAAAAATGCCTATGATGCACAAATAAGTGGGGCTAAAAATAGGATGTGAGTGGGAATCTCATAATTTAAATAATAAAACTATTTAAATTATTTGTGCATATGAGGAGTTGTAGTCAAGTGACACATGTTGCAATGTGGTAATAAGTGAGGGATTAATTCAAAGATTTAATTTAAATTATTTTAAGACATGTGAAGGGAAATTAATTAAATAAATGAGATTTATTTAATTAATTGGGAAGGTGATCAAGTGGGATAAATGGGATAAGTGGGATAATGTAATGACCTAGGGTAAAATATTACAAGATGTCTTACAAGGTCATGTATGACTAGGTAATGTTATGACATAGACAATTTTGGGTGTCTACAAACATTGGATAAGATCTATTGAACATCACTTGAACACATGAGAAAATGAACTTCCAAGATATTATTTGAAGCAAAAAAATCCCCTTAACAGTATTTGGATTCCACATAGTAGCTATACTCCTCAAGGCATCCTCTACTCAACATGAGGAAAATTTCTAATAACAACTTCCTTAAAGGTGGCATATCAAATTTTCACTTCCTATATAAGTATAATGGGTAGTGTATTATAAACAATATAAATTTTCAACAAAATATGTTTGTGTGGACTATTTAGTTCCCTAATGTTCCAAGAAAGGGTCTTCATTAGTGACCTTTCTTGGGGGTAGACAAGAATAATGCGTTTTTCCTCCCAAAATCCACTTCCCTAGTAGTATTTTTGGATCTGATTTCTTAGTTAGGATTCCACACCCTTTGTTTTCAGCTCCTACATTAGTTGTACATCTTACCTCTCTTTTTGTTTATTTTTCTCCATTGGAGAGCTATATTTTAGCCTAACCACCATCAATAATTCCACTTTATTTTAATTCTTAGTCCCTTCATTGCCCATAATAGAGTTGTTCTTTCATTTCTCTTGCTTTAGTACAACACCATTCACTATCTCCAAAATTCATGAGGATTCCTCTCCAATAAGAGAAGGTGTAGAATTAACATCCAACAATCTTATGGAATTTTGATCTTGTTTAGAAGCATTAACCACTAGGATTTGAGGAGAAATCGATACATTATATACTAGCATGTCATTTTTCTTTGTAGATTTCAAGTAGGTTTCACCAAGCCATTGTTAACATTAACCACATAGTTTTTTTTGTCTTTTCTCCTTTCATTTGTAAATATTTCTTTTCCTTTAAAATAGAGGAGACTTGGTAGCCTATGATAAAATCCTCTAAGAGAATACTCTTCCCTCCTTCACTACCAAATTCCTTATCATTATTTTCCTTCGTTTAGGTCAATTGAAGAATCTAGGGGGGGGAGGGGCAAGATTTCCTCCTCATTATCTAACATCATCTACAACAGTTTGTCTTCAAATGAGAAGGAACCATCCACAATAGTAGGGGTTTTAGAATTATTTCCTTTTATGTTGGAAGGGATCGAGGTTTTCAAGTACAAGGCCTTTAGGTAGTTGTTGAAGAGATGTCTTGAATTTTATAAATTTTGGTAGAAGAGTTGAATTTTCATAGTGAATGGGATGAACCCATATTTCATATTAAGATTCCAAAATAATGGATTTTGTAAGAGTTTTGACAAATACTACATTCACATATAATATAGAAAACACCAATATGCTCTTATTGTTGGCAACATTATCAACAAAAATGGTTCCCAAAGGTATTAACAATGTTTCTCAACACCTCTTCATCCAAAAACTCAAGAGGAAGTTTGGAGAGACAAACCCGAGTGGGAGAAACATCACACATGTCAACCAAAGGGCCAAAAATATATCTCCATTTGTAGAGGGACAAATTACTACAACTATAGCACCAAGGTCACTAAACTAGGACTTTGAGAATATCTTATTTGATAGAGAAACAAAATAGGAACATGCCACCTATCAAGGTGCAAACCTGGACATTACCCTTAAATTTCTAGACACTAGTAGTTCATTTTCTTTCCATGTCAATAATGGGCCTAAGAGAGAAAAACTTACCAATGAGGAAATTTTCCATTTGTTAGATGATCCTTTCTACAATATAATTTTCCATCCTTAGAGAAAAAACATTGGAAACACATCCTAAGAATGTGATTTTTGGGGTAACTATGTTGTGCACATGCTTAGCAAGAGCCTTAGAAGAGAGTAACAATTTTGTCACGATTTTAAAGAAAATTGACCACCAAAAACATAATGATGAGTTATTCCACACTTAGAAGAAAATTTGGAGCATGGGAAGGCCCTATGCACTCCCCCAACTTGAGGATAGGCATTTCCACCCAAGAGAATTCATAAGGGAAAGTAGTTCACACCTAAGATTAAAACTACAATAGTGAATCCCAAACTTGGGACATTAGTTTTTTCAAGTTGGATGGGGCTAAAAAGTTCATAATACCTTTTTTTGAATGTGAGTCATAAATCACCTTAGAACGAATGAAGGAATTTCCTTTTATTTTTTATCATTGAAAGGACATACCTTCATTTGAAGGTCCTTGGATACCTTTGAACAAAGGTCTTAAAAATAACCTTTCCACCTTAGGCCTCCAATTTTCCTCATAATTTTTAGTTTCAAACTTTTTGTTGGACCTTCAAATGGAATCAATTAGACAAGATATTTTTTAGGATTGTAGCATTCAAAACAAGCTTTCTAATGAGTATAATTTTGAATATATAATTTAATTATTATTTATTTTCTATTTTCTAGTGAAGATATTTTTTCAGTAATCATCAAGGTCTTTGTTCCACACACATGAAAAATTATTAAAATAGATAATAATTTTTTAAAAAATATGTGTGCACTAGGTATTAATGTTCTTATTTCAAATGAACCAAAATATAATATAAATAAACTAGAATAATTTTGAGTGATATGTAGTTGGATTGATGCTTTTAGGTAGAGGCCATAAATATTGCTTTTTATTTGATTAATAGATATATCCTTCTTCGGATCCTATTATATGAAGTGTGGATAGGTAAAAATCCTTCTATTTCACATTTAAGGGTCTTTGGTTGTAAATCTTATGTTCATGTACCTTTAAATAAGTGATCTATATTGGATCCAAAAGCTCATTAATTCATCTTCATAGGATACAATGAGAATATAAAAAATAATAAGCTTTGGAATCCATAATCCAAAAAATTCATTATCCCAAAGAAGTGGTTTTCAGAGAGTTTAGATATCTTTTAGGTCTTGAGCAAATAGAGGAAAAATATGGGAGAAATAATGCATCTTGAGACTAAGGTTGTGAAGTAGAAAGATGCACATATATAAGAATAAATTGATGGGTCAAAGAATGGAGATGAAGAGGGTTTAGGTGAGATTTTAGATAAGGATGTGAAGGATGGGAATGTAGAAGAATACATAGAGCCCCTTACTCCTACCTTGAGGAGTCCCACAAGATAACAAATTTCACTGGACAAGTATAACCCACCAAATTTCCATGATGTATTTAGTTTATTATGTATTGATGATGAACTTATATCTGTCAAGGAACCTCCATCTTCAAAAGATAATGAGTCTTAAATAAAGCCATGTAGGAGGATATGATGTCCCTAGATAGTTTTAAGACTTAGGATCGTGTTTTTTTGAGGGAAGAAATCCCTTTTTTGCAAGTGGGTGTATAAGAATAAAATTAGTGTAGATGGATGATTGAATTGATAGAAGTCCAAACAAGTTCCCAAGGACTACTCCCAGAGAGGGAGTCAATTTTGGTGAAATTTTCACTCATGTTTCTAAGTGAACTTCTATTAGTCAATCGATGCAACTTATGATTTTGAGATTGAACAAATGAATATCAAAACTATTTTGTATCATGGGGATCTTAAGGAGGAGATTTATATGTGACAAATTGATGGTTTTTTTGTGCATGTGAAGGAACATTTAGCTTATAGGTTGAAATTATAATTGTATGTTCTAAAATAGTCACCTGGAATATAGGAGAAATTTTCTTATGCTTTCATAATGAGTTTTGTTTTGTTAGGAGCAAGGAGGATCATTGTAGTTATGCTAAAATTATTGATGATTTGATTCTATCATTATTTTACAAATGGATGAAATATTTATTATTGGTAGCAAAAAAGTGATGATTATGAGGCTTAAAACTTAGAGCTATAACACATTTAATATGAAGGATTTGAGGGTTGCAAAATACATTATTGGTATGGAGATAAATATAGATCATGTATATAAAGAGTTTTCTTAAGTTAGAAAAAGTATATTGATACCATTTTATAACAATTTAATTTGCCTAATTGTAAACTAGTGAATATTTCATTTCTTGTAAGCACCAAGACTTTTTTAGATGTGTGTCCCAAGTTACATGGTGATTTTGATTTTATGTCTAATATTTCTTATATTGATTTTATTGATAGCTTGATGTATGTAATGGTTTACACTAGACTAAATATTACCCAAGTAGTGGGAGTTTTGAACAAGTTTATATGTAACCCTAGTAGGGAGCATTAGATTTATGTTAATAGAAATTTCAAATATTTATGAGGAACTTATACTATTTGTGTTATTATGGTATTGATGATGTGGATATGATATTTGACATATATGTATTTTTGGATGTAGATTGGATAAAACACATTTAATATGAAGGATTTGAGGGTTGCAAAATACATTATTGGTATGGAGATAAATATAAATCATGTATATAAAGAGTTTTCTTAAGTTAGAAAAAGTATGATGATACCATTTTATAACAATTTAATTTTCCTAATTGTGAACTAGTGAATATTCCATTTCTTGTAAGCACCAAGATTTTTTTAGATGTGTGTCCCAAGTTACATGGTGATTTTTAGTTTATGTTTAATATTTTCTTATACTGATTTTATTGATAGCTTGATCTATGTAATGGTTTACACTAGACTAGATATTACCCAAGTAGTGGGTGTTTTTAACAAGTTTATATGTAACCCTAGTAGGGAGCATTAGATTTATGTTAATAGAATTTTCAAATATTTATGAGGAACTTATACTATTTGTATTATCATGGTATTGATGATGTGGATATGATATTTGACATATATGGATTTTTGGATGTAGATGGGATAAGTGACTTGGATAGTTAAAGATTCATTAATGGTTGTGTTTTCTATTTGCTGGTGAAATTATTTGAATGCATAATAGACATCTAATGATTATTTTTTCCACTACGTATGTAGATTATATCGTTGCTACGTGTGCCTTTAAGGAGATGATATGGTTACAAAGACTCTGTATAAGTATTGGTTTTAATCTTAGGGTTGTCAAAATTGGTTATGATAGTTAGAATGCTTTTTTTCTAGGAATATCATCTATTATACTAATACTAAGTATGTTGATGTTTAGTATCAGTTTGTGTGAAATATGGTAGAGAATGGTAAGGTATTGTTATAGAATGTTGACACTTGGGAAAATGTTGTGGATTCCCTCATGAAGATAATAATCAATGATAATCTCTCTTGGTGCAAGAAATCCACGGGCCTTTGATATTTCATATAATTAATTTATGTTTCCTATGGATATACTTGCAATGTATAATGTCAATGAGATTATTTCTAAGAACTTCATTATTTTGGTTGTACAAGGAAGGTGAAATTAGAAAGCTACTTGAATGGACTTGAGTAACAAAAAAGGAAAAAAAGAAAATGATAGATTTTTTATCAAATAAGATCATAAAAGTTAATTACTTATAGCCATATTTTTTAAAAGGATATTTTTTCACATTATAAAAAATAAAATAAATAAATTAGATGATGAAAATTAAGCAATAACCAATGTTTTTAACTATTTTCATGAAATAAAAGTTACATTTATGCATAAATAAATAATATTAATTCTTTCTTCTTTTTAATAATAAAATCTACCAAAAACTACAACACAATAATATTTTGTTCCACTTAAAAATTTGATCTTCATACAACATAAAAAGAAAAGAAAAAAAATTGAGATTCAATACTACCTTAGACTAATGGAATGAGCATTACTAAGAAAGAAAATAAACAACCACACTTGGTAATATATTTCCTTCACTCCAAGTATTAACAAAACCTACAAAATTATTTCTTACAAATTCTAACATGCCAATGGAGTTTCTCTCCTCCTAAACATAGGGTTTGAAGCAAACCCACCCTTGAGTTAGGAGGCCCTCTAAAACTATGTAGTCACAAAACAAGGTAAAAAATCCAACACACACACAACACTCCCATGGCTTGGACAAACACTCATGAACCATTGTATGATTCATAATAAGGAGGACAAAAGGGGAAACTTCTCATTTGGAAAGCAAGAATTTAAGACAATACCAACCATAAAAATAATATCATTCTCAACCACCTTTATAATCCTTCGTTCAATCACAACATTTTTTGCATTCACCAAATCATAATGCCTCTCATACCAAACCTCGTATTGCTACTCATACTACCTCAACCATCTCTTTTGTAACAAAAAAATATTTTTCAAGTAATGTTTTCACACCTCCCTCAAACTTACACATGGTTTGCTCTCATCTAATTAGGAGAGCCAAAATCAAATTACACACAAATATCCTCCCAAAATACCCATAATATATAACATATTCACATAATAAAACAAGAATAACATTGCATATAAATCCACGCTTATAAATGAAAAAAACTACAATAACAATTTACATAATTTTCTTTAAAAAATATAAGAAAATAAGGATTAAAAACCAACATCTACAATGGCTTCTAAGAATTTAAGCTTCTTCCATGTTGAACCCTTTTCAAGTAGATTTATCCTTTCAATTCTTCTCTAAACAATCTATAATTTTCTCAAAATGTCTCATCTACAAATAAAAAGTGCAAGAATGAGCCAAGAAGGCCCTTTCAAGTCTAAGAGGGTGGTTATATATAAGGAGTGTCATGTCATTCATCCCCAACCAATGAGATGATGACACATGGCCTCTACCTCAAACCATTATCATGCATTCTAAATAAAAAAAAATCACATAATCCTTATGTGCTCACACATATGTGAGATCTAAGAAAGAGGAGTGTACTCATACACTTTTTTCATGCACAATCCTAACAAATTCTCCCACATACATGAAGCATTGGGATGGGGGTGTAATTGATACAACCCCTCATACATTATCCTAAGAACCTAGGATATTGGAAGTGGAAATTTAACCTTCCATCTCCCACATGTGTGATTATTTAATCTCCTCTCAATGAGGGTTGATCCCATAATAGCGGTTTACACCTTTTGGCCAAACTTGACATTGAACTAAATTTTTTTAACTAAATCTTCACTTTCGGGCACCTATAGCTGCTAAACCATGAGGAATTTGAAGATGATGCAAACTAGTGATTTGTGAAATTTTGTCTATAGATTCTAAAAAAAAATTAAAAAAAAAATTGGAATCAAATTGTATTTCGTTTTCCATCTCCTTCGAAAACTAGTTTTTAACAGTAAACACCATTTTTTAAAAGTGATGTTCACCGTAAACAACATAACTTTTTTATATGAAGGATAAAATTCTAATTTTTTAGAATTTATATTTGTAACTATGATATCTAGCACATTCATTTGGTTTCATAGTGTTTTATTGAAATTTTTTTCTTAATTAAGTTTTGAAGTCAAACCAATTACAATTTAGACATAGGCAAACGTATACAACATGACTTTTTTGTATGTATCGAAATTCAAATTTTTTTTTGCTAGATCAAGGACATCAATACCTAGCATGGTCATATTTTTCAAAAAAAAGAATTGGTAATCTACTATTTTTCCACATGTGCAGAACTAAGAACTTGATTTTCAGTGAAAACCCTACATTCACAAGAAATAAAAAATAAATATAATAATCAAATTAAATATATTTAAAATTATACTTTTTGGGAAGCTTATAAAATGGCCACATTAAATTTTAAATGAATTCATTTGATCCCCAAAAAGGTAAATCAAAAGTGGTTTTTTAGCAGCATTTTGATAGGTGTAAAAGAGACTCTATTATACGTATGGTTTAAAACTAGCGGGGTTCTATCGAAGGGGGTTTGATCAAACCCTCTTCAATTGGAATCATTTAAATGGAACTTTTCAAGGCTTAAATCATTATATTTTCTAAAAATATGTGATTTCAGCAAAAATTAGAATGTCCTAAAAAGTGAACCAATATTGTGGGATCACCCTGAGCTTAGGTGAGTGAATCTTAGATAAAGCTCAAGATTTGTATCCCTAAAGCTACCCACCCCATAAGTACTTCCCTAAGGGGTTTGATTTTACTTATAATTTTAAAAGATAACTTTTCAAAACCTCATATACATGAAAGTCTAAGTTTATAACATAAGGGGACTCTTATACCAAAAATGATACCTAACTCAATTTAGATAATGTAGTATCAAAAAGTGGATACTTATGTAATTTCACACTTATGCTTTGAACCCGTCTAGATTAATGAATTAATGATAAAATTTGTCAATTCTCACTTTTTACATGACTCTAAAATAACACGACCACTAAAATTTTTAACTCAAACCCCACAAAACTACATTTCATATAGACTACCTATTATTCACAAACAAAGTGTGAGTAGAGGAATGATATAAATTTGGTGTGTGATAGACCATCTTCACTCCCTATCCATGTTGATCACCTATTATACCTGATTATCTAAATAAAACCCCTTAAGTGAAAGTGCATTCCTTGATTAATCTCCCAAGGTACTCGTAAGACCTATTGAGCACTTAAAAATTCAAGTCTAACTACAAAAGAATGACTATTCATTTAATTAACTATACTTGAAATTTTTAACTTGTAATAAATTAGCTTGTTATCAACACTACATACTATCATAACTAAGGATAATTTATTATCCACTAATTAAATTAAGAGCATAACTTTCATGCTCTACAATGGATAACTGATGATATTCTAAATCATTATCGAAATCCTAAATAATTGAATTGTCATGGGAAAACAATTAGCTAGAACACTTAGAAATGCTAATCATGCTAACTTTAAGTAATCATTTTCTTTAAAAAAATAATAATGCAAAACAAAGAAACCATAAATTGAGAATTTTCATTCACCAACTTAGACTAAGGGATCATATTTTTCCTTTAAATTCTCTTAAAATTTTAATTTAATTTAGTTCAATTGTGACTCTCGTTTCTTCATTCATTTCAACGTTTTAAATTCAATGCATAATCCTAATTAGAATTTATGTTTTAAAATTAATTAAAATGAAGGAGGATAATTTATTATCTCAAATTTGATTTTTAATTCATTAATCCTCAAACTTCTAAGTTATATTTAGAAATATAATTAACTTTCTATTTAAACAAATGAGAGAGATGTAGTTTTGATATATTAGTGAACTAACCTAGAATTAAAACACTAACTAAAAATTAATTCCATAACTAAATATAACTTCTTCAAATATGCATACCTTATTTTATTTTCTTTTTGGATTGCAACTCCAATAGGTTGATTGAATCCAAGCTTTTCTTTTCAAAATTCTCTCTTCAAAGTTAATTTCAGTTTTGCTTGATTGTAAATTACATTGTTATAACAAGTTATTCTTCATTTTTATTCCATATTTGCAAGTTTAAGGGTTATCCATTTAATTTTATTGTGGGATAAAGATCATAACGATTCCCAATTTTACAATTGATTATAGGTTTCAACTAATATTATATATATATTCTTCAGTTTAAAGGCAATTTACAAGAAAATTTGAATTTAGAATAATAAAATCATAAATAATTTAATAAAAACTCCATAAGGGAGGGCAATTGACAAGGAGGCTTCTAGAGTGAATGTGGTCCTAGGCTAGGGTTTCGATCAGCAAGCGACGATGGGGGGGGATAGCCCTCCCCCATAAAGGTTTGGTCCTTTATACTCATTAATTTATGCTTGATTCACTACTTTGTTTCTTGCAATGTAGTTCTTGCCTTTGCATGTGTGTGGTTTTTTGTCTTCAGCTTGGAATTTATGTCTATTTGTGTGCAAGTTTATTTGATTCTTTATGAAATTTAATGGGATGGGTACAACCCCCCATTCTCCCTACAAATGTCTCGAATACCCTAAATTAGCCAAATGAAGGTCTTAAATCTGTTAGTGTAGGTTTTTTATTTTCCTTATGTTAGGGGTATTTATTTTTTCTTACACATATTATTTAAGTTTGCTTAGGTTTATTAGGAGTGGTTAATATGAGGACACGTGGCGAAATGCATTGCCTAACATGTGTAACTCTCTCCCCACACATGGGTAGTTGAGTTACACATCCTCTTTTGGCTTGTTGTGCCACCTCTCATAACCACTATTCTATTTTTACCTAGGTATGTTATAGGGTAGTTGGGTTTCTCACGGGTCCTCTTTTGGCTTTATGTGCCACCTCCTTTTTGTGTTCACCTAAGGAGGTTATGCCACATGTTTTGTCATTTACCAAGTAGGTGATAACCTCCCACCTTTTATGGGTACTAGGAGTTAATGCACCTCTTGGATGTATTTTCCCTTATTTTTCTATATATTGAGCACTCTCCTCTCACCTTCACTAGTTCGGCTAGTTAGTGATTGATTGGTGAGAGTATTGAGATCATTCTGCATTTTCTCTTGCCTTGTCTCTATTTTTATCTCATTTCAAATTTCTCTTCATTCTGCTATTTTGATCTTCGATCATTTGTTTAGTGAAGTTGCATGCAATCTACGACCGACATCAGATCCTGGCTCGGTTCTCACTTCTCACATAATCTAACATGCTATCAGAGTCGTGTTTTTTGTTATAGCTCATTATATTTCTAATTTTTTGAGAGATTTGAGACTAATAGAAAGCTAATATTTTTCTTTAAAAACCAAGTATGCTCTTCTCCTACATCCTCGTATGACCTGGAGAATCATAATGGTTTAAAAGGGAAAATAAGCATATATTTAATCTGGATTACATATATCTGTTCCTGTGAGATCTGGGTGATTTGCAGCTTTTTGGTAATATTGGAGACTTTTTCAACATTTCCAGAGAGTCGAGAAGGTTTGAGAAAGTCAAAATTGACTTTTATTTCACCAAAATCAAAGATTGGAGGATACAGTAAAAATATTAGAGTTAAAGACTTGAATTTTTTACTGGAGCCATTTTCATTTTGGCTTCAGAAATATGGCTTCGACTCATTTTCAAGAAAAATGATTTCCGGGTTTTATTTTGAGCATCAAAAAACCATTTGACTAGTCATTAAATTTTGCAAAAATCAAATCAGGAAAAGGCGTGAGTCATTTTTCACAGGCAAATTTTGCAGTTCTTTTCAAAATTGCATAAATTTTGCATCAAGTGTCAGATTTTTGCAAACAAGTACTTGCCTGAAAGCTAGAAATGAGCACTTTCCATCCACAAAGGTTTGAGTAAAAATTTCTACCTTTTTTCAATAAGATATTGCAGGTTGAATAGGTTGCATTTTTTTATCTTCAATAAGTCATATCTTTCACTTTTGTAATCCATTTTTCAAAAACAAAAAAAGTGTTGGAAAGATATTGAAGATTAAAAAAATAGCTACAAGGTTATTTTTCATATTTTTATTTGAAAATTAATTTGTATCAATTATTGTAATTTTGGCTATTAAGAGCCTTAAAAGCCTTGTAATCTGGAAAATCATTGTAAAAGCACTAATCATAAAGTGTCAACATTGTAATATTTGGGGGGGTGAATTTTGATACCAGTGGAAAGGAGGGATGTCGCGTGTGTCTTCTTTCTTTGCACTTTTCTTTCTTCTTTGCAATCTTCTTTTTTGCTCTCATGGATGCATCTGCAGTTCCAGTTTTAACTCCATATAACTATTTGAATGGAAATTTAAGATGATAATATATCTAAAAAGACATGGATATCATCATGTTACAATGAGACTTGAAACTAAACCTCAGGATGTTGCAGAAAAGACAAAATGGTTTAATAAATGTGATGAAGCCTTTGGTACTTTGTGCATGTCAGTCTCTCCTGACCTTCTTTTTCACATTGAATCTACCATTACACCAAGTGAAGTGTGGACTAAATTGGAAATCCTCTTTGGTAAGTAGGATGAGTTAAGGGGGACTCATCAGTTAGAGAATGAACTCATAGGGTTAAGTCCTAGTATTTTTTACACTATACAAGACTTCTTCACAAAATTGAAGGCCATTAGATTGCAATTAGAATAGTGTGGAATCAAGAAGGATGATAAGCAACTAATCTTGAGTATTCTTTCTAAGCTTGGTCCTAACTATTCTGTATTTGTTTCTTCATTCTATGCTACAAAATGTGCCCTAGGTTCCACATATAAAATGCCTTCTTTAGATGAGTTTGCTAAAAAATTCACTTGGGAGCAGGAAAAATTGGTTCTAATGGGTACAATTAAATGCTCTAAGTCACATTCCTTGGTTGTTAATCAAGGAACAAAAGAATAGAAAGGGTCTAATAAGCAAGATAAGAAACAAAAGAACCAAGGAGAGAAGAAGAAAGATCAGAAATCTACTACTTCAAAAGTAGACAATCAGACCGCTTTATCAAAAAGTGAACAACCTAAGAAAGATAAGGTCAAGTGTTCTTAATGTAAGAGTCTTCGCCATGATGATCACCTTTCTCATCTTCTAGAAAAGAACAATATCAAGGTTCCTAATTCAATCAAACAAAGTTCATCAGAAGGATCTTCTAAGGACACAGACAAAAGTAAGGGGAAAGGAAAGGGAAAGGCCTTAGTTGTTGTTTCTTCACAACCAAAGTCTTGGATCATTGACTCAGGTGCTTCACACCACATGGCCTCATTAGAGGATAATTTTACATCTTTATGCCTACCATACTTATGGGTGATGACACTCCTATTGAAGTGCATGGGAGAGGGTCTATTGATGTGGGTGAAGGGACATTTGAGGATGTTCTTTGTGTTCCATATTTGTCAACTAATCTCCTATCTATTTATTAGATCACTCACACCGGTTCCAGCAAGTGAGTTTAGTTCACTCCAGATACAGTGGTAATCAGTGAAATACATAATGGGTCTATAGTTGTTGTGGGAAAAGTAGATCATCTATCCATACTCTATCAGTTTTCTCACCTTGTTCCTGATTCTCCTTCAACAATGTTAATCATTCATGCAGATGAGGTGAGTTGTTTGTGGCATCAATGGTTTTCCCACTTGAACTACCATTACTTGCAGCAGCTCAATCAACATGACATAGTTTCAGGGTTATCTTCTATTCAATTTTTTGATGGAGTTTTCCAGGGATGCATTCTTGGTAAGCATCTTGAGGAGAAATGTGATAAAGGAAAAGCATGGAGAGCTATAGATCTATTGAAGTTGGTACATAGTGACTTGGTAGGACCATTTCCACAACCATCTTTCAGCAAGGCTAGATATGTCTTGACATTTATTGATGACTTTTCTAGATACACTTGGGTCTATTTTCTCAAACAAAAGTTTGAGTTCTTTGATCATTTTCTAGATTTCAAAGCTTTTGTAGAGAAACAATCTGGGAAGTTCATCAAGATTTTGTGTATAGATAATGGGGGTGAATATGTTAACAACTAGTTTGAACAGTTTTGTGCTTCAGAAGGAATCAACATGCAGCACATAGTTCCATACAGTCCTTAGCAGAATGATGTCACAGAATGCAAGAACAGATCCTTGAAGGAGATGGAAAATTATATGATGCACTCCAAATCTTTGGCACCTCATTACTGGGAAGAGGCCATCAACTGTGTGTGTTACATCCATAACAAATTTTCTCACAAATTTGTGAAGGGGGTAACTCCTTTTCAAGATTGGACTAGTCAGAAACCCACAGTTAAGAACTTTAGAGTGTTTGGCTCTCTTGCATGCACCCACATTCCAGCAGAGAAATGCAAGGCTATGGATCTGTAGAGAAAGCCTTGAATATTTATTGGATATCTAGATGATGTCAAAGGTTATAGGATTCTCCATCACACCACTCATGAGTTGTTCATTGAGAGGAGTGATCGGTTTGAGGAGATATCTTCTAGTTCTTCTCCTACCACTTCTCCATCTACCATCACATTGTAGACTTTACATCATGATGGAAATTCTTCAGATGATCTTAATCCTAATATTGATGAGGAGTCTTCTTCCTCCACTCCAGATGGTGATAGTGATGATGAGGATTCACATTCCTCTTCTAGTCATCATTCAAAGGTTGATGCTTCTCCTCCAAATTTTCCAGCCTCAGCACCTCTTTGGGCTCGTTAGACATTGGATTCAACAGATGATTGGGTTTGTGGTCCATCAAACACAAGAAGAACATGGTCACAATTTTAGCAGGCTCCACATCTCTTCATTGCTTCAGGTTCTAATCCACAATATTTTTGAGAAGCTTCTGGTATTCCCGAGTGGGATGTTGCAATGCAAGAAGAGTTCAATTCCTTAGAAAGGAATCACACATGGGATTTAGTCCCTCTTCCTAAGGGATGAAAAATTGTTCACTGCAAGTGGATCTATCAAACAAAATTTGCAATAGATGGGTCAGTTGATAAGCATAAGGCTCGCTTGGTAGATAAAGGATTCTCCCAAGTTCCCAGGATTGACTACTTTGAAACTTTTGCACCAATTTCTAAGATGAATTCCATCCAACTTATCCTTGCTATAACTATAGCACATCATTGGGAAGTTCATTAGATGGATGTGAAGAGTGCCTTTCTTCATGGTGACCTTTAGGAGGAAATCTACATGGAGCATCCACAAGGGTTTGTGCAGGATCCTTCACTCGTGTGCAGACTTCAAAAGTCTCTCTATGGCCTCAAACAGGCTCCTCGAGCTTGGTATTCCAAGATGGACTCCTTCCTTCTGATAGTTGGGTTCAAACGATACCATTCTAATTTAAACATATACATTCTATAGAAAGATGACACTCTCACTTTCTTGGTTCTCTATTTTGATGCCTTATTGATCACTTGGATTCACTTGTCCACCATCAAGGTGGTGAAAACTGCTCTACTTGATAGATTTTTTATGTCAGAATTGGGTCTTTTGCATTACCTCTTGGGGATTGAGATCACTTAGTCATCTTTAGGTATCTTCCTTGGACAACCCAAGTATGCACTTGACATGCTCTCCAGATTTCACATGGCTAACTGTAAGCCTCCACCAACTACATTTATGTCAGGGGTCAAACTTGATGCTAAGTGCTCCTCACCTTTGTTTGATGGCACTTTATACAAACATCTTGTTGGGAGTCTCATCTACTTGACTCATATGAGACCCGACATTTCATATGTTGTGGGCATGGTCTCTAGATTCATGCAGGAGCCACATGAGTTGCATTGGAAGGAAGCTAAGTGAATCCTCCACTATATTCAAGGTACTCATAGTTATGGGATTCACTATGTAGCGGGTTTGGATATTGACTTGGTGGGACATACAGATTTAGATTAGGCAGGTGATTCTCAGGATCGCAAGTCTACTTTTGGGTATTGCTTCTCACTTAGTACTAGTCCAATTTGTTGGTCGAGTAAGAAGCAGCTTGCAATTTCTCTTTCATCTATAGAGGTTGAGTATCGAGGGGCAGTTAATGCCACCACTAAGGCTATTTAGCTTCAAAATATTCTCACTAAGTTTTGCATTCCATTCAGAAAGCCTACAATCATCTTTTGTGATAACTAGAGTACAATACAAATCCCAAGGAATTTAGTTCATCATCATAGGATGAAACACATTGAGATTCTTATGCACTACATTAGAGAGTTGATTCAGGAAGGCATCATTGATCTTAAGTATTTTTCTACATTAGAGAAAACTACAGACATCTTCACCAAACCCTTCAGAGAAAGCAAGTTCCTTCATATGCAAGCTTTGCTTGGGGTGTGACAGGTGTCTACTTTAGGAGGGGCTTCTTAGTCCTTCATTCTACTCTCTCTATTTAGGGGGGATATTCCTCTTATGTGGGAGGCTTCTTCTTATGGGGGGGATCTCTATGTACATGGGTACCTAACATGGCTCCATTTTTCGGGACCCATCTTTTCACCCACCTAAGCTATGCTTAAGGGGAGGTGTTAGTGTAGGTTTTTTATTTTCCTTATATTAGGGGTATTTGTTTTTTCCTACACATATTATTTAAGCTTTCTTAGGTTTATTAGGAGTAGTTAATATGAGGACACATGGAAAAATACATTGCCTACATATGTCACTATCTCTCCACACATGGGTAGTTTAGTAACACATCCTCTTTTGGTTTGTTGTGTCACCTCTCATAACCATTATTGTGTTTTTAACTAGGTAGGTTATAGGGTAGTTGGGTTTCTCACCCTCTTTTGGCTTTACATGCCACCTCCTTTTTGTCTTCACCTAAGGAGGTTATGCCACATGTTTTGTCATTTACCAAGTAGGTGATAACCTCCCACCTTTTATGGGTAGTAGGAGTTAATTTACCTCTTAGATATATTTTCCCTTATTTTTCTATATATTGAGCACTCTCCTCTCACCTTCACTAGTTTGGCTAGTTCGGTGATCAATTGGTGAGAGTATTGAGAGTATTCTGTATTTTCTCTTTCCTTGTCTCTATTTTTCTCTCATTTTAGATTTCTCTTCATTCTAATATTTTTATCTGCAATCATTTGTTGAGTGAAGTTGCATGTGATCTATGATCAACATCAAATCCTAGCTCAGTTCTCACTTCTCATAGAATCTAGCAAAATCCTTTTGAAATGTGGTGGCTAAAGAAAGTTTCTTCATCATTGCAGGTGCAAAATTCATTGCTCTCTTCAATGGTGGTAGCGATGACATTGGGGACAATGGCGAGGAACAAGGTAAGCGCTCCTCCAGTTGCCCCAAAAAAATGGTTATCATTCCTCATAAAGAAATTAAGGAAGCCATAAAATTTGAAAGAACTAGATTGAGTAATGTTGCTATATGTATGGCAGCTATTGATTCTAAAAATTTACTTGCAAAAAAGTTTCTTGACAGTTGGTTTATCAATGTCTAGCAAAAAAATTGGGTGTTTAGATATTTCTTTTTGTCATATGATATAGCGTGGCTTGTTTTTAATCTTCTTAAAAGATCATGAGATGTAGGAGAAAATTATAAAGAAACCATATTGGAATGTTGGAAAAAATCTTTTCAAAACTCTAGCTTGGTCTCTCAGGGCTAACATAGGGGAAATCATGGCTCTATCGTGCCCTGTGTGGGTTCTATTGAAAATGTCTCATCAGATCTATGTCCATTCATCCCGAAAATCCTAGATCCTGTGGGAAAGGTGATTAGGGTTGACATTTCGAGGGTGTCTTTCCCCGACATGGATGCTCATGCCCTAATTTTGCTAACCTTAGGAGTGGAAGTGTCGGAGGCCATGGTAGTTAATCTCGATGATTATGAACATACATACCCAATTAAAATTTTGGGTAGGCTAAATGCTTATTACCTATGTAGGAGGGAGGGACACATTCAAAAGAATTGTCCCATCATTCGTAAAAACCCTAACAAGAACATGGCCAAGTCTATTGTTGTGGATGAGGTTGTTGCCCAAAATTTTGATATAGAAGCTCCTAATTTTGAATAATTCTAAATGAACACTCATGAGATTAGGGTTTTAAATGGAAAACTAGTGACAATGTCTTAGAGAAGTTGTCCCCACCAAGCATAGGGGGGAAACTAGTTCAATCCATATTGATAAAGCCTATAATTGTTCAGTGGAAGGAAGTGATTTCTCCTCCCCAACCAAGAGGTTGTGCACAAAACTTGAAGGTTTCCTCATGCATGCATAAAACTTGAAGGTTCGGAGGCTATGTATGGTTTGAAACAACTTCGTACATCTCTTTGGAATAAAAAATTAATATTCAACCCAAATTTTCATCAAAAAAACCTTGTTTGGCAGCTTCTTTAATGCTAAACTATTAACCCACATATCAAAAACTATTCATTCATGATGAAGTTTCAAAGTTTCACAGGTCTTAGCAAACTTAGGGTGGCTTAATCACTATGCACAATATCAAATGGGAATCCTAGAACTTGATAGAGGATTCATGTATTCAAAATGGCTCTACACAAGTAGGTTTTCCTCATTGAGACACGTTGCTTCAGTAATCACTACACCAAGTGACCTAAAATTGAGGGCTTCTAGAGAAAAGAAGAGGGCATCTATTTGTTCATCAAACATATTGGTGTGGAAAAAACCTATGTTGGGTTAAAGAACACCATCATTGAGTATGAATAAGGCACAATTAAGAGATGGGGCCTATTGATGTGTTTATTATCCCACTACACATACCTATTATAATTTTGATAAACCTTCAAGCTTGTCAATGAGTCTGTCATTATTTATACACTCCATATTGTAGACACCTAAAACTGTCCTGAATATATCACACATCTTGATTTCACCTACTAACATCATTTTCTTCATAATTCACCTAATTCCTCTATTTAATTAAATAATTTCCAAATATAGTAATGGCTCTTGTAGCAGCTCCTGCAATGGCTCCTTTTTTCAAAGGTTTGTGCGTAACGACTCCCTACAAGAGATCTCACCCTTTTGTTTCAATCAATGTGCATGCCAAAATGCCCAAGAAGGATTATTCTCCTATACCAATTCTTCTTCTATAGTGGGTCCTCCCAATAGCTCCTTTACAATGGCTACCTGAAATGGCTCACCTTCAGAGTGCTCTTGGCCATCTACAGTGAATGGAAGCATGCAGGTCAAAACACCCAATTGAAATTTTGTGTTTCCAATGATGTTAAAGGATCTTCCCCTGTTCAGTTTGGAGGGTTTCAATCTTCTCTTACAGATGGATTGAATGGTGATTTGCAACCATCATTCCCATGCCACCATCCTTCATAGGTTGTAGGGTATAATATTCCCTCTTCAATAGTCTTGGGGTTTGTTTCTTCCTCCCTCAATGCTACAGCAACACAAACAAATGGCTTAACGGGCCCCTACATCAATTTGCAGCCTTCTTGGAGGTTTTTTCCAGCACCTATGGTTCTGACATCTACTAGTTCATTGGGTAAATCTTCTTCTTCACAAAAAGCTTCCACTACAACCTTGGTAATAGCCAAAAATGAAGTAGATCCATCTTCTACTAATGGTTTTTTTTCCAATGCAAATATTGCCAAAGACCCTACATTTGGAATCTCCAGTGAAAGCATTGAAGGTTCTTTCAAGTCAAAGGTATGTGCACCTCATGTGTCTTTAAATGCTCTTTATGATTCAAAAGGACATATGGGTCTCCCAAAACCCCTTAAATGTGCAGAGGAAAATTCTCTTTCTAATTTAAAAGGGAATATGGGTCTCCCAAAACCCCTTAACTGTGCAAAGGCAACTCCTGTTCTAGAATTTGGGGATGAAGTGTTGCAAGAAGAGGAATATTTCTCTTCTCATACATTAATATGTTGTTTTAATAAATTTAGGCCCTCTTTTTCTAACCTAAACCTTTGGATAAAACAAAGCTGGCATCGCTTATTGCAAAATGTTCCAACAAAAATTTCTAAGTGCTCAGGGTTTCTTCATTGCTACTTTTGAATCCACCAAAGATAGGGATTCCATTCTATTTGAATGCCATTGGTCTTGGAATCAGCAATACCTCTTTCTTAAACCTTGGCATCTAGCCTTCAACCTTTCTTCTAAATCCTTAAACATTATGTCAATTTGGGTTCGTCTTCCAAATCTTCCACTTCAATTTTGGATCCAATATTGTTTCAAGTCTATTGGAAATTCTTTAGGTTCCTTCTTGGTTGTAGATAAGAAAACTACAAATTTTTCACACACTACTTTTGCTCGAATCTTAGTGCAATTGGATCTCTCAAAGGAACTTCCTGCTAATATGATTCTTAAATTTTTTGATCATTCCTGGACCCAACTATTGGACTATGAATGACTTCCCTTCCGGTGTAGGAGGTGCTTCAAAATAGGTCATGTGGTTGCAGCATGTCAAATTAAAAGTAAGTCTACAAAGAAACAGGCTTCATGGTGAAAATACACCTTGTCAAAGCCCCTTGCATTTGGGCAAAACTCTACTACATTATCACTAGCTCCTTCAACAAAATCTATTGTGAAGAATGTCACACTTCCACAAGAGCAGAAATCAAACAAGTTTGGGACTGATTTCTCAATGCCTCCTTCACTTGGGCAGAAATCTATAGTGGCTCCAGTAGAAAATTTTGATGAGAAGACTTGGAAATCAAACAAGATTGGGGCTCATGAGGAAGGTATGGAACAAAAAACTTCATTTTTTGAGAGGGATTCCGTGGACAACCATTGGAAAGTTGTGCAGAAACATAAGAAATCTTATTACAAATTATCTCTAGCGTCTCCATTTTCCTCCCCTATTCACAATGAAGGGGATTAGCTTGTAATCTTTATGGTACTTTTGATCAGTTTCATGCCAATTGATGTTGCCTAGCTTTTTCTTTGTAATTTCCTTTTTATATATTAATATATTATATATAGGCTTTATGCCTTTTTCCTAAAAAAAATTAAATAATTTCCAATTATTTAGTTAAATTCACTTAATTCCCTTATTAATTGAATAATTAAGGTTATTTGATTAATTCATCATTTTCACACTAATATCCCTCTTGATTAAATAGTTCTAAATTATTATTAAAAATCTTAATTCCCATCATCCTAAGAATTAAATAATTTCCATAATTATTTAATTGACTTATTTTACTGCAACACTCCAACTTGCACAAAAAATATTTTTAGAGAACATTCCCTTTTAAAATTCAAATTCTTCCCTCCAATTCAAAATATCTCCAACCTATTTCCATGAAACTGGGGATATTTTGAGCTCCCATGAATCCTCAACCATTTATCCTCCTTGATCCACACTCGCCTCCTTGATTTCCTCTCATCCATTGCCTCAAATTGAATCTTGACCATTGATCAGAATTTCCAAAATCTATAAAATAAGTCTTCATCAACATTCAAATAATTCACAATCATCATAAGCATAGGCACTCTCTAGCATTATTGACTCATTTCTTGAGCATTTTGGAGCCTATTTTGTGAATCACATCCTCTCATATCAAACTTTTGTAACATGGATTATGTCCAAATTGAACAATCCACGTCATTATTATGCATCAATCCACAATGGGATTGAAGGTTTAAACTTCCTAATGATTTAATTGCTTTTATTTATGTTCAATTATTTATAATAAAACATTTTTATGCTTTGCAAATTAATTTCATTGAGTATGGGTTTGTATGATCTCAATTGTGTGAATTCTTAGTGTTTTAGACTCTAATTGATTCATTCATGCTTAATTACTTCCCCTACAACATTTTGGCACACCCAATCGGACCCACATCCTTGTTTTAATCATTTTTGTGTATTTTTGTCTACCTTGTAGGTTATAGAGATAATGTGATGATTTTTTTGCAATAGTGTGATACTTTTGTCAAAGCTCGATGTATCTGTGGCTCAAATTTTGACACATTTGTTAAAACATCAGTGCATATGACTGTGTTATCTTCTATTTTTTTTGCAAGAAACTTCAATTTCTTTGCACAAAGTTGGACGTCTTTGCAGAATAATGACATTTATGTCTATGAACAGTCTGATGCCTTTGCCAAAAATTTGTACCTTTTTTCTAAATTCTCTCTATTTTCTTACAAGATATTCGAACACCTTTGTTGAAATTTGGATTCCTTTGCAAAAGTTTGAAGCCTTTATAAACTGACAAAGATGCTTTTGTCTAAATTTTGACACCTTTCCAAGGTAAATAGTGCTTATGTTTGTTAAGGTTTGCAATTCAATTTTTAATTCTTTATTTTGACTAACCTTTAGTGATCTTCTATTTTTCTTGATTTTATCTAACAGTTTGTAATAAGTGCATAATTGATGGAGGAAGATTAGTATTCAAAACTACTAACATTTTTGTTTACAAGGTTTTTATTTAATCTAGGACTCACATTTAAATTTGGTGCACATAAAATTAATCTCACACTTCAATTAGTGTGTGCTAAAAATAAACAACACAAATCTTATTTTCCTTTGGTGTACTAAAATTGAACAAGACAAATCTCACAATTGATTTTAGTACATTTAAAATGAACTAAACTATTTGATGTGTTTGGTAAGTCAATGTGTTTGTATGCTCTTTCCTTGCACCTAATGTGATCTTGAAAATTAGAAACACCATTCATTTCCAATCTATTTGTACACCTTGAGGTATAGTGTTGTGTATGCTCTCCCCTTGTGACTCTTAAGAATGATCTTGGGGATCAAAAGCAACACTATTTCCATTTATTTCAAGTAGAAGACTTGCTTGGGGGCCTCACCACCCCAAGTTTTGATCTAAATCATATTTCTTGGAGATCTATATGTAGAGGAGGGGGACTGACTGCTAAGGATCCCAGGTCATGGGAGGGTCTAGAATAATAGGCTACCCTAATCTACCTCAAGTTAAGGAATGTTTTGAGAGAGTTTAAGGTTTAAAGGCTGAAAGGAAGAACAACTAGGTTGTTTTTATCCTTTAACAAGCTCAAATGTTTTAGGAAGTTAGGTGAGTGAGTTTCTTCAGTATGGACTGTAACTTAAGCAGCTCATTGCCAGAGGACTACAACTTGGGACACGAATGATAATGCACCGTGCACTGGCATCTGTATGGACACAAATCTTAAATTGCAATCTAAAATCCAAGGAAACCTACTATCAACCTAACGAATATGATTTAATGCAATGATAGAAGGTAGAAAGAAACTAAATAATAGAATATCGAGAAAGCAGTAAGATTAATTCTAGCTACGAAAGGACAAAGAGAGGTAAGGAAAGTGTACCTTCCTACCCAAGAACTAATATCTTCAAGGTCTTCACTCAATGAACAACCTACACCCACAAGAAAGGGAAAATGTTTGGGTTGTGTATAGAGGACTACTACAGTTAGTCCCCCACTTTGATGTTTCCACCTCCATGGACAGCTAATATAACAATGATAGGAGAAATACGATAAAGAAGATATTGAAAGGAAAGTATTAAGTGTTATGATAAACAACAATATGATACAAAAAATAATACGAGAATGCAAGAGAAAAGGAAAATGGAGTGATATCACCTTCAACCACGTGCAAGTTCAAGGTAAACAGGAGGAGTGAGCTTGCAAGCTTGCAAATTCCAATGTTTCCACAACAATGAAGAGAGTGAGTCCACAAAACACCAACTTGTAGCTTTAATGGAGGTAAGAATGTTGTGAATGAAGTGTGTAGATAGTAGCTCAAGTGTGTGAATGATCAAGAGAGAGTGAAAAGAATGGAGATAGTCATTTGAAGATGAAATTAGAGGCAAAGGAGTCGTTTGAGACCGGTCAAGGGATAAGAGACATTACTCTTCATTGCCAATGGAGAATTGTAACACCTCTGTGGATTCCAAGGGAAAGAATCTTTGTAGGATGATAGTGTGTTGCACAGACATTTGTGCATCGTGCTAGTGTTCCCGACACAATATCCTCCACCGACACAAAAACAACTACCAAGTGGATGGGAAGTGAATGAAGGATGTGGAATTGCATTATCAAACTTGATTTTCTAAGGTAGAAGGTATGTAAATGTGGAATTTGCAAGGGTTGAAAATTCACTTCACACCATTACACTATATAAAGTGGGGAGAAAAAAATTTGTATCCCAAGGAATGGCTCATGTCCTTCAAGCCAAGCCCCATGATCCTTGGTCCGTTGAAACAGGGAGGTGATGAGTAGAGAGGAGACCCCTCTCGACTCGAGCATATCAGATGAGTTTTTTATTCATGACAAACTCCTACTACAACCTTGTAAAATCTAGAATCCTAAGAGCCATTTGTAAATCATCAACTTAAAGTGGTGCAATGTGTTGAACCCTAATCCCAATACCTGTAAAACAACATGAACAAACACATTAAAAGGTCAAATGCAAGCAAGAATAAGGATTCCTCAAGAAATTCATTTTAATAGCAAAAGAGATAGAAAATGAAAGGAAGAACACAATGAAACTTGAAAGCATATCAAAATCTATTCTAAAGCAAGCAAACTCCTAATCTCTTGAGGGAATTGGTGCCAATTTGATGTGAAAATTGGCCCTTTCCCAACTCCAATGATGCAATCTTGATTTGATGAAGAGATTTGATGAGTGATCCACTTTGTTGATGAAGATTGAGTGCTCCAAACTAAAAACTTGCATAACCTAACTAAGATTCAATGATAATGAATGAGGATTGCTAATGATTTGAGCATGGTAACTTTACTCAAATTGTGGATGAATCAAATGAAGGATGAGCTCTTCATTTATAGAATGATAAGATGGATGAATGCCAAAAATGAAGCAATGTGGGACTAACATTCAACCAATGGAAAGGTGCCACTTGTCAACATTTGATAGGATGAAGGTTGAGCACATTTTGATCCATGTGCAAGTTTGAAATTTGAATTTGATGAGATTACATGTTTAGGGGGATGAAAGATGAGTTAAATTCCAAGTGGGAGACATGTAAGAGATAATGTAAGAGCTTTAAATGCTTTGTTGGATGGACAAGTCATTTTTGGGGGGAGATTTCAAATTTGAGGAATATTCCATCTTTGATGCCTTTTTTTTGAATGAAAATAGGTGATTTATAAAACAATTAAAGTGATTTTCATGTGCAAGTTGCAAAATCTAGAGGATTTGAGTGATTAGGATTAGCATTGATCATGATTTGATTAATTTAAATGATGTTAATTGATTTGACCATTTTGACTTAGATTTTAGGATTTAAATAACTCAAAATGAGAAAAGAATGATTTAGACTTAGTTAAATAAATGTTTTTTATTTATTTAACCAAAGGGGGTGATGTTAGATTAAATTAGATAAATGTTTGATTTATTTAATTTAATTAGATGAACTTTGAGATTTAATCAAAAAATATGGATTATTTAATTAAATCAAAGATAGGAAGATGAAGTGACCTAGCTAATTACACAGAGACAATGATTTAATTAAATTGACGGATTTATTTAATTAAAAGGAGAATTATGATGACTTTAATCAAATAAGGCTATTTGATTAAATGGTTAGATAGAGGGATAATTCAGGATGAGGCGATGTTAGTAGATCAGGATCGAGTGTGTGATTTTCGATGTCTACACAATGTACAAGTATCAATGCATGAAGTTACCCGCTATGTACTAACCTTTGTTGAGGTGAAAATTATTCCTTGTTAGGATCTTTTCCTTTCAAGGTGAGAGGTTTCAAGGTGTTACATGACCTTGGCATACTCTAGCCACCCATTCATTGGATGGTATTTTATTAGTGAGCCTACTCTAAGCTTATAATCCTGATCTACCACTAAATTAGGATATGTATCTATGGCGTGTCTTTATTGTGGTCTTGTTGAATAAGACACATGAAAATGTTTCAAACATCCAATTTACTCAGCCCTACATGTTGTTTATTGTTTTCTATCACTTGCTAGATTAATTAAATACAAAACAGACTTCAAAAAAATAAACCCTAGGTCAAACTTACAAAAATTCAACCTCTAAGAAAAAGTGCATCTTTGACTGTTATAGTGCAACACCTTTATATGATAATCAACGCTTTTGTTTTATCAAAGAAATGCCTTTATTTGCATCTTGATGCTTTTGTACATCTTGGCACCTTTGTTTCAAGGTAAAACAAGAATTTTGCATCTCGATGCCTTTGATTCAATATTGTGATGCTTTTGTTGTATCTAGGTGCCTTTGTAGGCATTTTGATGCCTTTATAAAAATAGTCCAGCACCTTTGACTACATCTCAACACTTTTGATTATTAGCAAAAAATAGAGATTCCTAATTTTTTCTAGATTCTAAATTTTGACTAGAAAACATTGTAAAACCTAAAATTCATTCAGAATAAACCTGTAGTTATCCAAATCATTCAAAGCAATAGCAAACTCCATATTTAAATCTCCATCTCACATCACTAATTCACTTTAGACTTGTCTAAAACACCTTTAGTCATAATTGTATCAATTCAACCCTATCAAAACAACAAACCAATCCATTCAAAACAAACAACCTAGAAAATGGCATAGCTTACTTTTGGTTCAAATCTCTACCATCATCTCCTAGTTTACCTTTTTACTTGAAAATTTGTCTTCTTCAAGTGCTTAGTTGAATTAGTGTCAAAACATTGTGAGTTAACTTGCTTTGGAGTCATTAGTCTACTCCCAAACTTTGTGAATCTCATTATCCTCCTCCTTATCTTGGACTCATTTTTCTAGTACATGCAAGGATCATCCCTAAACACATCTTAAACAAGAGATTTATCCAAAACAAACTTTATCCAAAAATTCAAGGTTTCATTCCATCCATTCATCCAAACAACATTCATCATTGGTTGAAAGAAGCTTAAGGTGTCTTTACTAGCTTGATTTGAGGCAACTCAAATATCCCAACAAAAACATCTCCATACACTTTCAAAATCCATATTTCCTAGGAAAAATACAAGTTTTATGGTCACAACTAGATCTCAAAAGAAAATGAAGAAGAATCCTAACGGCATGACACCTCCCACTACCACAAGTGCTAGTGATTAAGTGTATGGAATTCCTAAAACCAATCCTAAAGTGTATGAAGTTCCTTTGCCAACTAAAATGCAACCCAACCCTGATGAAGTTGAAATAGTCCATATAGTGGACAATACTAACAAATCCTTTGACTTCACTCCCAAATAGATATTAGAGATGCAACAAGACCCATATCTTGTTAAGGTAGTAAATTTTATGATAATTCTTGGTCCAAAATTATACATGTTAAGACTCGCACAAGCTGGTGCTAAATTCCTTGCATATTTTGATGTCAATCAACTTAGGGAACAACCAACCTTTTTAAATTTTGGAGCAAGAAATTTTCCACAAGTGACCCCTTAGTGCATCATGTCATTGAACAAATACCTAATCCTTCTTCAACAAATAGACCAAGTAAACCCACAGTCACTTTACAAAGAGCAGATCAAATGAACTTTTCAAATCAATATAACAATCTGCTATATAACACTCAAGGTCCAAGGACTCCAACCAACCTAGGCTTACAAAATACAAATAATCCACCATCATACACCAACCAACCAAATCTAAACATACCAAATCCGAATTTGATGAACTATGGGAGCAATCCTTTTACCACATCGCCCTCACAAAACATACATGTTCATCAACAACCTCTTGAATAAACACTTCAACAACCACCTCAATATAAAACTCAACAACCTCAAACTAAATATCAACCTAAAACTCAACCTCAATATCAACAACCACCTCAAAATAGCATTCTTTCACAACACCATCAACAACCTCCCCAGCACAACATCATACCACTAAATCAATACACTCATCTTCAACAACCAAATCCTACCCAAACACCAACAAAACATGGCATACCAACAACAACTTCAAACACAAAAACAAATTTAATCACAATGACTCCAAGCACAATAACAACAACTTGCCCAAGAATAATTGTAAGCTCAACAACAATTACATGCTCAACAACAATTGCAAGCTCAATAATTTTTGCTTGTACAACAACAACAAGCCATGCAACAAAACCCCCAACCAAACATCATACCCCAACACCAATATGGACCTTACAATGAACCTCCTCCACCCCAACCCAATCCAAAATATTAAATGGGTCTTCAACCTCCATACAATCCATATGGTGCAAACCCATCTACAAATCAATATCCTAATCTATAAAACACTTACAATCCACTACCAAACATTCCATCTATAGATATATCCTCATAAATTCAAACATTAACACAAAAGATTCAAGATATAAAATTGGAAAAGACAAAAACATCATACACTATCCAAGACTTATGTCCATACCCATTCGATAGAAGCATAAAAATGTTACCCTTTCCCTCAAACTTCAAAATTTCAAAGTTTGATAAATACAAAGGACATAGTAACCCTAAAGAGCGCGTAAGAGAATTCTATGTATCTTGCACAAAGGTATCATATAACAATTCCTATCTATGCACCTATTTCCACACAGTTTGGGTGGGAAAATGATAGAGTGGTTGTCACATCTACCAAAAGGAATAAAAACAGTTCAAGAAATTATAGATCAATTTGTAGCTCACTTCTCCTACAACATTGATGTTGAAATAACCTTAGAGGAAATATACACTCTCAAAAAGAATAAGGAGAATCCCTTGCCTCTTTCTTACATAGATGGAGACACAAGGCGAGCAAGTGCAAATGGCCAATACCCAATAAACAACAAGTAGAGATCATTGTAGGTACTCTAAACACAAATCTCGCCTTCTAGTTATGAATGCAATGTGTAACAACCTTTGAATAACTCATTTGTAAAGGGCTTAACATTGAGAGAGCACTCATTGTTAAAGGAGCGGTGCAAATCTATAAGGACAATCACCAACCATCTATTTCAAGTGACAACCCTTGTATATGAGCATGTGATATATGAAGGATTTGCTACACACGGGTCTCTTCATTCTCAAGAGATCACCAGGGAAGGAACTACCCTTATACACCTCAGCATAAGCAACTTACTGAAAATGTAGAAAAATATGCTCGAGTTATGTTTCAGAGAAAGTTACTTCAGATCTTGAGAGAGTGAAACCCCAATATTTTTGCCTCATATGAGTGAGCTCTCAACCAAAAGTCAACAACACGGTTTCAAGATGCCAGGGCGGTGTGTTGGCATCCTAAGCAATAAGGGCTCAGGAGCTCAAGCGGATGGAACTAGGTTTTTCTTCTAAGCTCAGATCTAGGACGTACTAAATGAAATAAACAAACAAGAAGCTAGAAGTTGTAATAAACACAAGGGGACTTGGAGAGAGCTTACCTTTTACTAGACATTCAACTCTTCACTCCAGGCTCCACTTTGCACCTACACATAGAAGAACAAGGGGAAAAGGATGGGGCTGTATAGGGGCATGCCTTAGTCAGACCCCCATTTTGGTGTTCCCACCTCCATAGACAACCAATTTGGAAAGGAATGCAAATGAAGTAAAAAAAGTGTGTGGTGAAAGAAAAACCTGCTTTAGGAGTAGAACCCACACCACGAGATAGTAGATAAACAAGTAGGAAAGGAAAGTGAGAGAGAGAGAGAGAGAAAGCATTACCCACGGGCCTAGACCCTCACTGGAGCACATGGATGCATTATTGAGTGCTTGCTTGAGAGTTGTTTCTATTGGAAGGACCTCAGTCTAGTATGGCTTCACTTGTGAGAGTGTTGCTATCAAGGATGAAGAGAACTCAAGACTAGAGCAAGTGGTAAGAGAGCTTGAATGAATGACTTCCAACCCTAAATGAGAGTAAGAAAGGGGTTTTTAATGCATGCAAGGGTGACAAAGAGTCGTTATGTTCAAAATCCGACTACTAGGACACATGTCGAGAGAGTCAAGATTCCAGATTCCCTGTTTTAAACTCATAAAATAACTAGGATGCTAGCACACCGCACAAACGTCTGTGCGTCGTGTAGGCATCCAGAGCCTAGATTTTTGAGAAACATGTCATTAGACTTTTGTTTCTCTGCCACAAGTCTGCATGGAGTCATAATTGTGAAATTCCTACTCATGGGATTTTTGTCATTAATGCTCTAAAGTGTCATAAATGCTAGGCAAAAATGCTAAAATGTG
Source organism: Sequoia sempervirens (assembly GCA_007258455.2). Taxonomy (NCBI): domain Eukaryota; kingdom Viridiplantae; phylum Streptophyta; class Pinopsida; order Cupressales; family Cupressaceae; genus Sequoia; species Sequoia sempervirens. The sequence continues at coordinate 114,513,384 of VDFB02000017.1, read as the reverse complement.
GAATTTCCCCTAGGTGCAATTCTACGACATTATATTTTTCCCCCACTTTAGTGGGCTTAATTTTGGAAAAAAAATAGCCTCACTAAAGTAGAGAAGAAAATTTCACCTAAATTTTGAGTTTTATAGATTTGCGTGCCAAGAAAAATGGTGCCTCAAAGGCCACCGAAGTCGAGCTAACTGATACCAACGATGCCCCCAACAATTGAGCTCAACAAATAGTGACAAAACAGTCATGAATTTTTTTTCAAGACTTTAACCTACAAAACTCAAATTTTGGGTCAACCTCAAAAAATCAAAAGAAGCTACAATGGAGAGAAGAATGATCAAGAAAAAGTACTCGATTCAGAAGAAAAAATATGATCAAGAGGTGACTATATGCCCCCTTCTGAGTTTTCCCCCAACTTGGTGGGGTAAATTCAGGAGAAACTAAGGAGCCACAAGCTATAGGAAAAATGGGCCCTATGGGACCTATATATACCTAGGTGGGCCCCTAGAAGGGTCATTTTCACTGTTCACTTTGAGTAAATTGTTGACTTTTGTGAGAGAAAATTTAGCAAAATGCCTAGCAGGAGGGAGTATGAGGCGCCAAGGTGGAGCAGTTGCGCGAAGACATCACTAAGGATCATGAGGTGGACCAAGTAGGCCTCTAAACCTCATTTTTTGTGAATTTAGGATCATTTTTTATTTGGCGAGGTGCGCAAGCATTTTTTTCAGGCGCTCACGTCCAAAAAATGCATTATCGCCCAGATTCTACACCGAGGTCTTGAATCTGTGTTGGAATCTCAAGGATGTGCTGGCATCCTCAAGGCAGCCATGACAGACAAGGATGCATGCGCGACATGCAGACATTTGTGCAGCGTGCACAAGTTTTTAAAAAAATATATTTTCATGATAGAATTCGATGTTTTGACTTTAAAAAATTTCAGTTTTGCAAGAGTATCCAGAGATTCGTGAGCATCTGGGAGGGAGAGCATTCCAAATCATTTGTGAGCAGAGGGACCATCTTATAGATGACGAGGTCACGCATCTTGAGCGGATCGGTCTCTGGAATGTGTTCACCATGCCAAAGATGTGTTATCATGAGAGGATGCTCATAACATTGATGGAGCAGTGGGACGCCACCACGTCATCTTTCTAGTTTCTTGTGGGGAGATGACTATCACACTCAAGGATGTCTATCAGATCCTCAGACTACCCATCCGCGGACAACATATGGCCCTGGGTGATACCCGATTGGAACAAGAGAGGAGGGAGGGGGTCCTCTACTACTCGGGGTGGACAGATGGAAACAACAACAAGGGCCATATATACATGCACTTGTATGACCAGGCGATGACCACTACACCACTGCTGCGTCGAGTTATGGTCGTGACTATGGCATTCTGAATCACGATAGATGGGTCAGGCTCGCACCTACATGGGGGCCTTGTCCATACGATTACAGAGATATTCAAGCACTGGATAGTTTTTTCCTTGGGGCACAGCATGTTAGTGCACCTCTACCAGGAGTTGGGTCAATACGTTCAGTAGGAGTATCGTAGCCTTACTACGTGCACACTTTTGCAGGTTTGGGCCTTTTCCCACATCATGTGCACTCGATTGTTCAATTTTCCCTAGCAACAGTCATATTGTGTCCCCATGGTCCACTAGTATGACATGACAAGCCAGTGGAGATTCAGCAATTTACAGTTTTGGTGGCTACAATTCGACACTCTTACCGCGGATGGGGTCCGATGGAGACCTTACCAATATTTTCGATGGGTGGATGATAGTAGGCATCTGAGGAACCTGCAACGGGACCATTTTTTGTTTGGTTTCCATGACTATATCATAGTTCCAGACTATTGGAGTCGAGTCATGCAACAACATGGCCATCCTCAAATGATTCCACTGGATGTGCCCACATATACTAGGGCCTATAGGAGTGCAGCGAGGGTCAGGGATCACCCTTGCCCCACCATCAATGATTTTTTTCCCTCTAATGATGATGAGCCCGATCATGATATGTCACCCATAGTAGCGGCAGATAATGTCGAGGTAGCTGCAAATTTTGCACGGTGGTGGGAGAGGCACCGTCCTGCTCCTGTGTTTAGTGAGGGTGCCCCAAGAGAGGACCCTGGTCTATAGGGGGACTTGCCACCCTAGCCTCCACAGAGCAGACAGAGAGGGCGCCAGCAGGCAAGGGAGGAGGAGAAGAGAGTGTAGGAGGAGGAGGAAACACCTCAAAGACCGAAGCGGTGGAGGAGATCAAACCCCCCAACAGCTACCCCTGTCTCGTCGGCACCACCAACTCCTACTATTCCAGCGGCAATGGCCTTGGTGTCATCAGGAGTGGCTACTAATGTCGATGGTGTAGGCCCCAGCATCGCTCCTCACCCTGACCCCACATGGTATCCAGGGGATCCAAGTATATAGAGTACATTGTTTATGTTTCCGCTCTCATTTTTTTTGTTTATGATTATATACATATGCCATGTGATATTGATTCCTCTTTCTTTCCCTGTGATTGCAAAGGATGCACAAGGATGAACTAGGTTGATGGCTCAGTGTATTTTAGAGGTATCCCCTAACGTGTTGATCCAGGGGATGGTTCTCGAGGCTTTCTGGCCAATATCTGTGAGATGACATGCCCCCACTTTTGAGTCGGTAGCATGCCTGAGGACCACCTACGAGGAGCGGGATGCAGAGATCGTCCAGCTGACTACTATTCAAGGATAGTGTGACCAGCTATTGGGGGAGCTACGGATGGTGCTCGACGAGTAAGACGTGGTAGTCAGGAGGGCTGACGTCACCGATCAGGATCGTGATGCCCTCCAAATCTGTCTCGATGACCTCAATGGACAGCTGGCAGTTGTGATCCCAGTAGATGTCCAGCGGTTGCAGGAGGAGTTGAGATAGGCGGAGATGACTAAATGCTCCCTACAAGGGAAGATCAAGGGGATGCGGGTAGCTCTATCCATATCACACTCCTATCGATCCCACTTCATGACCACCGTGCAGCCCCTCCCGAGAGTACCGGAGCAGCAACCAGAGTTGGAGGGCTCCGAGAGCCATGCACCATAGTCCTAGGGGCTCATGATTTTGTACATCAATTTTGTAGTGAGGAATACATACACATACATATATTTGTAGATCTTTTGTATAGACATATATTCAGTAGCCACTCATTTTTTATAGTAGTGGCCCGATACATGTACATGACATTCGATACATACATGCATATATATACATGGAAATATCTATTTTGATATCATGGCATTGTTTATTTTGATGTGTATGATTTTTACTTTCATGTATGTTTATGCTATGGATGTCATATGCTTGTATGGATGTATGTTTACATTAGATGCTAACATGATTTAATAAACACACATGGTTGTATATTAGTTAAATACAATGACGATCTAATTGCCTTAAAATATGTAATGTGATGCATGGATACATAGCATAGCGAAACACATGTATGTATAACACACACACTTGGTCATATCATAACACAAAAAACTTTCATAACATGTTAATGAACAATGTCAATATATGTAGTGCTACTACCCTTTCATAGAGAGAACACCACATAGATGACACATGGAACACTACACGTAGTATCGACGAAGATGCATCACATTAACAGACTCTTTTAAAGGTGTTCCATCCATAGACGATAATTAGATCCATTGAATCTTTCAATATCTAAACGAGAATTAAAACTCATTGTAAAAAACTTATTTTCCAAAATCAGCAATAAAACAATAGTAAAAGCTCCCACTATAGCCAAAAAACCTTCAAAATTTTAAGAGAAAGGTGTCCCAAACTCTAGCCAACCATTAGCTCTGATACCAAATATTGAAAATGAAGGTAAATTATGTAGCTTTAAAACTTGTAAACCCTATGAGACTGTAGATTTAAATACGTATTCTTTGTTCAATTCTTTGTAGATGATTATCTGTTTAGATTCTTTTTGCCATTTGTAGAAAGTACAGAGAAGTTGTAGAAGAATAAGACCAGAATATTAGAAGTTCCACAGCATATACCGTGGAGAAACCCTTTTGGGAAGAAACTCCACCAAGAATCAATGTATTATTTAATCTCAAAATAAGATTACGATAATTCCAATCCTTGCTTGAGATGATTCTTTTACCTTCAACAAATCTTCTTCATAACCTGCAATAAAATCTGATAAAATCTCTTCAACTTGCTGCAATAAATAAATAATAATGAGCCTTGTAAACTCCAAAAATTTTACAATTACAAATCACAATGCTTATCTCACAAAATCCATGACTATATTTTGCAAGTAGAGTTCTACTATGAATAACAATGTCAAAACAAGTCCTTCATCCATTTGGGCGTCCCAAACTTAAGTCATAACTCAACATTGATTTCGAAGATATCTTCTAAGCTTATCCTCGAAGTTGGCGCCCAAGAATGGGCCCACTTAACTCAGCCTTATAAAATATCTTATCGTGCAAAAGTGTTAACTCCAAGATGCCAACTTGGGTGCCCAAGGTGGGTCCAAATCAATCTTTGTTAACTGAAACATATCTCTCCATCAATTCATGCAAACAGGATGTATGATTCATCATCCTCACTTAACTGAATGTATCACCTATTATATGTCATGCAACTCAAGTCATTAGTCATGCATTCCAAGTCAACTGAAGTCAACTAGTATTCAACTGAAACTAACTACATGTAACTAAAGATAACTGAACCATAACTGAACTGAACTGAATTGATACTAAACTGAACTAAACTAAATTGAACTAAACTAAACTGATCTGAACTAAATTGAATTGAACTTCATGCATGTAAACATCAATCCCTAACTTCTAGGATCTTTACATGCATTACTGAAGTGTTATCTTTTTCTCCAAACAGTTAACTTAACTCATGGTGGGTTCCACCTTCCATGTGGGTGCCCCATGTGCTCCTATTATTTAGGAACTCATCTTGGACACCCTAACATGTTCCTATCATTTAGAATTAATTACAAATGTCAATTAACATGTTCATTTCATTCGAATTTAATCTCTTTCTAATCCTACTGTTGCGGAACACTTTCCAAGGACTTAGGAGATACATGAAATAATGTTTAGGATTGCAACTAAATGGCATCCTATTCCCAACAGATAGTACGGGGTAGAAACTCTATGTTGGATAAGGAATTTCTCTAAGAACTACTTCACTTCCTTGTTTTTGAATGGTGTACCATTGTCAGAAACAAGTGTAGTAGGAAATCCAAAATGAGAAATAATCTTGTTCATGAGAGAGCTCCAGATGGCTTCATCATTTATGGATCGGAGCAAAATAGCTTCAACCCATTTCCTCAAGTAATCTATAGCGGTAATGATAAAGGTATGTCCCTTGGAAGAAGGAGGTGATATTTTTCCAATGATATCCAACCCCCATTTTGTGAACAGCCAAGGAGAGTTTTGATTTTGTAACTCTTACACAGGTGCATGAATAAGACAGTTGTGTTGTTGACATTGAAGGCACTTTTTAACAAAATCGAATGAATCTTGTTTCATTGTTTTCCAATAGTACCCCATATGTATCAATCTTCTTGCCAAGGATCTACCACCAAAATTTCCACCCCCGGAGCCTAAATGGGCTTCCTTAATGGCAAGGGGTATTTCCGCTTTAGTGAGACACCTGAGAAGCAAGCCGTTATAGGACTTTCGATAAAGAACATCAGATAAAATGACATAGCATGCTGAAAGCTTTCGTGTACGAGTGCGATAGTTTTTTGTCGCATCATTGGGAAAGTTTCCAATCTTTAAATAATTATAGATATTAGAAAAACACTCTCCTGATTCTACGTGAGAACACACAAAAGACTCGGATTCAGGCTGATCATAAACTGCAAGGGTTCATAGGACCTGAACCATGAAGTGGTATTCTTTTGTATCCTCTTCTGAAGGTACCAAGGAAGCAGCGCTTTTCATGGAATCGACATGTCGATTTTCCCTCCTAGGGACACTGTCTATTGTGAAAGAGGAGAACTGATTAAGTAAGGACAAAGCGAGGTCTCGGTACCGGGACAACATACTTTGTTTAGCTTTATAGGTTCCCATAATCTGATTCACAATGAGCTCAGAATCACCTAGTATACAAAGATGTTTGATTCTTAGTGCAATCGCAGCACGCAAGCTAGCAATAAGGGCTTCATACTCTGCGATATTATTGGTGCAAGGAAAGTATAATCGAAAGGATAGAGGGACCGGTTTTCCTTTAGGGGATATCAAGACCACACTTGCTCTAGAATGAGTCTGACACCTTGATCCATTGAAATACATCTTCCATTCAAGGTCATAATTAATTGTGAAAATATTCTCATCAGGAAACAAATCCAACCCTGGGAAGGAACGAGATGAGGGAACGTCTTACAATTGATCAGAAACCACTTGACCCTTTATTGATTTATGAGTAACAAAATTTATATCGAACTCAGAAAGCAACATAACCCATTTCGCTAATCTCCCAATAAGTTGAGCGCTAGAGAATAGATGCTTTAAGAGATCCATTTTTACTATGATGTGTGTTTCAACATCGACAAGGTAGTGTCTCAACTTTTGTGTATCAAATACAAGAGTGATGCATTGCTTCTCCATGGAGGAATAATGAGTTTTGTAATTGACTAAGACGTGGCTGATGTAATAGACCACTCTCTCTTTCCCTACACCATCATATTGAGCCAACAAAGCTGCCAAGGCATATGGTGACACAGCAAGGTAAAGAAAAAAGGGTATATCTTGCATAGTTGGCATCAGTATGGGAGGATTGGCCAAATAAGCTTTGATTGACTCAAAGGCTTTCTGACACTCCTCATCCCATATGAAGCGAACATCCTTTTTCAACAAACGACTGAAAGGAAGGGTATGATCAGCCAATTGAGATATAAATCTATGAATCACCTGAATCTTCCCTTGCAAACTTCGCAACTTAGTGATATTCCTTGGTGGAGGAATATATTAATGATGGCATCAATTTTATTTGTGTCCACCTCGATTCCATGGTGAGAAACTATGAACCCCAAAATCTTGTTGACATCTACACTGAAGACACACTTATGGGGATTGAATCTCATCTTATAGAGTCGAAGCCTCTTGAAGATAAGATGAAGGTTCTTCACATTATCTTGACGGGTTATCAATTTCGCCAAGATGTCATCAACATAGTCTTCTAGGATCTTATGAAAAAAATCATAAAATATCAGGGTCATCGCCCATTGGTAAGTCATTCCTACATTCTTTAACCCAAAGGGCATGACCACATAACAGAAAGTACCCCAAGGGGTAGTGAAGGTTGTCTTGTATCGATCATCCGGATTAATATGGATCTGATTGTAACCCAAGAAACCATCCATAAAAGACAAAATGCATGGCCTACAGTTGATTCCACAATAATATCTATATTAGGCAATGGAAAATCATCCTTAAGAGAAGCCTTATTAAGATCTCGAAAGTTAATACATATACGAATACGGCCATCAGGCTTACTAACAATGACTATATTCAAAATCCAAGGGGAGTAGTCAATTGGATGGATAAAGCCTACTTTCAACAACTTCTCTATCTCAATCTTGACCATCAATTCCACCCTGGGATTGATCTTTCAAATTTTTTGTTTAACCGGCTCTGCTTCAGGACACAAGGCGATATTGTGAACCACTATAGACTCATCAATATCGGGCATATCCTCGTACGTCCAAGCAAAGATATCAGGATGAGAATACAAGAGATCATAATGTTCATCCAATTCCTCTAAAGAGAGACACTTCCCAATCTTGATTAATTTTTTTGAGTATTTAGGATCCATAGAAACTTCAATAGTATCTCCTTTAAGGAGAGAACTGCAATCTTCAGGATGAGATATCAGAATATCATTACTGACATTAGATAGAGGATCCTCTTCATCAATGCTCAAGACAAATTCTCCAAAGTATGCTTGTTTATGCAAGTGATATGGGAGTCGTCTCTTATGAGGAAAAGAAGGCAATGGGGAATAGGAACCTAGGAATTCCTTCAGTGCTTCGTCCAAAGAGAAGACATCTAAAGTTATTTTCTTATCCTGCTCCCTCTCCTCTATTAACTCAGGATGGACTAAGCTCAATGGCTCAGCTGAAATCATGTTAACACTCCACCAAGGTTTTTGTTTAGATTGTTCAATAGAGCATCCCAAACCTAGATAGTGTTTTCATGGCTTAAACTAGATAGGGACTTGAATTCCTTGCTTGATACGTCCTAGGCCTTTCTTCCCATATTCATATTGAGAGGCAAGTTCATATCCAAATCCGTAATGAGTTTATAAAACTTCAAGAGGTGGCATATCTATGCAGAGTGTTTCATTCCACCAATGAATGTTGAATATCTCTACAAGAGCGCTCCCACCTACTTTACCAGGTTCACAAACGTTAACCTCCTTTGCAAGAACGAGATTACTCTCCTTAGCAGAGGAAGGAGTGATTTCCTGAATAGGATCATAGTTCTCTTCCCGAGCAGGAGTGTCGTCCATCTTTGTACCTAGAAATTCTATGCAAGAGGGGTTCACCTTGTATTCCACGATAAAGAATTCAGAGAAATCCAAGGAGCCCCAATCATCACCAAGGAAAGCATTTGATCAGGAGGAAGAAGGGGAAGATGAAGGATACTTAGGATCTTCTACTTTAGGTGGCTCATCTTTACCGACACTCACTCCAGGAATGACTTCCACAAAGGGTATCGACGAAGAACATGCCATAGCATCAGCAATTAAAGATGGAATACAATTCTTAAGAGTGGATACAACTAAAGCATGACTGGCAGCTGCTAGCTCATAAAGGTGAACAGCTTCTGGATCTGCTTTAACTGTAACCACCTGCTTATTTGTGATGAACTTCAAAGAACGATGTAAAGTAGAAGTCACAACACACATAGCATGAATCCAGGGTCTCCCCAAGAGAAGATTGTACGGTAACAGGCCAGGCATCACATAAACTAATGTAGGTAAGGTAACAGGACCTAGCTGCAAAGGTAGTATTATTGTACCTAGAGCTTGGCGGCCAACATTATCAAAACCACGAATATACAAGGAAGAAGTTGCTAAGGAAGATGAATCAAATTTAATCTTAGGTAATAGGTCCATGTCGCAAATGTTGAGGGCCGAACAGGTGTCAACAAGAGTATTCCTAATACTGATATTATTAACATTAATTATAATCATCAAGGGATCCACTTGCTTCTGCACATCTAGAGGCGGGAGTTCTTGTGGGTGGAATGTAATATTCGGTGAATTTGCTCGAATATGAGCCAATGCATTAACATCCATAGGCCTAGTGGAGGTAGGCAAGAGAATCTTTTGTAAAGATTCCTGAAGCATCTCTTGGTAAATCAAAGCGGTCTGAAGCAAGTCCCAAAGTGAGATCTTAGTCAGAGTAACACAAAGTTTCTTGAAAAGATCGTAATCACCTGGTGCTTTGATCGTAGGTTTTGGTGTTGAAGGAAGGCTTGGTTGAGAAGGTGGTAAAGAATTAGGAACTTGAGTGGGTTGTGATGTAGGAATAGAAGGTTGTTCATCCAAGTTTTATTTATTTATCCTTGTATTATATGTGTTCCCAATAGCATTATAGGAAGTGGATTCAGTAGCTTTCACGAGCCTCGAATATAAGTCCATTGAATCACTACGACACAAAATCCCATAGACAAAATGGTTCTCCCTAGAGGACGGTTCAGACGAGGTCACGTAAATGATGGGTTTCTTAGGGCTCGGAGGATCCACAGAGACCACAACCACATTTACCAACTCCTCAACTTGCGAAGAGGGAGTTCATTCGAAAGATTTATAGATAGGGGAGAGTGCTTTTGGGAAGTCATCTAGAGCGTCTTCCAACATATCAAAATCTTCTTCAGAAAAGGGATTATTATAAGCATGCAACATGAAAATAGATCTGATGTGTTCACGTCGGATTCACCAAAATGTGATATAAGAGGAATTTGTTGCACATAGGTCTCTTCATTCTCAAGAGATCACCAGGGAACGAACTACCCTTAATCACCTCAACATAAGCAAGTTACCGAAAATGTAGAAAAGTATGCTCGAGTTATGTTACAAAGAAAGTTACTTCAAATCCTGAGCGAGTGAAACCCTGAGATTTATGCCTCAGATGAGTGAGCTCTCGGCCAAATGACAGCAGTGCATTTTCAAGACGCCATCATGATGCACTAGAATCCTAATCAACAGAGGGCTTAGGAGCTCAAGCGGATGGAACTAGGTTTCACTTATAAGCTCATATCTAGGATGTAATGAATGAAATAAAAAAATAGGAAGTTGGAAGCTGTAATAAACACAAGCGGACTTGGAGAGAGCTTACCTTTTACTAGATGTTCAACTCTTCACTCCAAGCTCCACCTTGCACCTACACACAAAAGAATAACGGGAAAAGGTTGGGGTTGTATAGGGGCCTACCTTAGTCAAACCCCCATTTTGGTGTTCCCACCTCCATGAACAACCAAGTTGGAAAGGAATGCAAATGAAGTAAACAAAGCGTGTGGTGAAAGAAAAACCTGCTTCAGGAGTAGAACCCGTACCATGAGATAGTAGATAAACAAGTAGGAAAGGAAAATGAGAGAGAGGGTGTTACCCATGAGCCTAGACCCTCTCCAAAGCACATGGACACATCGTTGAGTGCTTGCTTAAGATTTTTTGCTGCTAGAAGGACCTCAATCTGGCATGGCTTCGCTTGTGAGAGTGTTGCTATTAAGGATGAAGAGAACTCAAGACTAGAGCAAGTGGTAAGAGAGCTTAAATGAATGACTTCCAACCCCAAATGAGAGCAAGAAAGTGGTTTTTAATGCATGCAAGGGAGGCAAAGATCCGTTATGTCCGAAATCCAATTGCTAGGACAAGTGTCGAGAGATTCAAGAATCCAAATTCCTTGTTTCAAACTCGCAAAACCACCAAGACGCTAGTGTGTCGCGCAGACGTCCACGCGTTGCGCAAGCGTCCAAAGCCTATATTTTTGAGAAACATGTCATCAAGATTTTTTTGCTCTGCCACAAGTCCGCATGGAGTTAGAATCGTGAAATTCTAACTCATGGTATTTTTGTCATTAATGCTCTAAGGTGTCATAAATGCTAGGAAGAAATGCAAAAATGTGGAATTGCCCCTAGGTGCAATTCTATGACATTACAGAGCCAAAAATAAGGATGTAACTAACAACGGTGTGGTAGATGTAAAATTTGTGATAAAGACTCCATCTCAATCAAACAAACAACAAGGGAATAAAAAAAACCCAAAACACTAATCCGCCAAGGGCACCACCACCACCGAGGCAAAATAACTATCCACCAATACGCAAATACACCCATTGGGATAACCAATTGAAATGATTTTCCATAAGCTAATTAAAACTAACTTAATAAAACTTCCCAAATTTAGACAGTATGGAGAACCATAATTCAAACCTTCATGGTACAACAATAATGACTAATGTGAATATCATTGCACCAAAGGTCATAAGATTTCAAACTGTATGCAACTCAAAAACATTATCCAAGACCTAATCGATCATGGGGAATTAAACATCGACCAATGACCTAGTACCTCTGAAAATAATGACTTGGGAATATATAAGAATCCTATACCAGACCATGGTAAAGGAAATGATGAGGGAAAATCTAAAACCTATAATAATGTTAATGTCAACTACAACAATGTTGTGGGGAATGCACAGTGTGATGACAATCATATATCTGTTGTCACTACCTAGGGACCAAATCCTGAGTGTGGAGTCACCACACAAAGAGGGAAATTTACCATTCAAGGAGCCCCTACAACAAAAAGAGGTCCACAAAAATCCAATCCTACAAATTATAGCTTAATTGAACATCTCAAGAAAACACTAGCCAAAATCTCCATTTTGGAACTCTTGATAATTTCAACCACACATAAAGAAATTTTAGATAAAGCTCTTTTATCATCATCCATACCTAATGACATAGACACTGAACAATTCCAAGCCATGGTGGGGCACATTGCATCCACACACTACTTGGTATTTACCGAGAAAGATCGTCCATCCCAATCATTTCACAATCAAGAATTACACCTTAAAGTATATGTTCACAAACACAAAGTGAAAAGAGTCTTGATAGATGGAGGTGTGGGCTTGAAAATTTCTACCCTTCAATTGGTCAAACACTTGGGTTACTCTGAGGAACTAATCGAAAGAGAAAAAGGTATCATCATTAGGGCCTATGATGATAATGAACAATATTTTTGAAGGAACAATCAAGTTGCCTATACAAGTGGGTCTCGTAATAGCAGAGACAATATGCCAATTCTTGGACCTTTGCTTTCCATATAACATCCTTTTGGGCCACCCATGGATCCATACTATGCAGGTCATAGTATCTACCTATCATCAGTGCATAAAATTTCCATACAACAAGAAATAAGTTACCATTCATGGTGACCTGGAAGAAAAATATCACAAATTGCTATAAGTCCCAAATAACAATGCAGTTCCAATTTCATCCTCCTATGTTGATCCAAAAACACTTGCTTCTACATCAAATAGACATCAAAAAATCCTCGAGATCAAACTATAGATACAAGATATTGATTGTGGTGAATATAACTCAAGGAAACCTTATCTATGGGAAAACTACCACTTTCTCCCAAACCATATGGAAAAACCCACCATATTGAGAAAGTGACTAAAATCTTTAAATTTAAACCATCTTCATGAGATGGGGATAATTGAATGCAAAGTTCATAGACGAAGGGGATCATTTTAAATGGGTATATCAAGAGGAACAAGAGGAACCTCCTCTTCCTATTGATACAAACAACAAAGGATATATATTAATAAAAAATATAGGCTACATAGGTACCGGTGGACTTGGCTTAAAGCAACTAGGTATGTGTGAACCCATTATCCTAGAGAAGTGACCAAAGTACAAAGGTCTTGGGTACAACTTGAACAAAAATATGATCTCTCTCATTGAGGATATCTTAAATCAGGAGGTTGAATCTTCTTCTTAGTAAAACCCAACCGATGATGAAAATATTGAAGACTTACCCATGTGTATAAAGGATTTATTCAAAAAATGCCTCAATATACACTATTACCACTACATCCTTCATATCTCCCATCCAAGACAATGAACTTGAACTTATCTATCCTCGGCTCATAGACTAGGACCAACAATAAGCTTTGAATCTTGATTCATTCGAAAATGATGAGGCTATCACATAATTCATGGGGCTCAAAGATGGCATTCCTTTTGGAGATCACAAAGTTGGTTTTGAATTTGAACTTGATACCCAAGCGTACTTTAGGGACATGATTGAATCATTTAGTCACAAAATTATGAATTTAAATATCAAAACAAGGTCCCCAAGTGAAAACTATAATGTGGCACTTTTGGATTGAGAAAAAAAAAAAAAAAGGATACATTTGAAGGTGAAAACCCCCTTGAGGCACCTAAGGATGAAGGATTCAATCTCCATAAAGTCATGATGGATTAGGAAAAATAAATAGTTATTTTGGAAGATGCACAACCACTGAATTTTAGGACTATCAAACAACCTCAAGTGACATTCTATGCTACATCGCTTGATGATGAAGAACAACATAATCTAGCGGCTTTCTTAAAAGAAAGAAAAGTCAAATTTTCTTGGTCCTATGCAGACATGTCGGGATTGGATACTTCATTAATGGTGCACTACTTGATAGTACATCCAAATTCCAAACCTGTGAAACAAAAGCTAAGAAAAATGTATCCACAAATAACACTCTTGGTCAAAGTTGAATTGTAGAAGCTACTCAATGTGGGTTTAATAAAACCTATTGACTATCTAGAGTGGCTTTCAAACCTCATGCTAGTATCAAAACCTAATGTGGAGGCATCTAGATATGCACAAACTTTAGAGACTTGAATAAAGCATGTCCTAAAGATGATTATGCATTGCCAAACATAGACATTATTGTGAATCTAACAACTAGGCATGATATGTTATCTCTCATGGATGGATTTTAAGGATACAATCAAATAATGATACCAAAGGAAGACCAACATAAAATTGCATTTACATGTCCATGGGGAACCTATTATTAGAACATCATGTCATTTGGTCTTAAAAACATTGGAGCTAAATACCAGAGAACAATGATGATTATATTCCATGACATGTTTCACAATATCCTGGAAGATTATGTGGATGTCATACTTACAAAATAAATCACAAGGAAAGGACATCTTGAGGTCTTAGCTCAAAAATTTGATAGGATTGATAAATATCAAGTGATATTGAATCTAAAGAAATGTGACTTGAAGTCACTTCAAGGAAACTTTTGGGATACACTGTATCATGAAGGGGAATTGAAGTGGACTTGGGAAAAGTCAAAGCCATCATTGATATGTAGCCACCTAAAACATGCAAACAAGTTCATAGCCTACAAGGGAAGCTTTAGTCTATTAGGAGATTTATTTCACAATTGGCTGACAAATGTCATCCCTTTACAAATCTTCTTCACAAAGATGTCACTTTTAAATGGGATCATCATTGCCAACATGCTTTCTAGTAGTTGAAGGACTATCTTGCATCACTTTTCTAGTCTTGATGCCACCAGTTGTGGATAAACCTTTGATACTATATATCTTAGTGACATCAGTAGCATTAGGGGCTCTCCTAGCACAACATGATGAATCGGGAAAGGAAAGATAAATATATTATATCAACAGGACCTTAGTGGGATATGAGCTTAATTACACTCCCATTGAATGAGCTTTTCTAGCGATAGTTTTTGCTTCACAAAAGCTACAATAGTATATGTTGAGTCATCAAATCAAGCTTATCTCCAAGGTTGAGTTGTTGAAGTATTTTTTATCAAATACAACTCTCATAGGTCGTATGGCTAAATGGGTCATGATCCTAAGCGAGTTCAACATCTAGTATGTGGATTGCAAGGCAATAAAAGGACAAGTCATAGCATATCAATTAGTTGAAGCTCCAATATACGTTGAAAACCCATTGGTATATAAATTTCTAGATGAAGCAATATTCACACTCAAGTCAACAAACCAATGGAAGCTATACTTTGATGGCACCCATATGCAGCATGAATCAAGAACAAGAATCCTATTCATCATCCCTCAAGGTAATTACATTCCAAAATCATATAGACTAGCTTTTCTATGCATGAATAACAACAAAATATGAGGCTCTCATCACAGGGCTAAGAATGGAAATTCAATAGTAGATCCAAGAATTCCATGTCTACAGTGATTCCTAGTTGGTGGTTAGACAAGTCAATCATAATTACCAAATGAAGGATGATAAGTTGATGCCTTACAAAAGAATGGTGGATAGCTTTAAAGATTATTTCATAGACATCGCTTTTAAGAAAATTTTGAGAGTTAACAACAAAGCAACTGATGCAATGGAAATCATTAGGTCATTACTAGACATGCCCCATAATAGCTTGAAATGTGAATTCCTCGTGGAGAAACTTCTCATACTAGCTTTCGACATCCCTGAATCAAAATTCATGTGCGAAATTATTGGTCCTGGTTCCCCTTGGTACCATGAAATCTATCTATACCTTCATAATGGTATCCTTCCATTTGACCTCACTAATAACCTTCATAAAACATTTATCCACCGATGCTCACGCTTCGTCACCATTGGCGATACCCTTTATTGAAGAAGTCTTGATACAATGTTACTAATATGTCTTGACCAAGAAGAAATTTCAATTGCCTAAAAGAGATACACAAAGGTGTTTGTGGGTCACATTCAAGTGGCATCACCTTGGCTAAGAAGCTGCTTAGAACAAGTTACTATTTGCCTACCATGGAACAAGAGGCTAATCAGTTTGTGAAGAAGTGATTACAATGCCAACAACATGGGGACCTCATTCATGATTGAACTTGAGAGCTTAGACCTATCACTACACCATGTCCTTTCTCGTAGTGGGGGCTCAATCTCATTGGGAAAATAACACCTACCTCATCTAATGGCCACAAATTCATAATCACCACCACTAAGTACTTTACAAAGTGGATAGAAGCATTCCAATGACCTATATCATAGGAAAACAGATATCCAAATTCATCTTGAACTACTTAATTTATTGTTACAGTGTTCCATAGGCCATTATCACGAATAATGGAATGCCTTATAAAAAGCAAGATTTCTTAGAAATTTGCATCCAATTCCATATCCAACATCATTTCTCTACACCTTATTACCCTCAAGGAAACGTTCAAGTTGAAACATCTAACAAGATCGTCATCAAGATCTTGAGGAAGACTATTAATGAGGTTGGTCAAGATATGAACTTATAATTAAATCTCGCTTTATGGGCATACCAAACTTGTATCAAAACACCCACTGGTGCTACTTCATATTCCTTGGTATATAGAACTAAAGCTATACTACCTATTAAGGTTGAGCTCCCATCACTGAGAGTTTCATTGTAACACTTAATAGATGATCAAGAATACATGACTTCTAGGTTGAATGAACTTGAGTTGTTGGATGAACATCTCCTAGAAGTGATGAATCACTTCCAAGCCTATCAAAATTGATTGCATAGAAGCTACAAAAAAGATCAAAGGCTGACACTTCCAAGTAGGAGAACTTTCCCTTAAAGAGAATTAAAAAAATTGGTTAGATCAAGACAATAATGGGAAGTTTGAACCTAACTAGTTGGGACCTTTTTTCATCACCGCAATCCATGGTTCAGGAGAATATCAGTTAGCCACACCTAAATGGGATCCCTTGTAGGAACCTGTTGACAATAGTCATTCCAAGTGGTTATATGCCTAACCCATGAGAGGTATATTATTCCAAAAAACCAAAAAAAAGGAAAAAAAAAAAAAAAATCCAAAAAAAGGGATAAAACAATAAAAAGAAAAATCATCCTCTAGTGAAAACCACTTCGGTGGCACTTTAGGCAAGTACCTTGGTGAATACCTCGCAAACAAAAACCTTGTGTAAATAAGCACCATCTACCATCTATCAAGTACTATTTCTCCTTTCATCCATTCATAATTAATTTTCATCCATCTTTCATCTATCCATCTCTATCACTATCATGGCTTGGTATTCAATGAGTATCTATACTTATCAATATTACTTGGCATTATCCTAAGGTTAGTTTGTCCTGCCTATACCAAAGTAATTGGACACATCACTGGGGGAATCTTCCTACACCTAGTCATCCATGTGGATCTTGTATATCATCTAAGTTGTTTAAACTTGAAAATCTCCAAAAATGTTTATATATTAAAAATCCCTAAACATTCAAAAATGCTTGAAATCTCAAAAACATACACAAAATGTCAAAATCCCAAAAAAATGATTAGCCATCAAGTATGTGCTAATCTCATTCCAAATAATCGAACTATGAAGTCTTTGTGCATTCATGTAGGTAAGTTCATCTTCGATGAGCCCTCGTGGCATAGATCTGACATTTAGGTTTTGTTCTCTAGTCTGAACATGTTGAAAACCTCAAAAACATTCAAATAATTGAAAATACCAAAACCAAACTCGGAAAATGAAAAATTCCAAAGAACAGCCTTAAAACACCTAAAAATTTCAAAAACATTGAAACATTGGAAAAGAAACAAAAAAACTCATCCATCCTTTCAACCTACAACAACATCATCGTCCATAATAAACCTATTGTCATCCTCACCTTTGGTGAAACAAATAGAAACAAGTACAATTAGCGAAACATAAACTTTGACGCAAAGTCATAAGTATTGATCATTGTAAAATATATCAATTAACCCTCTTATCAACAACATAAATATTTAAAACAAATCAACATCCAATGAATTTCTTAACGAATATATCTTTCCTATAATAGACATCATTTTGGATCTTAACTAAAACAACTCTCTCAGACAAGAGGTATGATGACATTGATATTTTTTATCTTGATCTTTTCTTTTGGTTTTATTTTTTTGTCTCATTTATATCACTCACTCAAAATTGTCTTGATTTTTAATATCTTGGTGTGTCTAGAAGGGTACATAATGGGGCATTGTCATTGCTTTCATCTGTCGTGCTTGTTGGATGTTCTTGCAATACGACCTTGGTGAATACTTTCCTTGTGTATGCAGGGATAGTCTCAAGTAATACAACGACTAGTGCATATCAAGTTCTTTATACCTTTTTTGTATTGTTCTCCTTACTTCAATGTTTTTATTCTCATATGAACAAACAAGGTGTTCATATGTCAGGTATGAAAAAGGATACTCCTATTTGTTTGTAGATTCAAATTTCATGCAATAGATACTGTAGACATCAAAAAATTGTCCTCTTACAACACCTGTCTCGACATTACATCATTTAGGCATCTTGTAGCACGCTTTGCCCTAGGTACCCATGTCATCATCTCTTTAATTAAATAAATTTTATTTATTTAATTAAATTCATATTCATAATCCATCCATTTCGCTAATGTTAATTAAATAATTTATATTATTTAATTAATTAAATCATTTCTATTCATTCTTCTAATGTTAATTAAATAATTTATATTATTTAATTAATGAAATCATAAATTCAATGTTAATTAAATAAATCCAAATTTTATTTAATTAATAAAATCCTAAAAAGATCTTCTCGCTTTTTTTCCAAAACTGAACTCGTGTATCTAATTAATTTATTTAATTAGATAATTAATCAATTATCCTTCTCATCTTTTTAGGATTTATTTCCTTTAAAAGAGAATCAAAATCTTTCTATCTTTTTGAAATCTTATCTCATCTCGTCATATTTCCTCTTTTGTCAAAAATCAAATCCTTATCGAATCTTGTCAAATCTTATCTTTGTTCAAATAAAAAATCTATAAATCAAACCTTTCACAAGCCATTTGGATCGAATCTTCTTCTAACATCTTCACTCTGTCAAAATTAGTCTTCAATCACCATCTATCATCTTCATCAGGTTGTTATGCTACAGAATTGGGCAACCAACATTCCTCCAACAATCAACCTTTGAAATCTTGCATCCTTGTGCAGGTGGAGAAGAGCCATGGAGATCAATCAACACTAGTTTAAAAATCGGTTTGCACGTTCTTTTTTTATTATTTTTATTTTCATTCTAGTTTGTACTTCATGGTGCTTGATAGGATTTAATTTGTTTATTATCTTCAATGCATTTAAACCTTTGATTTTATTCCTATCTACATTTTGACGCCCACCATGGGGCCTTGCCCCATTTTTAACATCTACTTGCAGGTTTTCTAACAAGTTTTACATTCTAGAATTCGGCTTTCTGACAAAAATTCTCGTTTTAGCACATCTGAGGGTTTTCATAGCGCATACAAGGTTTTAACGATTCTTCTGCAGGTCTTTTGGCGCATCTAGGGACTATTTCGGCGCATCCGACGGTTATTTTAGCGCATCTAAGGAACAAATTAGCACATTTATCTTCACTGTTTTTAGAATTTAAAATCTGCTTTTCCTAGATTAGCACATTTAAGGGTTAGTTTAGCACATTTAAGGCTTTCTTTAGCACATATGGGGACTGTTTTAGCGCATATAACGTTGTTTTAGCATATTTCGTAGTTCTTTTAGCACATACAAAGTTTCTTTTAGCGCATATGGGGCTGTTTTAGCTTATTTCACAGTTCTTTTAGCGCATATGATGATTGTTTTAGCGCATATGTCATTGTTTTAGCTTTTTTATAGTAAATCTTAAAATGACCGTATCTTGGTCATTTTTTGGTCTTTTTTCGCGATTTTTATTTTATTTTGGGTAGAATTTCATAAGCTATCCAATGGTGTAGGCATTTATTAACTTTGACAAAGTTAAATTTCTCAAATTCTGATATATTCTTCGGCGCATACGATTTTTGTTCCAGCAGATTTGTAATTTGTTTCTTTTTGTCTTGGCAACTTCTTGGTGAATCATACAGAGCTGGAAAAGCATTGGGATCACTCACAAAATCAAATTGGAAAGTGAATAATCAGGTGCATACATTCTAAATCTTTCGTTTCTTATAAATCATTGCTTGTCAATACATTTCAATTTCGAGCATAAAATCAAATCTTGTTTGATCACATCATTGAAATTGGTTTAAAACGAATCATTTTCTTCCTACACATTTTAATTTGGGATCTAAAAAGAATGAGTGCTTCATTGTTTTCTTTCACACATTTCATCTCTAAAGGAAATTAACCATTGCAAGTGTGAATCAAGTGTGTGTGATCACAAACACCTCACTTGGTTTGCTTTTGTCAAATCCTTCATAGGAGGCCTGCCAGGGGATTTCATCACCCCTGGGGACGACCTCAATCGAAGTGTGAATCGAAAGACATGCTTGTTTGGGAGTTAAAATCTTGTCACTCTTGGCTAAGCCCCAAAGAACTTTATACCTCTGGGAAGTGAAGGTGAAGGGTGGGTTACCCCTTTCTCCCGGCTGTGTGGCAGGATTTTGCTTTCAAATCATCCTTAGTCAACCTTGTGCAAACTAGCTTAAGAACTAATTGGTCATATCCACTTGACGAGTTCTAGGACTTTTTGATGTGTCTTCTTCAAGTGTGTGCTTAATAATCACATTCATAAATTTCAAAATTCAAACTTGCTTATGTGTCTTGCGTGAGTGATTTATGTGTGTACATGTGTGATCATTCATTTAAACATTGCCAAATCAATCTAAACACCAAACACATAAAGACAAGTCACTCTACACCTTCTTCCAACACATTCATATCCAATCACTTTCATCCTAATCACCCTTCTTAGTCACATCCTATCCATTTCATCCTAATCAATCCAAGTCATCCACTCTAATCATTCCACATCATCACCCTCACCTACCCGGTCCTAGTCACCACTTGTCAAAATGGTCATAATCATAAACAAGCCCAATCATAATCATAAGCCCAAAATCATAATCCAAGGGGGCTATCCATCTAGGCCAAATCATGAGACAAAACCTAACCCTGAAGTCATAATTCAAGGAGTCTCTTTCTCTAGTTCAAATCATGAAACAAAACCAAAACATAAAATCAAACTTCGAGGGGCTTCTCCTTCCACCTCATACCAATCTAATCCATCCACTTCTTCATATGTCAATGCCACATCAACCTATCAAGCCACATCACAACAAACACATGTGAACTTAAGTTCTACCTTGCAACAAGGCCAAACTTCCTCAAGTCTTAATGCCACTTTCGATAAGGGAAACACCAATCTAGTTCATGCACCCTTACCATCATCCAATCAAAACCAAAACCCTAAGCCAACACCTTCCACTCATACACCTACAAAGGATGTGACCCAAGGGCTACTAGCAAGGAATCAAACATCACCATGTCATCCAACTCATATTCTTGAACATACAAAAGAGTCATCCAACATCATGCCAAGTCCTTCAAGCCAACCATGTCATCCACAATCCCTTGAGCCAATTCAAGAGTCTCCCTTCATAAGTCCAAGTCACCCTCTATCATGCTCCTATGTTGTTGACCATCAAGAACATGACAAGTCTCTCCATGAGAAATCCCCTTCCACCTCCATTCAAATAAGTCATGAGGAATGTCAAAAGCACAATCCTAAACATGAGAAAACATTACCCCCTCATCCACATAAATATCAACACCCTCCCAATGATTCCATTCATACCATACTTAATACTATTCATGATCAATCTTCCATTTTTTTATGAAGACCCCTTTTATGATCAAGAAGACCATGATGATCCTCTTAGCCAACTTTATGCATTCCATGGTCAAGAGATTTCCACCTCATCCATCCATGATACACAAAAATCCACTTCCCTTGATGAGACATATGCCTCCCAAGCACACATAGAAGATCAAACAAATATCTTGGATCTATGTGAACACAATGCTAATCAAGATCCTAATGATCCTCCATCACCTGCTATCGACCCCATTGCAAGTCCTCCATCATATCCTATTGGTCTTTCCACCCTCATTCATGAATGTTCTTCCTTAGAACAACAACAACCATTATTTTCTCCATCCAATAAGGAATTTGTGTCTAGTGTTCCACCTACTCCTAGTCCCATTGTCCATTGCACACTCCAAAACATGAATCATCAAGGTAAAGGTCTAGACCTTCATAAACAAAGTATTTTGGAGCCCATCCATGTCAAAGTCCCTCCACACTCTTATGGCCTTGGACATACACCCCAAGGACAACAACCTAAAGATGTTGGTATTTCCTCCATGCCTCCTAAGTCCACTTTCCATCATAAAGCCTATAATATCCCTAAAACATATATTGCCATCCCTCCTCCATCATCCTACAAATGTCAAAAGCATGTGACCATACACCTTCTACCATCAACTTTGCCACCATTGCTTCCAACTCCTAATATCCCTCCATCAAATTTTCCACCATTACTTCCAACTCCTAATTTCCCACCATCAACTTTACCACCATTACTTCCAACACCTAATATCCCTACCATTCAATCCTCTTATCCATCTACCCATAAATCCTCTAAACATCTTAATCATGACCAATCAATGCACACATTGTCTAAACATAAAGCTTCTACCGATTCCACCATACCCATGGGATTCAAAAGCAATAATTTCAATGCCTCTACCTATAAAGTAAAAAATCCTAAGGGTTCTCGTGCCTTAGGACATCAATACAAAAATTCAAAGCAAAATCCATATAAAAAGCTATATAAGCCCATACCTCCAAAAGAAAAGTCTAAAAACAAAATGGTTTGGGTACCAAAACAAAAATAAATCAAGTCAAATGAGGCATTCACATCACAAAAATCCCAACCATCCACTTACATCCCACATTCTCATTCCATTCAAAAGTCTCAAATTCCTAAAACCCACAAGCAAAATAAAAATCATAAAAATACTAAATCTATGTGGGTACCTAAAACACTTCATCCACCACCTCCTAAGCAAACATCTCCATTGCTTCCTACACCCCATCCACATCAAAAGCTTCAACGTTTATCACAATGTGTGCAACCATTGGTCATGGTTCCCTTCCATTTCACAACAATTCCACATACCTCCATCTCCTCATCCTTCACGCATTATCCTACATATCTCCCCCACCATCTTCCTATGGTCCATGCTTTTGCATAAACCTTTCATCCATCCTTTTGCACCAGTCCTATTCAATCCACATCATCATCCACTATTCCCCATCCATTCTTACATAAGACTTTCATAATCCATTATCTACCTACTCCATTTCTGTTTCATGTCATCCCTTACCAACATCTATGAGCATAATGACATTTGACATGGTCAGTGCAATGACATACATATCTAGTGGGACTATCACCTTTCACGGAACTAGACACTTGAGTCCCTCCTATCCATATTCGCCTTCTCCTATCCAAAAATTCAAAAAAAACAAAAAAAACAAAAAAAGTAAACAGAAATTCCTTCGTCCAACGGTGAAAATCTGGTAAACAAGCGCCCTAGATAAGTACCATGATGAAAACCTAGCAAATAGGCATCATGTGTAGGTTGATCTTCTATGCCACTTACACTTGGGGGCACAATGTCTTATCTATCCAACCTATCATTCATGTCATGTCATTTCCATCCTACCTACCATCTTTAGCCATCCTACATACCTATCATATTAAAGTCCACTTATCCACCATTCTCCTTTTGATCTTGATGAAGACATAGGGGAAAATTTTTGAAACATGCTTTGGATATCTCTTGACATACCTCATCCTTCTAAATAAGCCTATCATTATCCTATTTTCATAAGCTTTATCTAAAAAATTCCTAAGTCTTGTACCTAGAATGGGGCATGTTATTCCTATCCGACATAGTCTTTGGAGATCACATCCTTGCTCTCTTATGATGCATACATCCATACCATCCATCCATATATCATGAGCCTTTTATCCCTTATCCCATCACCCACGCTTTCATCCATCAATCCCATCTATCTCCTTGCACCTAGACTTGGTTTTCCCCTTGTCATTGGTCTCTAGCACAAAGGCTACTCAAATTTTCATCCTTTGACACATCAAAACATTTCAAAAATACAAAAAAAAAAAACATCTCAAAAATACAAAAAAAACAAAACATCTCAAAAGGTCAAAAAAAAAAATCCAATTACTTCGTCTAATTTCATCAATTCAATCCCTTACCTCAATCCAATCAATCATCATCTTCATCAAAAACCATTTCATCCAGTCAAACCAATCAAATCAATCCAAGCAATAATCCAAATGCAAGTCAATCCTTAATCCATACCAATCAAGACAATCAATCTTGTCAAATTATCCAATCACATCCTTTGGTCTTGATCCTTATCTTGTTGTAAACCTAATCAATCAACCAATCAATCAATCCACTATCAGTCATCCTTGTGTTGCTCTAGAGACATGTCACTCCCCACAATGACAACACTGTCATCATCAATCAAAATCAATCAATCAATGGTTTACAGCTTGACAGGGGCAATACCTTGTGTGTTTTTGTATCATTTGTGCATGCTTGCTTGTTTGCTTGTGTGTGTTATCATTTTATCTTGCATTTGTATTAAATCCATATCATTCCAGCTAATATTCATATCTTGTGTATGTGGGAGTAGCTTTTTGCACTATCCTTTGCATCTAAGGTCATATCATACCTTTTGTGCATTAGGACTTTAATGCTCTAAGTCTACTTCCTCATACGTCTAGACAAGGTTGTATTCCGCTGGGGCACGAGACACATCGTCACCTTGGTCCTTATATCTTGGTGCATAACGTCTAGTACTATATCAAACATCATGGTTGCTCACCTTCATTGCAGCATAACGTATCATTCATCTCCTTCATCCACTTCCTATCTTGCATCATTAGTCTTATCCCTTCCTTTATCATTTCATTTCAAGAGCCTACTCGTGTTTGTTCAACACGCCTATCCTCTCGAGGGGGCATCATCATTCCATCATCATCCTATCTTTCTATCATTATCCATTTTCCTCTATCCATACCTTAACTTCTTTGAAATGATGTTACTCGACACAAATCTCATCATCTCGAACATCATCTCAAAGAGGGGCAAAATGTAGACATCAAAAAATTGTCCTCTTACAACACATGTCTCGACATTACATCATTTAGGCATCTTGTAGCACGCTTTGCCTTAGGTACCCATGTCATCATCTATTTAATTAAATTCATATTCATAATCCATCCATTTCGCTAATGTTAATTAAATAATTTATATTATTTAATTAATGAAATCATAAAATTCAACGTTAATTAAATAAATCCAAAATTTATTTAATTAATAAAATCCTAAAAAGATCTTCACTTTCTTTCCAAAACTGAACTCATGTGTATCTAATTAATTTATTTAATTAGATAATTAATCAATTATCCTTCTCATCTTTTTCAGGATTTATTTCCTTTAAAAGAGAATCAACATCTTTCTATCTTTTTGAAATCTTATCTCATCTCGTCATATTTCCTCTTTTGTCAAAAATCAAATCCTTATCGAATCTTGTCAAATCTTATCTCTATTCAAATCAAAAATCTATAAATCAAACCTTTCACAAGCCATTTGGATCGAATCTTCTTCTAACATCTTCACTCTATCAAAATTAGTCTTCAATCACCATCTATCATCTTCATCAGGTTGTTATGCTGCAAAATTGAGCAACCAACATTCCTCCAACAATCAACCTTTGAAATCTTGCATCCTTGTGCAGGTGGAGAAGAGCCATGGAGATCAATCAACACTAGTTTGAAAATCGGTTTGCACGTTCTTTGTTTATTATTTTTATTTTCATTCTATTTTGTACTTCATGGTGCTTGATAGGATTTAATTTGTTTATTATCTTCAATGCATTTAAACCTTTGATTTTATTCCTATCTACAAATACAATGTCACCCTGGTTCTTCATACATTGGTGCATCATGTCTACTTGCTACATCAAATAAGGATTTCTCTATATTATGTGGCATAATCTAAAAAAGGCAAAAGAAAAATCATCTATCCTATCTCATCACATATTCAATAAAATCTCTAAATAATCATAGGTTTATTGATATCCTGATCAACATCATCATCCTATTCTAATCATCTCATTATATCTCATTCTTCTATACATACTAACATTCCTATCTAAGTATCATGACATAAAAATATATATATGCATCCACCTTGCATCCATAAACCATTAGTACTATCTCATCATCATCCATCCTACATACTCATGATATAGTCATATGAAAATACAAAAAAATAAATAATATAATGAATCCATACATATCATAAATCTACATCATGCATCATAGCATACATCATAAAAAATTATAACATACAATAACACCATACCATAGTCGCAAAATAATCTCTCATCTCATATATCAAAAAATGATTGTCATGATACATATCAAATGTGTGTGATATACATCAAAATATACATGAAGCTATCCATAGTCTATGAATGTGTATACATCATAAAATATTTCTACACCACATTTGGAAACAAAAATATCTATGTACAAGTCAAATTATCTCGAGCTCTCTTGATCCTCACGATCAAGAGGAGGTTGGTCTAGTGGTGACCCCATCGGTTAATGTTGATTCCCTTATCCATCTGATGGAGCCTGGAAGGATCTACCCACTAATCCCTCTAATCTGCTTGAACCCATGGAACTCCTATGTGAATAGTTAGGTTATCACCTATGTGTCGGTATTGCCATATTGTATAAATTACTGTAATATGTGGCCTCACTAATGGCCTGCGTATACTATGCAATCGAGATCACCTGCCCTTGTGCCTATGTAGCAGCCTCTAACTATTGTATGTGTGTGATATCCTAGGCTAGCTTCAATTCAACCTATTTTTGTTGAGTATCCTATGCATCCCTCTCAAATCAAGCCCAATCCCACTCAACCCTAAGCTGGTCCCTTTTTGTCTATATCTATGCTACTTGTCTTAAGAGATCATTTGTCTCATGTTGGACACCATTACACTCCTAGCATGCCTGATATCACTCAAATTGAAATCCATAACACTCCTAACATGCCTGTTCCCTCTCTTGTAGTGCAATCTGAAGTCTTCAATCCTAAACACCTACAACAACTACCACTTGTTGTTGTGATGGTTCATGTGGTGGACCCTCTATTCCTTGACCTTGTCCTCGATCCTCCACTTGGGGCACCTCTAACTCAGTCCTTTATCTCTTTCAACGCTTTCTACTACACTCATCCTACATATCCTATCATCAACATCCTCCCCAGCTGGATCTGTAAATCTAAAAGGTCTATGTGCGATAAACCAAGTGTCACAATCTCTAGTGGTCCCAAGATCATCTACACCATCTACAGAGGCCCATGGTACTTTAGCGAGGTGATTGAAATCAACTATGGTTGTATAAACGATTGACATGGCACCCCACTCAGCTATCTCTCTTGTAGTGTGTGTAAATACAACTTGATAATCATCCCTTGACATCATCTATCTATCTCCAAATTGTCTCATCACCCTATCTAGAAGATACCTCTCTATAATCTGAGCTGTGCAACCAATAAGCCACCAAATCTATTGATAGTAGAGGATATTCTCTACATCATCATCCCAATCCTCTACATCTACCCATGGCCTCCAGGTGAACTTTTCCATGTCATTGATAACTCGTTTCTAGTAGGGTAGCTCTCCCATGTGGTGGTGTGTCAACATGCCCTCATATCTAAAATATAAGGATTCAAAGTCTCTCGATGTAACTCGCAAGCAAGTTTGAGCACTATGATGTGCTCCCATGCCCAAATGTGAAGAAGAGTCATGCTCGCTTACAAGTTGGTCGTACCTCAATATACTACTTGATGCATGTCATGGTAGAGATGGGTCTAGATACAAGGATCAAAGAAAAGTGAACTTTGTCCTCTAGGACCCTCCCCCATCTAGGGTTGAACCTCCTATATTGTCTATCAGGCATCAACGGTCCCATGATCAGTCCAATCACCATGATAGTAATGTCTCTAACAATGCCAACATACTCCCTAAGGTCTACCTATCCCTCCTTGAGCTCGATATCATTATCAATAAGAACTCACTTTAGAGCCTCAAATCCTCGATACACATCATAAACCATTTTCTCATCATGGATTAAAATGTGTAGAATCTGCTACACATCCTCAAGGGTGATGGTGGACTCCCTAGTTGAAAAGTGGAAGGATGGAGTATTTAAGTGCCAATGCTCGACAACTACAGTGATCAGAGAAATATGTGGTTGAATCTCAAGCATATAGGCAATATGGAATAAGCCAATGACATGTAGGAACTCAAACTCAATGTGAAAAAAGCTGGTAATCCTCTCTAGAATTTGTGACCTCCGCTCTTAGGTAAGGACACGGTGTAGAGTAGTTTGCAAGCATAATGCTCACAATGTCAATTTTCTAAAAATTTACAAAAATGTAACTCAAAAATGTCTAAAAAACAAAAGCAATCCTTTTTGCAAAGAGGTCACACTATTGCTTATCAAGGGTGTCTCCTTTTTGCAAAGGTGTCGTACTTTTACAAAGGTACCTCACTACTAAGCATTTTTAAATATGTCGCCTTTTAGAAAGGCATCTGGCCTAACTTTACAAATGTGTTTCCTTATTGCAAAGGCATCGCCCTATTTCTAAAAACCAACACAAATGCAAAGCCTTGATGCCTTTGATAAAGGTTTCACACCAAGTTACAAAGGTATGTTGTTGGGTTGCAGAAGTGTCGCACTAAATTGTGACACCTTTGTTAACCTAACTTGTAGCCTACTTTTAACTATTTCAAAATACGTGAAAGAAAAAAATAAAAAAGTACATATCAGGGGTCCTGAGTCGGTTGGTTGTTGGAACTAATGGACCTTATCTACACAGTGTATGGCTCCAATAACATGCACCATCGTGACAAGGTCTCTACAGGATCTAGAAGCAAAAATCTCTAAAGGGATCTCTAAACTCATGAAAGAAAGTGTGCAAATGAGGCTGAAATTCACCCAAATGCCCATATATGCCTAGGAAAACCTAGGGTTTCACCTTACAACTCACTTTTCTAGCCTTGGTTGTGAGTCCAGATCAGTATTGAGGCTTCACTGGGACTTTTTTTTTCTTCTCAGTAGAACTACTCTCGTCACCTTGTGATCTTGAACTAAAAATCAATTTTTTTAGTTGATCTCTCAAGGGGGAAGCACACCATCATTCCTTCATTCGTTGAGGCAAAGTGGACCATCAAGTAAAATCAAGGGAATTTTTTTTAAAATATAAGTACCATCAGGTCTTTGAAACAATACAACATGTACATTGCTTCGAAGACGAGCAAAATATAGACACCTAAAATTGTCCTAAATATATCACACATCTTGATTTCACCTACTAACATCATTTTCTTCATAATTCACCTAAGTCCTCTATTTGATTAAATAATTTATAATTATTTAGTTAAATTCACTTAATTTCCCTATTAGTCAAATAATTAAGGTTATTTGATTAATTCATCATTTTCACACTAATATCCCTCTTGATTAAATAATTCATAATTATTTAATTAAAAATATTAATTCCCCTTATCCTCAAAATTAAATAATTTCCATAATTGTTTAATTGACTACTTTTTCTCCAACTCTCCAACTTTCACAAAGAATATTCCTAGGAAATATTCCCTTTTGATATTCAAATTCTTCCCTCCAATTCAAAATATCTCCAACCTATTTCCAAAAAATTAGAGATATTTTGAGCTCTCATGAATCCTCAACCATTGATCCTTCTTGATCCACACTCACCTCCTTGATTTTCTCTTATCTATTGATTTTTAGATAAAATCTTGACCGTTGATCAAAATTTCCAAAATCTATAAAACAAGCCTTCATCAACATGGAAACTATTCATAATTCTCATAAGCATAGGCACTCTATATAATTCTTGACTCATTTCTTTGGCATTTTAGAGCCTATTTTGTGAATCACATCCTCTCATATCAAGCTTTTGCAACATAGATTATGCACAAATTGAGCAATCCACATCACAATTATGCATCAATCCACAATGGGATTGAATTTTTATACTTCCTAATGATTTAATTTCTTTGATTTATGTTCAATTATTTGGATTAAATCATTTATATGCTTTGCAAATGAATTTCATTGAGTATGGTTTTGCATGATCTCGATCATGTGAATTCTTAGTGTTCTAGGATCTAATTGATTCATTCATGCTTACTTACTTCCCCTACGACCCATATATTTGATAAAACCCTCTTGAATGTCTTCTACACTTTACAATGTTTGAGACACCTTTTGCACAAATATATGACCTTAAACCTCAAATTACTCATTACAATGTATTCCACAACTTGGCTCTTTTCATGAAACCTTGATTGAAATTAATTATCAGGATTTCTAGGTTCTAAAACATTACCTTATGTGTGTGATATTGTGTATATTGATTTTTTAAGCTTATTTCTTTAAATTCCACGTTTTCTTCTACCTGACCAAGTCTCTATGAAGGTCTGCAATGTGGCTCAACACTTGTCTCTTCATCCTTGCTTTCATGGACTTCCTTTAACACCACCATTGCAACTCATTCACTATTCAACTAAAACAAAGATGAAAACCCTAAAAGCTCTCCTTGCTACATGGGTTAATAAACTAAAATTCTTTCTCTACTTGGTGCCCAAAGACAGTCTATTTTATTTTATTTTTTCTTATCCTTTAACAAGCATTAACAGTAACATCATTTTTTAGCTACCTTGCGTGCACACCTACATTTTTCAAAAAATTTGTGTTGTTTATGATTCATAATGATATAGCATGGTGGGGCTCCCCCACCTATGCATTCTACTCCTTCTAGTGGATTTCCTCTTCTTCCTCACCTGCAGGGGATTTTAAAAGTACACCTAGTAAATCTCATTCTAAATCCTCTACATAAAGATGTTTTTTTCTGACTGGCAAGGACCCAATTTCCTACGTGGATAAGCTGGTTGGAGATAGTATCTTAAAAAAGGCTTCACCAACATTTTTTTCTTTCTGTACTATGGAAGGTGATGAAGTGGACATCCCAGATGTGCTCCTAGATGAGGCTATCGAGGGCTTGAAGTTGTCCCTAGTTGGGAAATTCTTTGCTTCCCACCTAAATATTGATCAAGTATGAAAGTGGGCCTTCGACACTTGGAATCTCAAGGGTAGTGTCTCTATTTGTGTCATGCCTAAAGGTTTACTTTTTTTTAGCTTTGTTGTCTCTAGAGATATGATAAAAGTTCTAACAGAAGGCCTGTGGGCCCGTGGGCCTTTGATAGGGGATTTAAGAATATTATGTCTCTGAGTAAGTGGAAACCAGGGTTTGATGCCTCAACTAACCTTGGCAAGGTAGCTCCAACTTGGGTTAAACTCCCAAATTTTCCTTTGGAATTTTGGAACCAAAATGTTTTTAAAGGAATTTTTTATTCTTTTGGTACCCTTTTGATTGTGGAAAAAGTAACCCAAAATAAGACACAACTGGTCTATGCTAGATTTTGTGTGAATGTTTCTATCAACACAATACTCCCTACCACAGTGACCCTAAATCAAATTTTGGTAGATGAATTCAACCTCTAGAATATGAAAATGCCAAGGTTTTTTGTCAGGGCTGCAATAAGTTTGGCCACTTGCAAGATGCCTATAAAAAGCTTCCTTTGGAACTGAAGAATAACCAAAAAGATTTGTTGCTTAACTCTCCTGTTAAAAATGTTGATCCTAAGGTTTTATTGAAGGAACCTATCACTCCTTGCTCCTCTTCTGGTTTGTTGTTTCCTGGTAAGGAGATAGTGTGTTCCCAGGTCTTTATCGAGGACAAGGAGTTGTCCTTGGTGGAAAACACTCTTCACAAAAAATTTGAATTGGTTGTCCTGAATGTTGTGGGAGAAAGAGACCCCCTTCTATGGTGACTGATTTGAATCCTCAAAGTGTTACTAAAATGCTTGACAACAAACTTGTGTTAAATAATATGCAAACCTTGACACAAGAAGTGGAAGAGTGGATTTAGTACTCTAGAAAGAAAACATGAAAAACCTAGAGGAAGGAGAGATAGATACTTAGAAGGGTCGAGATTTGGTATTTGTTACCAAATTTCACTTACATCCCAATTTAGTAGAGTTGAAGCAGTTGATTGCATCAAAAGTGAAAGGTATTCCAACTAATTTTTGCTAAGTCTTAAACATTGCATATGATTGTTTTCAAATGGAATTCAGTTTTTATTATGCAATGTTTTCCAATAGAGGGAAATTACATAAATTGCATGATATTGTTGTCTTTCATTCATTTTGTAATGAAAATGTATACAACATTGCATAAATTTTGTTGTTTCATACTTTGAGAGAAAAAGAATGCTTAAATGTCCCACACAAGCTGTGGGAGTAGATGAACTAATGCAACATAAAGGAAAGGTATATATTTGAAGATATGAAATAAAGGAAAACACATGGAAAGAGAATATGTCCATCATTGCCTATGGCAGAATCTTGTGTTGATCTTCTTTGTCTTCAGCTCCTCCTTGTTCTTGATCTTTAGATGTACCTACATCATGATGGAAAGTTTTGGTTAGAGCCCTGGATATAAACTCTGACCATATGTCCTACCAACAGAAATATAACCTTCATTCAGGATGCATTGTATCAGTTATCAATCGTCACATGTATCAAGAGAGCCTAAAAATCAAACATCAAGAAGAGCATTGAGCTTCATTTTTTTATCTAACATGTTTGTTCATTGTGCAGGTATAGGTGAAATTTTCATTGCTAGATTATTTTCATCATAGCATGTGGAGTAAAAATGGGCTCCCACAAGGGTTGAGCCTAGCATGATGCCCTCTAGATCCTAAGAGGGGTATGAGATAAGCAAGAGACATTTAGCTTTTTAAATAAAATCATATTTTGTTTGAAGATTAATTTATAAGGTAACTGAGCACATTGTCCATTCATGACAACCAAGTCAAAGGTTCAATGAGGTTACCCCCTTTCACTTTGAAATGGGAATCACAAGTGAGAAATAAGCTTATCTAAAACTATTTAAATAATGTGCAAAATTGAGTAAAAGTGCATCATTTGCATCATGGTTTTATATCATCTATTGGCTATCTCATCATAATTTCTTGCCGCCTATATCAAATGAGATGCATACATTGATGGTACAGCTCATTCATTAAGTGCCAAAAGGAGCAACAAAAAAGGTGCAATGAGGTCACAGTAGCGAGCGTCTAACAATGATGGTCAAGGCAACATTGGAAAGCACTCTCATGAAGTTGACCAAAGGGGATCAAGGACATGCATGAAGGATACAATGTCAAGTTTCATGTTGTAACCCAGCCATAATGATTGATCATGTATAAGGAGATTTATAATGCATTCAAAGCATGTCTAAGTGTGCTCAAGGAGGTAGTAAAAAAAAACCCTAGATTTGCATGAAGGGGTAGTGTCTTGAAATGCTTGGCAACTGGGTAGAAGTCTTATGTAATGCCTCAAGATCAATGCATGACTCAAATTACAAGGTGATATCAGATAATGCAATGTTGATTGTTAAGACAGTGACAACAAAATAGAACTAAATCATTGAAGAGAGTAGCATTGTTACGGGTTAGGGTTTGATGGAAAGGTTTAGAGACATGTTTGAATATGCAGACCTATCAAGTGCAATGAATAATTTAAATGCATTAACCATATTGCAATCATGGTGGTTGTATATCATTATTGTTGAAACAATTATGCCAGGTTCATCAAGAGGCAGCTATGATGAATAAGCACACTCACAAAGTTATTATGCAAAATATAGATTTTTAATGGAAAAGTTAGAAGTACTCACAGTCCATTGACTATGAGAAGTTTCAAGACATGAGACCCCAGAAAACTGAAAGGCGAAACTATATAGGAAAATATTATCTCAATTTACAAAAGAAAAAAGCACGCTATTGAGAGTATTTCATCCTGTGGCACAGTGTAAACAAAAAGAAAAATGAGGAGATCGTAGGTTTTGAACCCTAATAGAGATTTCATTAAGGGTTGAGAGAAAGAAGTCATGGGCTTTCAAAACCCTATCTCATATTTGCACAACAAAGAAGAATATACATAAAATAATACTCATATTTCATTGTTTTTAGCCATGACCTGCATAAAAGTTTTGTTTCAACAGAATATTGAAGGAAATTTTCCTCTTCATTTCTTTCAAAAGCAACGAATGAAGTGAAGGAGAATACACAGAATGTGAGAAATAAAGAGACAAAGCCACAACCTACAAATAGAAAATTAAAATTTGAGCAAAGGAGAGTGTATAGAAGAAAAATCAAAGCATTTTCATCCTTTTTTGTATAAAGATAAACGAATGTTTCCTTTTCTTTCACAAGTTAATGGAAAAAATATGGTATTTTGTGCAAATAGAGCATCCCACACGGCCCAACTTATGACTGCAGAAGAGGCTCAACAAAAGCTCTAGTTGGAGACTCCATGAAAAGCTCGAGAGAAACCCTAGCATGGTGACACAGGGAAAAGTTGAAGACTCGGCAAAAAAATAGAATGCAAAATGAAATGAAATGAAATGTCGCAAGTTCTTTTTGTTCTAGGGTTTTCCTTTTTCCCTAGTATTTGGCCGACCCATATCTTGGGTATATTTCACTTTATTTTAAGCTTTTTATGCCTGGATTAATACCTCCTTTGTGTGCATTAGACCCTTTTTGCATATTTTGCAAAATCTAGGTGCCTTATGATTTCATGATAAAATCAAATATCAAATGCCTAAGTGAGAGAATTTTATGCCTTTGCAAAAATGAAGCCAAGTTTGGGTCAAACTTCAGTCCACTCCCTCCTTTCTTTTTTGCAAAATTGAAACTGCAAAACATTGCAAGACTTTATTAAAGCAATGTTCTATAAATTGCTTTATTAGTTGTCAATTAAAATGCAGTAAATTAAGCAAGTGTGGAATATGTAGAGGAAATTTTAGTTGCCTTTTTTTTGTTTGAGTCCTCATTATGCAAAATGGAAAGAGGTATTCAACTGAAGTTTCTATTTTGGTTTTCCAGTCAGAACTAAGTGATTTTTGAGTCCTTTTGGGTAGATCCACTTGGGAAGGAAAGTTTCCACCTAGTTTCACTCGTTTTGGATCAGTTTTGGGCCATATTTTTGAGGTTTTTTCCCTTTGCTCATGAGAGACACTTTGGATTACTATTTTGGGTTGCAGTTAACTGCAATTGTTTCTCCTTGGCTCTTAGAAAGGTTTTGGGTATTAAAAAAAAAGCTTAGTTTTTTCTGGGGTTTTTTGCTTCTTTCTCTCTTGAGTATTGCAAAGAGCTTTGTAAGCATTTGTAACTCAGATTTTCATAATATTATTATGCAACTCCTTTCAAAGCAATAAAGACATCAGTGTTCTCCTTTTTCATGTTTTATCTCATTTTGCAATTAATGATTTGATGTTCAATTGTGATTCAATTTTTGAATCCTTTTCTACGTCTCATTGTTGCAGGTTTGAGTGCAAAATTTTCATGTAGTGCAGGTTGTGTGTTGTGTTTAATGTTGTTAGTAGGTTGATGTTGTGATAAAACTTCTATTTTTCCTTCAGGCAAGCCTCTAATTTTCAAACCTTCATACAAACTACTTATGTATTGCATTGTTTCACATGGAATTAGAGTAAATGTCTTTGTCAAACTGATTGTGAGATGAATTAGTAGATAAGTTTATAAGTTTATGGTGCATCACCTCTATATTTTTAGGATTTCCATTGCAAGTATCCTTCTATCCCTTTCATCAAAAAATTTAGTAGTTTTAGGTGATTTACCATGGGAACCAGCCCTCTTTGGAGATTCATTCTGGTTATAAGCCACCCATAGCTTGAGAGTGTTTCCATGTTACATAGGATAGTTGAGTCTAACTCGACTAGGGTGCAATCCTCGTTGATAATAGTATCCTCCCCTGAGCAACCATAGATTGGTCGGGAGATGACTCACATGCTAGTTTCCAAACAAGAAAAGGATAAAAGTATTGAAGCTAAAAAGAGTTCAAAGATAACCCCTCCCTCCCTCCCAAAAAGATGGTGTGGAGGATGACGATTAGAACCAAGTAAACACAAAATCAAGAAAGAAGAAGAAGTCGGATGTGAGAGGATGTAATAAATTGGGTAGACCACTGTTAAAAGAAATAAGAAATAAAGATACTATGAGGGATGTTGCTTTAGGAAAATAGAGAACTCTTGTCTCCCTTGCAAGAAACAAATTCAAAATAAAGTAGGGGGGAGGCTACTCCCCTATTTAAGTAGTATCAAGGTGATACTACTTCTAGATTATTTTTGAATGCTTATAATATCTTGGAATATTAGTGTTATGCCTTGCATACACACCCCAACTTTTGCTTGGCAAAGTCAAGGACGCCCTCTGTTTTCCTTTGTTCCACTATTTGGTTTTATCGTGTTTGTGCTTTGTCGTTCTTGTTTTCTTCTTTTCTTGTGCCTTGTTTCTTTTCTTTGTCCTTGTCAAATTCGGGTTTCAAACTGGAACTGACACTTTGCACTTGGCGAACTTTCAATTTCCTTGGTCCATCCCAATTCCAATCTTCGCCTGCTTGTCGTCTTTGTTTGTCAGGATTAGGTTTTGAAATGGAATTGTCACCTGACACCTTTCGGGGTTTCAAGTTTCGGTTCCATCTCGAATCCGATCTTCGATTCCTTGTTTTCTTATGTCTAGTTCAAAATCAGATATCAAACTGGAACCGGAACAAGGAATCTTTCCAAGGTTCTTGTTCCTAGTTTCGACCCGACCCCAATTTATGCATTCGTTGCACTTTTTTCCTATTGGGTTCGGGTTTTGGAACTTTCTCTAAACCTTGCACTCTTTGAAGGTTCTAGTGTGAGTTTTCATCCTGACCTCAATATTCGGCCCATTTTGCTTCATCTTTTCGCATCTTGCGTCTTCATTTTGGGTGTTGTTCATTTTCTTTTTGTCTTCATTTTTGTGTCATTTGTTTGTCTCATTTCCTTTGTTGTCATCTTACATTTTATTGTTCGGCTGCTGAGTCATTCGTTCGCTTACTCATTCTCGTCATGTCTCTGTTTTCTGGTTATCATTTGGTTTCCTTTGTTTCTTCATTGTTGGTTTTTGCATCGTTTCTTTGGTTGTCATTTTTTGTTTGTGTCTGTCGCGTTGTCCCGTCTTAGAATCAAAAAAATACAAAAAATAAAAATATTCAAAAATACAAAAAAAAAACATTTGAAAAAACACAAAAACATTCAAAATTTTCTAAAATTTAAAAAAAAAATTAGAAAATTTAAAATAAAATAAATAAATTTATTTAATTTTAAATTTTAAATAAAATAAATATTTTTTTTTTAAAAGATTTATAAAGTTAAAATTTAAAGATAAAAAAAAATTAAAAGATTTTAAAATATAAATAAAAGTAAAATAAATAAAATCAAAATCACTTAAATAATTTTTTTTTATTTTTAAAAGATTTATAAAACTTTAAAATAAAATAAAATTTAAATTTAGAAAGGATTTAAATTTAAAAGTTTTAAAATAAACAAATATTTTATTTAATAACAAAAGTCATCAAAAATAAATCTTTTAAAAAGTTAAAAGATTTCATAAAATTCAGAAAAAGACAAATTTAAAAAAAAAATCATAAAAATGTAAAATCTTTAAAAACATTAAAAAAATAATAAATCAAGGTGTTTTGAGATATTGACTCTGACATATTGGACCCATTAAAATGATCATGGCCTCAATTTACCTCAACTCTGATAGCATTAAAATTTAAAGGGAAAATTTTTTATGGCAGGAGTAATGTTTCTCGATTTCAAATTTTAGAATCAAAGGAGAACTTGACACCAAAATTCAAAAGGTTCACGAACAAGGTGAAAACCCGACCCCGAAAACCAAAGAAAAGATTATTAAAAAATTTCAAAAATGAAATTTCCTTTCAGAAATCGCGATCGGAAAGAACCTTGGCACAGGCAATTTAAAGGTTCCTCAAAATGGATTTGTCCTGAATCTCGATCTCGCCCAATTAAGAGCTGCAAAAAAGAAAAAAATCATCCTTTCTAAATGCGAGCTCGGAGAGGATGTTTAATTCAAGGTTGTTATGTAATTTAAACTAGAATAAAAATAATAACAGCAGCAATAAAATTAAAACACAGTAAATAAAGTAGACAGCAAATAAGACATTGACAATAACACAGAGATTACGTGGAAAACCTCCAATGTGGAGGAAAAACCACGGGGCAAGGATCAATAGCTTTTATTATCTCAGAAAATCTTTTACATTAGGAGCTTTTCGAAAATCATACTTCATCAATAATACATAGGAGAGATAAATATTGACATATTTATAAAAAGCTTTAGAAAGAAGAAGTTTCTGGATAATACGAGGAGTTTCTATTCGAATTAGATTTTTCTTAATTCGAAATAGAAGTTTATTGATTTCTATTCGAATTAGATTTTTCTTAATTCGAAATAGAATTTTCTTGATTTTTAAATTTAGTCTTCAGAAAACTAACATTCTCCCACTTGAAGCTAAATTTAGCCTTCACAACTAACATTCTCCCACTTGAAGCTAAATACAAGGCTCCTGGATAGCAAATTGCAATTGTAGATGATCCTTTTTGCTATTGATCCTTGCCCAAGCCTACGCATCAAGTCATCTGCAGGCCTGCCAAGCTCCTACATAACTCTTGCTTGGCTTTTGGCAGTATTTTTGTAAACATATCTGCAGGGTTCTCAGTTGTATGGATCTTTTCCAAGTGTAGCTTTCCTTCCTCCAACACCTACCTAATCCAATGATACCTTAAGTCAATGTGTTTGGTTCGTGAGTGAAAAGCTGGATTTTTTGCCAAGTGAATGGCACTCTGACTATCACAATATAGCACATACTTGTCTTGTTTTATGCCCAACTCTCCAAGAAATCATTGTATCCACAACATCTCTTTGCACGCTTCAGTTGCAGCTATGTATTATGCCTCTGTTGTGGAGAGAGCTACTATTTTTTGTAGCTTAGATACCCAAGACACTGCTGCTCCTGCAAATGTATATAGATAACCAGTGGTGGACTTTCTAGTGTCGACATCTCCAGCCATATCTACATCTGTAAAACCTTCAAGCACCATATTAGTATGATCAAAACATAAATAGTAATGACGAGTACCCTTAAGGTATCTTAACATCCATTTCACTGCTTGCCAGTGTTGTTTTCCTGGATTGGCAAGAAACCTGCTAACTACTGCCACTGAATGTGCAATGTCCAGTCGTGTGCATACCATGGCATACATTAAACTACCGACTGCTAAAGCATAAGGAATATTTTTCATTTCTTCCTTCTCCTTATCATTACAAGGGCATGAAGCAGAATTTAATTTGAAATGGGAAGCAAGAGGTGTACCAACTGGTTTGGCATACTGCATATTAAATCGGTCAAGCACCTTCTCAATATACTTTTCTTGTGACAGCCACAACTTTTTCTTCTTTCTATCACGAATGATCTTCATGCCCAATATTTGTTGTGCTGGTCCCAAATCCTTCATTGCAAACTGGCTGCTCAAATCCTTCTTCAACTTGTTAATCATATTCTTATCTTGTCCAACAACTAACATATCATCCACATATAACAATAATATAATGTACTTGTCTTGATCATATCGCATGATGTAGACACAATGATCAGTCTTTAGCCTATTAAAACCATGCTCCAACATAAAAGAATCAAATTTCTTATACCATTGGCGAGGTTCCTGTTTCAACCCATAGAGGCTCTTCTTCAACCTGCAAACCAAGTTCTCTTTACCTTTTATTTTGAAGCCTTCTGGCTGCTCCATATAAATTTCCTCTTCCAATTCTCCATGAAGGAAGGCAGTCTTTACATCTAACTGTTCACATTCTAAATCTAGAGCAGCAACAAGACCAAGAATAACTCTAATGGATGACATTTTAACAACAGGTGAAAAAATTTCATTGAAGTCAATACCTTCTTTCTGAGCAAATCCCTTCACGACCAGCCTTGCTTTGTATCTCTTCTTCTCATCACCCTCATGTTTGATCTTGTACACCCATTTGTTTCGTAGAGATTTTCTTCCTTTTGGAAGCTTTACCAACTCCAAAGTTCTATTTTCTTGCAAAGAATCCATTTCATCCTCCATTGCTTTCTGCCATTCTTTACTATGCTCATCTTGACAAGCTTCTTGAAAACAACTACGTTCACCTTCATCAGTTAATAAAATATAATCTGAGAGAGGATATCTCTGTGAAACCTTTTGAGGCCTAGTAGATCTGCGAACTAGAATCTCTTGTAATGGCTCTTGCACGGTTTCTACTTCTTATTGTCCCTCATTTCCATTATGTTGTAATGGCTGGTCATTATTTCCAGCAGTGGCTTCTTGTAAAGGTGGCAAATTTTCTTGTTGTTCCTCTTGTTGTCCTATAATTTCAACAAATTTCTGCATCTCCACACTTTTCTCAGTATTTTTAAACATTTGTCCTTCATTAAAAATAACATCCCTACTTCTGATAATTCTTCTCTTTAGAGGATCCCACAACCAATAACCTAGCTCATTGTCAGCATATCCTAAGAAAATACATTTCAATGATTTTTCATCCAACTTGGACCTTTGTTCTTTAGGAATGTGCACATAAGCTTCACAACCGAAAACTTTCAAATGAGAATAATATAACTCCTTACCGGTCCACACCTTTTCGGGAATGCCTCCATCTAATGAAGTTGTGGGAGAGTGGTTTATTAAGTAACAAGCAGTTCGGACAGCCTCTGCCCAAAAATGTTTAGGCAAACCAGAATTTGAAAGCATACTTCTCACCTTCTCTAGTATTGTTCGATTCATTCT
The DNA here is from genome assembly GCA_007258455.2 of Sequoia sempervirens. Taxonomy (NCBI): domain Eukaryota; kingdom Viridiplantae; phylum Streptophyta; class Pinopsida; order Cupressales; family Cupressaceae; genus Sequoia; species Sequoia sempervirens. The sequence continues at coordinate 114,472,598 of VDFB02000017.1, read as the reverse complement.
CTCAGCTGTTCCATTTTGTTGTGGAGTGAGAGGAACTATTTTTACATGCTTTATCCCATGTTTACTGCAATATTCTTCGAAGGCTTTGGAGCAATACTCCCCACCATTATCTGTTCTAATACATCTCAATAGTTTGTTAGTTTCCCTTTCAACAGCCATATGAAATTTCTGAAAAACATCTAAAACTTGATCCTTACTCTTAATAGGGAAAGCCCACACCTTTTTTGACACATCATCAATAAAAGTTACAAAATAAGTAGCCCCACCTAGTGATTTTATATTAAATGGGCCACAAACATCAGAATGCACCAAATCTAATATTTTTGTATCCCTTTTCGAATTATTCCTTAAAAAAGACACTCTTTTCTGTCTACCCATAATACAATGTTCACAAAATTTAAATTCAGTACCTTTTATTCCAGGCAAAAGGTTTTGCTCAGCAAGTATTTTTAGGCCTTTTTCTGTCATGTGTCCAAGTCTTTTGTGCCATAAATCTACTGTAGGCTCCTCTGCAACAATAGCAATATCTGACTTTTGCAACTTTGACTTTAATGTATAAAGAGTGCCTATTTTATGCCCCTTTGCAATAACTAGCGAACCCTTTACGATTTTCCAGCATCCCTTGCCAAATACTATATGGCAACCTTCATCATCTAGCTTTCCAGCTGAAACTAGATTCATTCCAAGCTTTGGTACATGCCTGACCTATTTAAGCAATAAACTACAACCATCTTCTGTTTTTATTAAAACATCCCCCACTCCCTCAATATTACATAAATTATTATTACCCAAGCAAACCTTACCCAAATTACCAGATTTATAAGAAATAAAATTTTCTCTACTTGGGGTAGCATGGTAGGAGGCTCCAGAATCTAAAATCCAATCAATATCATGATTAGAAGCACAAAGGCATGCATCCTCATATGAAACAGTAATTAATACCTCACCATCTGATGCAACAGTCGTAGTATCTTCATTTGCACTTGCTGGTTTTTGTTCCTTTTGCTCTCGCTTCCAAAATCGACATTCTCTTTTCATGTGTCCCAGTTTGCCGCAATGATAACAGGTAATTCTACCTCTTCTTGATTTTGATCTTCCTCTTGACTTCGAACGCCCTTGTCGGTTCCGATCAAATTTTCTACCACGATCAACTAGGGCTAAGGCTTCTCCTCCCTGGTTCTCTGTCATTGATTTACGTCGCAGCTCCTCATTCATTAAACTGCTACTGACATCATCAAACTTCAAAGTTCCTCCAGGTGCCGAAGTGCTAATAGCTACGATCAAATTCTCCCAACTGTCTGGCATTGAACACATTAATAAGATGGCTCTAATCTCATCATCCAAAGTGATTTTAACATAGGCAAGCTGACTCGTAATTATGTTGAACTCATTTAAATGTTCTGCTACAGAAGCACCCTCCTTCATCTTGAGATTGTATAGTTTTTTCATCAAAAAAACTTTATTTGATGCTGTGTTTTTTTCATATAGATCATGAAGCTTTTTCCATAATTCTGCTGCTGTCTTCTCTCCAACAACATTAAAATATACATTTTTAGCCAAATATTGATGAATGGTTGCAACCGCCTTTCTATCCAACTTTTTCCAATCTTCATCTATCATCGTTGTGGGTTTCTTTGATATTCCTTCGAGTGGCAAATACTGATCTTTCAGAATTAATATGTCCTCCATTTGGGATTTCCATAGGGCAAAATTAGCCCCATTTAACTTCTCCATGTCACTCGTTGTGACCTCCATACTGCTCAATGAAAGAGAGAAATAAAACCTACACACACCAAATCTTCTAGCAACTTTGCTCTGATACCAGTTGTTATGTAATTTAAACCAGAATAAAAATAATAACAGCAACAATAAAATTAAAACATAGTAAATAAAGTAGACAGCAAATAAGACATTGACAATAACACAAAGATTACGTGGAAAACCTCCAATGTGGAGGAAAAACCACGGGGCAAGGATCAATAACTTTTATTATCTTAGAAAATCTTTTACATCAGGAGCTTTTCGAAAATCATACTTTATAAATAATACATAGGAGAGATAAATATTGACATATTTATAAAAAGCTTTCGAAAGAAGAAGTTTCTAGATAATACGAGGAGTTTCTATTCGAATTAGATTTTTCTTAATTCGAAATAGAAGTTTCTTGATTTCTATTCGAATTAGATTTTTCTTAATTCGAAATAGAAGTTTCTTGATTTTTAAATTTAGTCTTCAGAAAACTAACAAAGGTTTCAGAAGGTTCATGTTTTAAGTGCTTCTCTGAATTTCAATCCTGCTCTTGCCCACATAAAACGAAGACCTTCAAGAGTTTTTCAACCCGACCACCCTTGCCTCTGTTATTAATGAAATGTTATGATTGCAGGTATATGAAAAGAAGAACTTTCAGAGGGTGTAGAAATGGATCAAAGCATGAAAGAAATGCTAATTTTATCAGTCATTGTGGCTGCAACCACCTTGGATGCAAATATGTTGACTGAGTATGCACATAATTGATTTGTCAATCGATTTTTAGGGAAACTAATTTTGCAATTGTTGCCCAAGTTTCTCTCTACATGCGATGGAAGAAATGCTTACAAAATATGGAGACATAGTCAACGCAGCGAAATGATCGCAGAAAGCGGCACGTAAAATGGTTTGTTAAAATGTCTTCAGAAATCCTTCGAAACACTGAAACTTTCAAGCAAATACAATTCACACATATAGAGATGGATCCCTCCTCCAAGCCCACGCGGAATGGGGCTTTGGAACAAGTTTAAATATTTGCACCTCATGAAGGCCGGCCAAATCCCACGACCTTTCACAAACTCCTCCCTGTCCACACCAAGAAAAACAAATAGCACATAATGTTATAAGTTGCAACTACCCTAATGTCTGCATGCAAAACGCGGAAGCAGAGACACAAGGCGCACACTTTTTGATGGAATGCTTCGAAAGAGATTTCATCTCATGGTCATTAAATATGTAAAATCAAGGCGCACAAACTATTTGATAAGAGGCTTCAAAGAAATGTAATTTCATGAAATGCAATGATTGAAGGTTGTGCGGGTTGAGAAGTAGTTTGGAACAACGTATGAATCCATGGAGAAGTTGTTGCAGATGAGTCTTGTCAAAATGGTGAATGTAAATGCCTTGGTAAGTGCAATCATTGACATGGTCGCACAATTTGGTGGTAAAGTCAGAATATTCAAACAAATGCAGTCAGTTAGTGTAGAACTGAATTCTTCAATTGTAGTCACCTTCATGTTCGTGTCTGATGGGTCGCCCCAAGAAATGAAACTTCAATTTATTCAAAGAGGATTAAGTGTGAAATGCAGTCACGTGGTTTCAAGAACCATGACTACAGTATAGGCAAAAATTAGGTTTGTTTAAAAAGAATCTCAAATCTTGCTTGCAAAATGTGCAAGCATAGACAGTGCGCATAGGCAAAGGCACGTGAAGTGTTCTACAAATTGCTTCGAAGAAAGTGGCGTCACATAGATGTCATGATCGTGGGATATGCACAAATTGGATTATAAGTTAAAAGTTTTTGTGAACCCTCAAGTAATGCAAATCGGTCTTGGCTATGAGGCCAAATTCCAAAACCTTTGACAGCGTCCTCCTTGACACAAAATGTGGAAGCTTAGAATAAGCATGTAAACCGTTTGACGGGATGCTTCAAAGAGATGTCATCTCACAGAGAGCATTGATTGCAGAAATCGCAAAAAATGTATTTTTTGAAAGGTCTGAGAAAAATTTCAAAGAAAATGCAATTGCCAGATGTGAAGCCAAATTCCTCATACGTGGCCATAAGGGAAGCTCTACAGCAGAGCATCAACATCCATCATAGGTAGAGGATAAAGGAATTATATTTAGTTTGTAGTTGCAACTGCCTCGACGAACGTGAATGCAGTATGGCACAAATACTAAGCACACCAATTGTTTGACACAATGCCTCAAACGCCATCATAAACTCGCATGCAAATTGTGGAAAGCACAAACAAGGAAACTGAACGGTTTGACAAAATGGCTTGAAGTGATGTGGTTTTATATCACGCCATGGTCACAGGATGAGTTTATTGAGTGGCTTTCAATCGCCTACAACCAAATGTTTGATAAGATGTATGCAAAAGGTAAAAGGCACGATGAGGTATGCGAGCATAGAATGAGGGCAGACAAATGAATCAATTAAATTCATAAAAAAATGTGGAGGATGCAGGGAGGGTGTGAAACGAATAGTTACAATGCATTACCACATTTTGTGCAGTTTTCAATATAAAGTGGTCAATATTTATCATATGTGAATGAATAATGACCATTGTGATAGAGCTAGGATTCAACTGATCATGAAGCTACGACAAACCATCATTGACAGAGGAATTGTAGTTATCCAGGCAGTCTTTTTTCAAATCATGAAGGTCGTGGTTCCTTAAAGGTTTCAGTCCGAACATCCCATTTCTGCTCTTTTCTATGTAATTCTTCGACACCTGTATGTTGCTCTCTACACTTGCTCCAGTGCATCCTGGAAAATCCTCTTAGCAAATGAAAGATCTTGTAAACTATGATAAATCATCACATGCACAGTCTGTGTGAACAAAAGCTTGGGGGATATTAGTATTGGGGGTTTTGTTTCATGGGAAGAATTTCCTCAAGTGTCATGAGTATGGCAACTATGGCATCTGAAGGGAAATCACTCGAAATACAGTGCTTTATGTTAAGAAATTAATTGAGATGAAACAAGAAGCGAATAATTTGATAAAATATAGTGCCCAGAACCCAGTGGTTATAGGTTTTGTTTAAAGCATACATATGGTGATGCCTTAAAACTTTGTTAAATACAGTTGGAGGACACACAACCAGATGCCATCATCTACAGTACATTGAAGATATGCATAGAAGAGATGGTTTGTGAAGTCAAAAAGGAATTGAAATTCATTTGTTAACACTTTCTGAATTCATCTTATTTTATTTTGAAAGGACATTAGTTTAAAAGGGATTCATTAATATTTCAATTGTGGGATTTTAAAGCTTATTATAAATAAATTCAACTAGAGTATTTTGAAATAGTTAATTAATTTCAAAATTAATTATTTCAATAGATTAATTTTATAAATTAATTAATTTGTTTGATGTCTTGCAGGTGCTTTGAAAATGCAAATGATCATGATTTGCAAAATTGACATGTGAAAGAGGAGATTTTCTAAAGAGGATTTCCCAACTGAGAGTTAATTGAGGGCGTGACGGACCCACTTGACATAGTTTCCAAAATGTATGCAACTTTACATTGTGCAAGATTGGGGAACTCTAAGTGAAATTGGAAACCGCAACTGTCAAATAGGGTCAACTAAAGTCAAACTGGAGTTGTAACATAAAGTTGTCTTTATGGTGATTGCATGCGCACAAAAGCTACAGCTTTTGCATGAATTTTGTTGGAGGTAATTATGGGATTATTGGGTTATTAATCGTAAAATCTGCTCACTTTGGAAGGGTTGGAGTTTTTGGAAGTAATTATGGCATTACTGATTGTTTAAACCTTTCGGTATTGGGTTATTAATCGTAAAATCTGCTCACTTTGTGAACAAGAATCTTGCCTGCATGTTTATGTATGAAAGGGTTCAAGCTTTAAGTTTGGTTATTGATGATCACATCCTAACAGAACATTATTATTGGGGTTTAAACCCTCCATTTGCAACAAAAATTAGACGTTGTGGTGGGGCTACATCCCTACATGATGCATTGAACAAAGCTCTCTTATTGGCACAATCTGGACATGACATGAAAAATTTGAGTAGCCAAAATCAGGTTTATAATCCTCTTGTGCTTGCAAACTACCATCCTTTGCAGCCCTACGTAGATTTACCCACCATCCCTACCCAAATGTAATCATTCTCACCAAGCAGCTACAACCTTCCTAATCTTCCAAACACCACGTTTTCCAATGCTTCATATCAATTCAATCCCACGCAAGACCAATGGAATAATCTATCTCTATAAAATCCAACCACAGAGGTAAGTATTCCACTTGCCAATGAAGTTGTGACTATATCAAATCTCTTTTTAGTCATATTCCAAAGCATAATGCATTGAATAATGATGAAGTTGTAAACAAAGCATTTGATGAGCAAGTATACCATTTTGATGTTTTGTTTGACAAATAACATGAAATGGATATAAATTCAAAGCATAATGGAAATATCAGGTCAGAATCTAGTTTCATTGGAAATGTTAATACTAAAAATGATATTGAAAGAGATGAGGTATTAACACAAGAATGTTGTCATGAATAATTAGAAACTAAAAAATCTCCCTCCAACGCTTTGACCATTTCTTCTAAGCAAGATGAACAATAAGATGAGGGATGGATAAAGGAGCATTGTTCATGTTGGATAGATATATCGCGTATGCAAAATTGATTAAGGGAGAAATTGGAAGAATTAGGAGATCCAAAGCTATCATAACTCATTAGGCCAGATAGATGTAGGATACATCCGACAAATCAGCATTCCCAGATGGATTGTCATGTTTTCCTAGGTAGGATGGAATTATATTTTAGATAGTTGATCGTTGTTGAAGAAATACTTATGGAAGATCCTTGGAGTACCTACCCACTCAATGAGGGAGATAAAACAACTAGCATACATGAAAATGGTAATGACTCCATCCGCAACAATGAGGGTAGCTATGAGAAGATGTTTAACTCTTCCTCGTCATCTGAGGTCCTTGATCCTTGCATTGAGATGGATCCAACAAATGACAGAGTTTCCCTACCTAGTGCAGACTTGATAGATGTAGAGAATGATGTCATCGATGCGTTCATAGATTCTTTCATGATGGTGAATAAGGGAGAAATACCCTTTTATTAGTTAACACAAGAAAACAACTTTGTAGATTTAAGTAGTGAACATATTGAAACAAAGAACAACACACTTCTAGATGAAATTGCAAATGAATCTCGTGGTCAAGGACAAAGATTTGAATGCCAAAATAATTCTTCAAAAGAAGAAGGTCAAGTACATGTGCAGATTCAACAACACACTTCTAGATGAAATTGCAAATGAATCTCTTGGTCAAGGACAAAGATTTGAGTGCCAAAATAATTCTTCAAAAGAAGAAGGTCAAGTACATGTGCAGATTCACCAAGTATTCCCCGATAGTCAATTGTATTAGGCTTACCCTTGTCAAAAAAATAGATTTTCTCTCAATGCTGATGAAAGTACTAACATGAATGAGTTTAGTGTTTTATTGCAGCGAGGAATTTATGATAAGATTCAACTAGATGAAGTAGAAGAATATCAAGAAAATGACTAAGAGGCTGTCTCAAAAATTGAGTCGCTCTAGCATGACGAAGAGAACAAAATGGGGAAGTATTTTCTTAGTTTTGATTATGTTTATTCAAATGATTTGTTTGAAGAAAATCCTCATTTATCATGCATTAATGAATTTTACCTTGATGATGGTAAATTTGATGCTATGCACATTTAGTTGATGATATGCAAAAACATGAACTAAAGAAGTGTTTCCTTAGATTTGACTTTGTGCATTCAAATGAGTTGTTCTAAGAAAAACCTTGTTTAACACTATGTACCAGTATCTTTGGCATTAATGGTGATGAGATGGATGTTGATTCTCAAACTCTTGTTGGTGACATGTTTGAAGAGAATGCTAAGAGTAACGCTTCATTTCCAAAGGAAAAGGATTTGCAGACCTTGCAAGTTGACAAAACACCTGATTTGTTGCTTAGTCCTTCTGAGGAGACCCAAAAAATTTGTGACTCTATGCCTGAGATGAAAACAACAATGTCGACATATGGATTTTCTAGTTGCATAAAAAACCTCATTATTGATGAATCATGTAAGATTCATCCTCTTGGTTCACATTATGAGCTAAGTTGCTATGATTTCCTATTGGAGGGGGAGAGTGTCATAACAGGTAAGGAAAATGTTGAACAAATTGATTTAAAAGTTGAGGAAGTTGACCATGTAATTGGTAAATTCTATGCTATTGAGAATGAGATTGAGGTTGATAATCTTGGTGAAATCAAGCATACTGGTTTTCTATTTGAAACCAGTAATGATAAGGATATAAATGTAAATTTTAAATCTTGTTGTGACATCCTACATAATAATGACACACCACTGACAGATGTCCTTTCTTTTGACATGCATGTATCGGAGAAAAATAGAATGGTGTTCCATGAGTTGAGACCTCGTGAGAAGGAGCTCATACAACACAAGCCCGCATTAGCAAATGAAAATCTTCTAAAACGGGTGGTTTCTTTTCATCATCCTATGTATTTTGATAATTTTTAGTTTGATTATGATGTTGGGGATAATAAAATGTGTTTGTGGGTAAATCATGACAAGGCTAAGAACCCACAGCTATTAATATTTCAAAATTTATACCCTTAGAATGAGTTTATTGCACATAAACTTTACATTTATGAGTATAAAGATAAATTTGCTAGGTTCAGAACCGTACCTAGTAAGTTAAGATTTCTGCACATAATGAAAAATCAATCAGGTGGATGTACAAATTTTCATGTTTTTATGTTTGTAGAGCTCAGATTTGGAGTTAGCTTAGCATTATGATTGGTTATTGTTAGTTTTTTTAGCTTAGTTGGTTTTCTTTTTGTTTTGGTTTCTTTCGGCGGTTTTGGTTTCTTTTCTTTCGTTATGTTGTTTTTCTTTTTTATGTGTCCTCTTGTTTTTGTTTTTGTTTTTGTTTTTGTTTTAGGCTTTATTGTTTTCTTTTGTTATGGTTTTTGGTTGTTTGTTTGTTGATTTTTGTTCTCATTTTCCATTTTGGTTTTTCTGGTTCGTCGTGTCGGTGGGCTTGTTTTATTTTCCTCCCATTTTCCTTGTCTATTTGTTTTTCTTCTTCTAAGGGTTCCTCTCGTTGACAATGGAAACTAAGTTATTGTATGCAAGTTATGTCGAATGATGAATCTGTTGAGAGTCTGTTGTCTATATTTCCAAACACTTGATTAGTTGGTTACCTTGAAAACTTTGATTACCTTCATCCATTCCAAACTAGGGAATATTAGCATGGATTAGGACTTGGTGCATTATGCAGTTCACTGAGGAGTCTTTGAAAGCCTAGCATGACCTACACATCTTAAGAAATTCATTAGTAAGTTTGCGTCAGGTGGGGTAGCTCTATTCCAAGTGAAAAATCTAAAGGGTTACATGTCTCTCACAATGTCCGCCATGGTTCTCAACCTATTGTTTAGGCTTCATTGCTTAAGGATTGAGGGAAACAAGAAAATATACTTTAAAAGAATCAACATCTGAGAAAAGAGAAAAGAAAGGAAATATAAAAATTAACTCAATTAGAAAGGGTGATTCAAGTATCTCTATCGAGGCTATGGATGTCTAATTGGCAGTAGAGTAATTCTTAGAGAGAACCAAAGGTATCTTTGTCGGGGCTATAGATGATTGTTTGGTAGCAAAGCTATGCCCAGGATATCATTGCATGTTGGAAATGTAACTCACAACTACGTAGCTTAGGTAGAGTCTATTCCACTTTGATCACAACAATGCTTATGGATGGGAATGAATCATTTGCACACACAAACATATTCTAGTTTCTTCTCAGACCTCTATCGTGTCCCAATTTTGATTATGTTTTTGCTTCTTGGATTGCCTTGAATGAGTGTAAACTAGATATTTTGGGTATTTGGAGGGTTACACATTTTAAAATGCTTAGAGCATTTTCCCAGCTAAGTCGCCATTTTTTATGCCCTACATACACACCCCAACTTTTGCTTGGTAAATTTCGGCACCCCCTTTGTTTTCCTTTGTTCCACTATTTGATTTTATCGTCTTTATGCTTTTTCATTCTTCTTTTCTTCTTTTCTCGTGCCTTGTTCATTTTATTTGTCTTTGTCAGATTCGGGTTTTGGACTGGAACTGACACTTTGCACTAGGTGAAGGTTCAATTTCCTTGGTCCATCTTGATTCCGATCTCCACCTGCTTGTCGTCTTTGTTTGTCAGGATCAGGTTTTAGAATGGAATCAACACCTGACACCTTTTGGGGTTTCAAGTTTTGGTTCCATCCTGACTTTGATCTTCGATTCCTTGTTTTCTTGTCTAGTTCAAAATCAAATATTGGACCGGAACCAGAACAAGGAACCTTTCCAAGGTTCTTGTTCTTGGTTCCAACCCATCCCCGATTTCTACATTCGTTGTTCTTTTTGCCTATCAGGTTTGGGTTTTGGAACTTTCTCTGAACCTTGCACTCTTTGAAGGTTTTGGTGTGAGTTTTCATCTTGTCTCGATCTCTAACCCATTTTGCTTCGTCTTTTCGCCTCGTTGCGTCTCCATTTTGGGTGTTGTTCATTTGCTTTTCGTCTTCATTTTTTTGTCGTTTGTTCATCTCATTTCCTTTATTGTTGTCTTTCGTTTTGTTGTTCAGCTGCTGCATCGTTCATTCGCTTGCTCATTCTCATTGTGTCTCTATTTTCTGGTTGTCATTTAGTTTCCTCTGTTTCTTCATTGTTGATTTCCGCATTGTTTCTTTGATTGTTGTTTTTCATTTGTGTCTGTCGCATTGTCACGCCTTAGAATTGAAAAAATATTAAAAAATACAAAAAAAATTAAAGCATTTAAAATAATAAAAAACATTCAAAAAATTGTAAACTTAAAAAGATTTTAAAATTTAAATAAAAGTAAATTAAATAAAATCAAAATCACTTAAATAAATTTTTTATTTTTTTAAAGATTTATAAAACTTTAAAATAAAATAAAATTTAAATTTAGAAAGGATTTAAATTTAAAAGTTTTAAAATAAACAAATCTTTTATTTAATAAAATGTCATGAATAAATAAAATTAAGAAAAAAACATAAAAATTTAAAAAACGTAAAAATTAAAAATATTTAAAAGATTTCATAAAATTAAGAAAAACAACATAAAAAAAAAAAAAATCATAAAAATGTAAAAATATTTAAAAACACTAAAAAAATAATAAATCAAGGTGTTTTGAGATGTTGACTCCGACATATTGGACCCATTAAAATGATCATGGCCTCAATTTACCCCGACTCCGATAGCGTTAAAATTTAAAGGGAAAATTTTTGATGGCAGGAGTAATGTTTCTCGGATTTCGGATTTCGGATTTCGGAATCAAAGGGGAACTTGACACCAAAATTCAAAAGGTTCACGAACAAGGTGAAAACCCAACCTCGAAAACCGAAGGAAGAAAAGATTATTAAAAATTTAAAAAAGTGAAATTTCCTTTTAGAAATCACGATCGGAAAGAACCTTGGCACATGCAATTTAAAGGTTCCTCAAAATGGATTCGTCCTGAATCCCGATCCCGCCCAGTTAAGAGTTGCATAAAAATAAAATCATCCTTTCGGAACGAGGGCTCGGAGAGGACGTTTAAGTCAAGGTTTCAAAAAGTTCATGTTTTAAGTGCTTCTCTGAATTATGATCCTGCTCTTGCCCACATAAAACATAGACCTTCGAGAGATTTTCAACTCGACTACCCCTGCCTCTGTTATTAATGAAATGTTATGATTGCAGGTATACGAAAGGAAGAACTTTGGGAGGGTGTAGAAATGGATCATAGCATGAAAGAAATGTTGATTTTATCAGTCGTTGTGGTTGCAACCTCCCTAGATGCAAATATGTTGATTGAGTATGCATAGAATTGATTTGTCAATCGGTTTTTGGGGAAACTAATTTCGTAACTATTGCCCACGTTTCTCTGTGCCTGTGATGGCAGAAATGCTTACAAAATATGGAGGCATAGTCAAGGCAGCGAATAAAATGGAGGAGCATGGATAATGTATGCGATATTATTGAATAGAATTCTTCGGAGTGATGTCCTCTCGTGGATGGAAGGCGAAATGATCAAAGAAAGTGGCACATAAAATGGTTTGTTAAAATGTCTTCAGAAATCCTTCGAAGCACCGAAACTTTCAAGCAAATGCAATTCACAAATATAGAGATGGATCCCTCCTCCAAGCCCGCATGGAATGGGGGCTTTGGAACAAGTTTAAATATTCACACCTCATGAAGTAAGGTCGAATCCCATGACCTTTACCAAACTCCTCCCTATCCACGCCAAGAAAAACAAACAACGTATAATGTTATAAGTTGCAACTACCCTAATGTCTGCTTGCAAAATGCGGAAGCAAAGACACAAGGTGCACACCTGTTTGATGGAATGCTTCGAAAGATATTTCATCTCATGGTCATTAAATATGCAAAAGCAAGGCACACAAACTGTTTGATAAGAGGCTTCAAAGAAATGTAATTTCATGAAATGTAATGATTGAAGGTTGCACGGATTGAGAAGCAGTTTGGAACAGCATATGAATCCATGGAGAAGTTGTTGCAGATGGGATTTGTCAAAATGGTGAAGTGTAAATGCCTTGGTAGGTGCAAGCATTGACATGGTCGCACAATTTGGTGGTAAAGTCAAAATATTCAAACAAATGCTGTCGGTTAGTGTAGAATCGAATTCTTCAATTGTATTCACCTTCATGTTTGTGTCTGAGGGGTCGCCCCAATAAATGAAACTACCATTTATTCAAAGAGGATTAAGTGTGAAATGCAATCACGTGGTTTCAAGAACCATGACCACAGTATAGGCACAAATTAGGTCTGTTTAAAAAGAATCTCAAAGTTTGCATGAAAAATGTGCAAGCATAGACAGTGCGCACAGGAAGAGGGACATGAAGTGTTCTATAGATTGCTTTGAAGAAAGTGGCGTCACATACATGTCATGATCACGAGATATGCACAAATTGGATTAGTTAAAAAAATTTGTGAACCCTCAAGTAATGCAAATCGGTCTTGGTTGTGAGGCCAAATTCCAAAACCTTTGACAACGTCCTCCTTGACACAAAATGTGGAAGCTTAGAAAAAGCTTGTAAACCGTTTGACAGGATGCTTCAAAGAGCTATCATCTCACAGAGAGAATTGATTGCAAAAATTGCACAAAACGTATTTGTTGAAAGGTCTGAGAAACATTTCAAAGCAAATGCAATTGCCAGATGTGAAGCCAAATTCCTCATAGCACGGCCATAAGGGAAGCTCTGCAGCGGAGCATCTACATCCATCACAACACGGAGGATAGAGGAATTACATTAAGTTTGTAGTTGCAACTACCTTGGTGGATGGGAATGTTAGTATGGCGCAAATACTAAGCACACCAACTGTTTAACACAATGCCTCAAACTCCATCATAAACCCGCATGCAAATTGTGGAAATCACAAACAAGGAAACTGAACGGTTCAATAAAATGACTTGAAGTGATGTGGTTTTATATCACGCCATGGTCACAGGATGAGTTTGTTGAGTGACTTCCAATCGCCTCCAACTAAATGTCTGATAAGATGTATGCAAAAGGTAAAAGGCACGATGAGGTATGAGAGCATAGAACGAGGGCAAACAAATGAATCAATTCAATGCATAAAAAAATGTGGATGATGTAGGGAGGGTGTGAAACGAATAGTTACAATGCATTACCACATTTTGACTAGTTTTCAATATCAAGTGGCCGATCTTTATCATATGTGAATGAATAATGACCATTGTGATAGAGCTAGGATTTAACTAATCATGAAGCTATGGCAAACCATCATTGACAGAGGAATTCAAGTTATCCAGGTGGTCTTTTGTCAAAACATGAAGATCGTGGTTCCTTAAAGGTTTCAGTCTGAACATCCCATTTATGCTCTTTTCTGTGTAATTCTTTGACACCTGTATGCTGCTCTCTGCACTTGGTTTAGTGCATCCTGGAAAATCCTCTTAGCCGATGAATGATCTTGTAAACTATGATAAATCATCATATGCACAAGTTGTGTCAACAAAAGCTTGGGTATATTAGTATTGGGGGTTTTGTTTCATGGGTAGAATTTCCTCAAGTGTCGTGAGTATGGAAACTATGGCATATGAATGGAAATCACTCGGAATACAGTGCTTTATGTTAAGAAATTAATTTAGATGAAACAGGAAGCAAATCATTTGATAAAATATAATGCCCAAAACCCAGTGGTTATAGTATTTGTTACAAGCAGACGTATGGTGATGCCTTAAAACTTTGTTAAATACAGTTAGAGGACACACAACCAGATGCCATCATCTACAGTACATTGAAGATATGTATAGAAGGGATGGTTTGTGAAGTCAGAAAGGAATTGAAATTCATTTGTTAACACTTTATGAATTAATCTTATTTTATTTTGAAAGGAAATTAGTTTAAAAGGGATTCATTAATATTTCAATTGTGGGATTTTAAAGATTATTATAAATAAATTCAACTAGAGTATTTTGAAATATTTAATTATTTCAATAGATTAATTTTATAAATTAATTAATGTGTTTGATGTCTTGTAGGTACTTTGAAAATGCAAATGATCGAGATTTGCAAAATGGAAATGTGAAAGAGGAGATTTTCTAAAGAGGATTGCCCAACTGAGAGTTAATTGAGGGTGTGACGGACCCACTTGACATAGTTTCCAAAATGTATGCAGCTTTACATTGTGCAAGATTGGGGAACTCTTAGTGAAATTGGAAACTGCAACTGTCAAATAGGGTCAACTAAATTCAAACTAGAGCTGTAAAATAAATTTATCTTTATGGTGATTGCATGCACGCAAAAGCTACAGCTTTTGCATGAATTGTGTTGGAGGGAATTATGGAATTATTGGGCTATTAAATTGTAAAATATGCTCACTTTGGAGGGGTTAGAGTTTTAGGAAAATTAGTTAGACTTTTTTGCTTAGAGTTGATTATAGTTTAGCAGTAGGGTAGATGATACATTTTTCTTGCATTCTTAGCGTAGTTGGGTGGATCTGAAAGTACTAGTTTTCGTACACTACTGAATTTTCTAGAATTTTAAATGTTGTTTATCTATCTCATTGCAGTAGAAACAGTCGGATTTAAACTTGCTTCATGTTTTACTCTAGAATGATATTTATTTGGTTAACTATTTGATTTGAAGCTTTCAAGGAATGAGTAAAGTTTATCTTTCTTTTGTTTGAATTGTGATTTGAGATCTGCTATTAATTTTTGCACTGTGAAAGAATGAAGCTTTGTATTGATTACAGGTTGATTTGTTCTGCAATTTAGTTTAGGTGTTCCTTGAAGAGTAAAAAGTTTGGTTAACTAAATGAATCAACATTCTTTTCTCTCTTGCATCCCTGATCTATCTTTTGATTTTTTCATCCCCTGGTTAGAGTAGGTTTAGATAGGAGTTTGATCTTGCAGCAACCAAAAAGCTTAATAAACAACAGGCCCCTTGAACATTACAGCCTCATTGACTGCTCAACAAAATAGCAACATTGTGACCCAACATCTAAGACCTTGGAAGGTGATCGATTTAATGATTATTTGTCTTTTTCAGGAGAGGTAAGGTGATTACATCTTGCCTGCATGTTGCTATGTCAATTTGGCCATCAACAATTAGGGTACTTAATGGCCCCTATAAATAGTAGTTGTTAAGATCCTACTTGGCAAATGTGAAACCAAATGTTCTGTTGATCCAGGAAATGAAAATGAAAAAAGAGAATTTTGAAAAAGTGATTAAATGGCTCTAGCCCAATGCTAACTTTGAAGTTAGGGATGTCGAAGGAGCTTTAGGGGGAACAACAACATGCCAGAATCCAACTAGACTATCTGGTGTGTCAGGTTTTAGTAGCAGAAATTGTTTGTTGGTTTCATTGGAAGAAGTTAGAACTTCTATTAAATGGAATCTGGTCAATATTTATGGCCCTAACTCTCTCCTGGATAGACTAAATCTTGGGAATATGTTGGAAGGAATTATAAACAATAGAAAGGAGGGGTTTTGGTTTCTGGGAGGAGATTTTAACTCTCCCTTATTTTCTTCAAAAAAGAGTGGAGGACTTATGGACTTCTTGGATAGTATGTTGGATTTGGTAGGCTTCATCAATTCAGTGGGTCTCTTCGATATCCCTTTGAATGGGTTACTTTTCACCTTGTCTAATAGAAGGCAAGGTAATCATTTAATCCAAGTGAAACTTGACCATTTCCTTATCTCTTCAAATTGGAACAATTTATGAGACCTCTCCCTCACTGCTCTTCCAAGAATTGGCTCAAATCTGTAATATCCCTTGTAAATTTTTTATTTTTGACCTTGAGAATTTTTTCAAACACTTTGCATACAAAGGGATATCTTGCTGATATAAATTTCAGATTGCTCTACTTGCACTTGACTTCAATTAATAACAATATAAATGCTTGCAAATAACTCCTAAGATGGATAAGCAAAGAACTAAATCCAAATACAACTTTAATTTGGCTTTTCAAATGTATATACATGAACTCTACATGAAAAATGTGCACCTATAGCCAATTGACATATTGTCAAACACTTGGCATGCAAACTAATGTGCATCTACAGCAATAAGGAATTATGTCAAACATTTATCATGCATTCTAATGACTGAAGTGTTCATCTACAACATATGGCATTTAATCAAACACTTGCTATGCAATTCCCATAATGTAAATATTGATTTTCAACTAGTGACATTTAGACAAACAGTTGTCTTGCATACATAAATGAATACTACAGCCAAGTATCTAAAGACAAATAATGATATGCAACTCCTTATATTAATATGAAGCATATGTTGAGTACAAGTTGAATATGATGTCTTTGTAAAGATTATTGGCTTACAATGCAACTCCTAAGTCTCAGTACAATGGTTGCAACTATAATGTTTCTAAATGTCCAATGAATGTAAATATCATGAGGAACCTGGTCACAAGAAGCGCCTGTGCTAATGAAGAGATGGCAGCCACACAATAACCAAAAATGAGCTCCCCTTGAGTCAAATCGAGCTCCTACATATGTCGCCCCTATTCTTACCTAGAAATATTTTATATAAATAAATGCAGCAACAATGGCCCTCCAAATTGCTATAGAAATGATTGCCAACACAAAAGGAATTGATTTTTCCAATGCCCACAAAAATATGAAGTCTCAATAATGAGCAATGAGCAAATATGTACTTCTCACCATGGCTGGTTGACCCTTGCTGAGATAAAAAATAAAAATGTTCTTCATACAATAATCACCTCCAAATATGCCAATCAATGTTGCCTCCAATCTACAAATGATCTCCAATATATCTCCAATCAATTCTTCACAAATTTGTAGTTGGAGGTTATTCTCCAAAATGCTTCAACAAGCTGATATGAAATCTTAATCTCCAAATTTGGCCAAAAGGCCACAAAATTTGCAATGAAGCACAAATTGAACTTCTAAAGTGAAGCCCACAATGAAGCAATAATTCAACTGATATTTCACAACCTCAAAATTGCATAGCCAATGAGAGTTATCATTCTCAATGGTTGGAAATGGTAGAAACCCTAGCTGGCTCCTTCACCAAACAAGTTCTTCAAATCAAATGTCAATTATTGGATGCTTAGAAGCTTGGGTGGCCCTCTCTTTACACTTTTTCAATCCATCTTCAAGAAGCTTCTAGAAAATAATATTAAAATAATATTATTTTATTATTTTAGTGACTTTATGATATAATATTTTATTTAAGTCACTTTATCAAATTAATTAAATATAAGGTCACTTTATAATATTTATTTAATTAATAACCTTACAAATAATTAATTTAATTATTATCTCCCTTCTTTCTCCAATTCAACTTAATCCAAGAAATAGAAACCACCAACTAACTAGATTTCTGCCACAAAGGACCCCCTAACCATGCACATTAGCCTACGAGGGTCAGGAATAGGCTAAATCCTCTTAATAGTGACGCTCATGAAAATGGGGACATTGCAGTCCACCCTCCTTAAAATTGTTTGTCCCCAAGCAATCTCAACTACAAAGAAAACTCTCCCCCACCTAGATCCCAAGGGAAGATCTTTGTAATGTCCCTACTAACACCAAACAACTCCTATAACACCAACACTAGCACAACCTGCTGAATCAACTCAATCCCAAAACTGTGATGGTGAATCTGATGCAACCACACTATTGGAAAGCCAAAACCTATTGCTTTCCGTTGTGTCACTCTGATACCCCTTATCTCCAAAACGCAGCAAGTCTCCAAGTCCTGAACCAAATGATAATCATCATGAAAGAACAAGGTAGAAGACCTACCAAACTCTAAATCACCATCATGAATGCCATCAGATGTTGCAAAAGTATGAGCCTCAAAAGGAAGCAACTCAAAAAATTTCTTGTATTTGCTTCCATTCTTTGCACAAGGTAAGCTATTATACAAACTGTCCATTAAATGCACCACTGAACTGCACATCTGAAATAAACCATGTACATGAGGATTGAATGTAAAGTTGTAAGCACTACTCACCATGTACACCTCTGAAATCTCCTCAGCGAGTTCTATTTGAAATCCTGATGCACCGGAAGGATCCCAAACGCTACTATCAATGCTCAACTCCAAAGTGGAATCAAGAGAGTGATCAACATTCAACTCGAAGAGTGGATTATCATATGACCATGTAGCATCTGTCTCGAACAAGGGATTGTAGATCATATCACACTCCTTCTCTATCTTTCCATCCAAATCCACACTAGGGTATGAGGCCAAATCAGTATCACTCACCTCATAATCAACATCATATGTGCTATCATTAGTACACACCTCAATATCTAAGGTATTGCTGCTATGTACCTCATAGGATGGCTCAACTGGCAAAGTATAAGTCATTGTTTTGACAATTCCCTTGCACACTTCTGCTTCCAATGTAACTGCAGGTCCATCCAAAACATTATCCTGTGATTCATTGCCATCAAATATAATTTTCGTTTTTTTTTCTAAGGTCTGATTTGAAAAATCAGACTCATCATGACATGAATCCATATCACACAATACACCCTTAGAACTCAATTCTAGAGTCCCTTCATGTGACAACTCAATAGGATCATTCTACACATGTGAAAACACTATTGTCTCATGCTCATGCAAAGTTTCATCACTGTTGTCATGAAAATCAAAATTAGCCTCTATAGTAGAAACTTCTTGACTCACCTCTCGCAAGGATGATGTAGATAAATCATTAACCAAAGTTGTCCTAGTATCTTCTTGAATCAAATCAGCATGTCTACCAAATTCATCATATAAATTTTTGCATACCTCATCGGAACTTGAAGACCCCAAATCATTCTTATGAAGAGCTATATCATCTTTATGTGTAGATTCTCTATCAATTTCATGTGTAAACAATTCATGAGCTATAATGTGATATTTCTTCATCGCAATCATGGTTTTGTAGCAAAGACTCGGGTGCAAATCCATGTAACTCTTGAAAGGAAGTTCCTTCTTAATATTTTGAGGAAGAGTGCTATACTCCTCAAACATGCTAATCACTTCTTCTTCTTTGTTTTGTGGTGTTGGACCTTTGCTGGTATAGGAAGTGAATTGGATCCTTTAGGTAGTCCAAACTTTGAAAGTGTCTGCTCTAAATGCAACAACTCTTGACTGAGCTTATATTGTAATTGTTCAAATTCTTTCAATGCATGTTCATCACTAAATAATGTTTCCGTGAAGCCCATTTTCACTGCCCAACTAAAAACCAAATCAAAACTGACTTGTGCATGAATTATTTTCCCACCAATTGAATGCAATCATCACCCAACAGGTTGGTAGGAAACCGCTCTGATACCACTGTAATATCCCTTGTAAATTTATGATTTTTGACCTTGAGAATTTTGTTAAACACTTTGCATACAAAGGGATATCTTGTTGATATAAATTTTAGATTGCACTACTTGCACTTGACTTCAATTGATAACAATATAAATGCTTGCAAATAACTCCTAAGATGGCTAAGGAAAGAACTAAATGCAAATGCAACTTTAATTTCGCTTTTCAAATGTATATACATGAACTCTACATGAAAAATGTGCACCTACAACCATTTGACATATTGTCAAACACTTGGCATGCAAACTAATGTGCATCTACAGCAATAAGGGATTATGTCAAACATTTATCATGCATTCTAATGACTGAAGTGTTTATCTACAACATATGGAATTTAATCAAACACTTCTTATGCAATTCCCATAATGTAAATGTTGACTTTCAACTAGTGACATTTAGACAAACAGTTGTCTTGCATACATAAATGAATACTGCAGCCAAGTATCTAAAGACAAATAATGATATGCAACTCCTTCCTTATATTAATATGAAGCATATGCTGATTACAAGCTGAATATGATGTCTTTGTCAAGATTATTGGCTTACAATGCAACTCATAAGTCTTAGTACAATGGCTGCAACTATAATATTTCTAAATGTTCATATATGAATGTAAATATCATGAGGAACCTGATTACAAGAAGCGCCTATGCTGATGAAGAGATGGCAACCACACAATAACCAAAAATGAGCTCCCCTTGAGTCAAATCGAGCTCCTACATATGCCGCCCTTGTTCTTGCCTGGAAATATTTTATATAAATAAATGCAGCAACAATGGCCCTCCAAATTGCTATAGAAATGATTGCCAACACAAAAGGAATTGATTTCTCCAATGCCCACAAAAATTTAAATTCTCAATAATGAGCAATGAGCAAATATGTACTTCTCACCATGGCTAGTTGACCCTTGCTAAGATGAAAAATCAAAATGTTCTTCATACATAAATCACCTCCAAATATGCCAATCAATGTTGCCTCCAATCTACAAATGATCTCCAATATATCTCCAATCAATTCTTCACAAATTTGTAGTTGTAGGTTATTCTCCAAAATGCTTCAACAAGCTGATATGAAATCTTAATCTCCAAATTTGGCCAAAGGCCACAAAATTTGCAATGAAGCACAAATTGAACTTCTAAAGTGAAGCCCACAATGAAGCAATAATTCATTTGATATTTCACAACCTCAAAATTGCATAACCAATGAGAGTTATCGTTCTCAATGGCTAGAAATGGCAGAAACCCTAGTTGGCTCCTTCACCAAACAAGTTCTTGAAATCAAATGTCAATTCCTAGATGCTTAGAAGCTTGGCTGACCCTCTCCTTATACTTTTTCAATCCATCTTCAAGAAGCTTCTAGAAAATAATATTAAAATAATATTATTTTATTTTTTTAGTGACTTTATGATATAATATTTTATTTAAGTCACTTTATTAAATTAATTAAATATAAGGTCACTTTATAATAATTATTTAATTAATAACCTTACAAATAATTAATTTAATTATTATCTCCCTTATTTCTCCAATTCAACTTAATCTAGGAAATGGAAACCACCAAATGACTAGATTTCTGCCAGAAAGGACCCCCTAATCACACACATTAGCCTACGAGGGTCAAGAATAGGCTAAATCCTCTTAATAGTGACGCTCATGAAAATGGGGACATTACAGGATCATAGCACCCTCCTTGAGTGGGATGATAAAGTGGTGAAAGGACCTTTTCCATTCAGGTATGAAATAATGTAGTCACACCATCCGAATTTTAGAACCCTTGTTGAAGGTTGTTGGAATGCTCCTTGTGTGGTACTCCAATGTTCCGTTTAGCTCAAAAATTAAAGAAAATAAAATATTGTGTTAAGGGATGGAACATATACTCATTTGGGAACATATTCACAATAAAAAAAGAGCTAAGTTCAAAAATCAAGGAGATTTAGGATCTGATGGAGTTGGGTAATTTTGATGAAAATATATGTAATCAAGAAAGGGACTTAAGGTCTCAATGGTTCAAAATAAATAAAAAGAAGAGGTGTTTTGGAAACAAAAGTCAAGGATATAAGGTTAACTGAAGGTGATAGAAATACAAAAATTGTCCATCAATCTACTTAAAAACACAAGTGCAGAAACATAATTAGATCTCTAAAATCAAGAAATGGGCTAATTCTATATGGGGAGGATGAAATTGCTAATGAGGTGGTGTGTTTCTTTTCAAATTTCCAACAATTGAATGAAATTGATAATGAAGAGTTGGAAGATGTTCTGCAAGGGATTCCACAAGTCATTTCAGAGCAGGATTTGAAAGATATGACTAAAGTTGATTCTCTCCAAGAAGTAAAAGAGGCAGTTTTTCTATTAGTGCTTATAAGGCCCTAGGGCCTGATGGCTTTCCTCCTAGTTTCTTCTAGGATTTATGGGATATTGTTTCAGCTAACCTCTTTAATGTTGCTAGAGATTTCTTCAGGTCTAGTAGACTCTTAAATCAATTAAATGCTACTTTTATAGTGCTTATCCCTAAATCAAAAGAAGCCTCATCCATGAATGATTTTAGACCAATCAATTTGTGTAACACTACTTATAAGATATTCTCTAAGATGATAGTCAATAGATTAAAGCTGTTTTTGAATAAAATGGTAGCAGTTAATCAGAAGGGGTTTGTTCAAGGAAGACATATCTTAGATGTTGTGATTTACACTCATGAGGTGATGCATTCTATAGACCTAACTAAGAAGCAAGGTATGGTTTTGAAACTTGATATTTCCAAGGCTTATGATCGTGTCTCGTGGCCTTTCCTAATTGAGGTGTTAAAAAAAATTAGTTTCAAGGGAAAATTTCTTAACTTAATTGTATATTTTGTTACTACTCCTAAGTACTCAATCCTGGTTAATGGGGTGCCTAAAGCCTTCTTTTCTTATGGTAGAGGCTTGAGACAGGGTGATCCTTTGTCCCCTTACCTTTTTATTATTGTGGCAAATGTTTTGGGATGAAATATTAAGAAAAAGCTTATAAACAATAAACTGAAAAGGTTCAAAGTTGCTTCCTCTATCCCTTTAGCCCTCACCAATAATTTGTAGATGAAACTATAATTTTAGGGGAGGCTTTAGTTCTGGAAAGTAGATAGTGGAAAGAGATCTTGGACAAATATGCTAGAGTGTCATGGCAATTTATCAACTATCAAAAAAGCAAGATCTATTTCTTCAATATTGCCCAGGAAATAAAAGAGAGAGTTATAAACATTATTGGTTGGCATGAAGTTGATCTGCCAGCCACCTACCTTCGTCTTCCTCTAATTTCTAAAAAACCTCATAGTAATTATTGGAATCATATTATTGAAAAGATCCAAAAGAAATTGATTGGGTGGAAAGGAAAGTTGTTAAGCTATGGTAGGAAATTACAACTTTTGAAAGCTTCTTTACAAAAAAATCCTTGTTTATTATACTCCCCCCTATAACATTCTTGCCTTTGTTGCTAAGAAAATTGAAATGATTCAAAGGATATTTTTATGGTTGGGTGTTGAGGAAAGGAAAATATTGGCTCTTGTTGGTTGGGATAAAGTATGTACCCTGAAAAGAGATGGTGGTTTGGGCATTCAAAGAATAAAACTATTCAATAAAGATCTTGTGGCAAAAATGGGATGGTATTTTCTGGAAGGAATTAAAGAGTAGGTTTAAATTCTTAGAGCCAAATATCTAGGAAACAAAGACCAAAGCTATTTTTTGAGGAAAGAGGATCTCCCTTATGGTTCAGTCTTTTGGAACAACTTGATCAAGGTTAGAGGTACTCTAAAACAAGGTGTGAAATGAAGAATTGGGAATGGACAAAGAACAAATTTTTGGGATGATGCTTGGGCAAGCTATGCTCCTTTGTCATCAAACAACAATCTTTAGAAAATTAAAATTAGAATGAAAAGAATTATTGGAAAAAAGGTCTCTAATTATATTAATTGTGATGGTTTGAGGCCAAAATGGATTAATTTTAAAAACCATATCAATAATGTTGTTCTTAGGGTAGGAAGTCAATACAATTGGGATGTTGATTTGGAGCTCCTTCTGCAACAGATAGGTGAATTTGATCTTTTCTCTAAGGAAAGGGATGATGAGTGGATATGGACTAAATGTCCTTCTGGGAGTCTCTATCAAATTTATGTACATGAAGTGTTGGAAAACCAGCTGATCCAAAAGCAAGACTTTAATTGGAATATATTATGGAGTAAGAATTTAATACCAAAGATAAATTGCTTTTGGTGGACAATAGCTCATGGAAATATTCTCACAATTGATAACCATAAGAAAAAAGGATTCTACTTAGTCAATAGATGCTATCTTTGTAATGAAGCTAAAAAAACCATCATGCATCTGTTGTTTCAATGTCCTTATTCACAAGAGGTTTCATCTTTTTTCATGAGGAATTTGATAATTGAGTGGGTCTTCCCTCCTTCAGTTAAAATGTTTATTGATGGTTGGAATCTTTGTCCCTACTCCCATAATATCATTATGGATCTCTGGAAGCAGGTCCCCCCATTCCTCACTTGGGGGTTGTGGAAAGAACAAAATAATAGAGCTTTCAAGGATGTTGCTAAGAACATTAAAGAGTTGTGTATGTCAATAAGGAAGCATATACAAGAAAACATTCATAATTGAAAGTATGCTCCTTCTAAGAAGATTCCTTCTTACAAGGAGTTGTGAATTAAGCAACTATGGGGTATATCACAAGACTTAACCAATACTAATTGGGTGAAACAAATTATTAGAAGGAGAACTATTGGGATACCTCCGAACTTGGGATGAATAAAGTATAATTTTGATGGGTGCTCGAAGGGGAATCCTAGTTTGGTGGGAGTGGGTGGAATAATTAGAGATCATTTGGGTAATTTTGTTACTGGTTTTAGCAGAGGCATGGGTATTGCTATAAACAACATGGAAAAGGCTAAGGCTGTGTAGGCGGGAATAAATTATTTAAAAGAAACAGGTTACTCTAAAGTTTGGGTGGAAGGCGAGTCTAAGCTAATAATAGATTATTTAAATAATTTTGATGATGCCCAGTGGGAATTAAAGGATATTCTTGATGATTGTAGAAAGATGAGTAAAACCTTTCAAAATTGTAAGATTGACCATATTTTTAGGGAGGGGAATATGGTGACCGATGCAATGAAAAATATTTGCCTTAGGCAATCGAAGTGGCAATTTTGGAACTTTTCACAATTACCAAGTCAAATTAAGGGGATTGTTTCCAAAGATAAACCTGGGCTTTTAAGAAATCCTATGTGGATAGAAAGAATATAGTGATGATGGAGTACTCACATAGTCACAAGTTGTCATGATAATTATTACACTATTCATATTGAAGATGGGTAACTAGCAGAATAGGGATTTAAGGTACTCTAATAATGACAGGAGTATGATAAATCTTCAGCAGTATAAAATAAACAAGACGAAAATAAATAATTTCTTTTAAGCCCTGTGTAATAATAAAAAAGGAAAGGAGATTGTTATACGTCAGGTAATGATGCTAACCACCCAAACCCCTAAAAATCTTGTTAAGGATTATCGACAAGACATTTTCACATGTATTAGCGATGAAAAATTGGAGGATAATCAAGAAAGAGTAAGTGTGTGTCTTAATGGTGGGGATGTTGCCATTTCCAACAAAGGTTGTTTTGGAAGGTGTGAATTATTTTTGTGTGAACAAGATGATTTTTTTAAAAATTATCGCAAGAAGTTTCGAGCCATCACTTCTCCAAATGAAAAACCCCCAAGTTATTATCAAGGTTGAAAAGTTTAAACTCCCAGTGGTTTCTATGGACGGAAAGGGTCTTAGTGTGGATTATTTGCTTTTGTGTAAGGATTGTATTACTAGGGAAGAAGCAATGGGAGGTCCTAGAAAGAGAACGGAGCCAAGAAAACATGATTCCCTGAGGCAGAATGATGAGCTATGGAGTCTCTTTGAATGTGTTGGCTTTACCTCATACTTTGAAGCCATGGAGGGCTATAATGAGGAGCTTAGCTACAAGTTTTCCAATGCATGGAAGGATGGTGAGGTTGAATTGGGTGGGATCTATTTCATAGTGGACACTAAGTTGATAGCCAAAGCGATGGGTCTCGTTTATGAAGGGAAGAAAATTTCCAAGGTGAGTATGGGTAATTACCAAACCTATACTGATAAATATTTTGAAGCCAAAGAAAAAGCATAGAGATTTCAAAATGGCTACTCTAGGTTGTTTCTCCCACCTCCCTACCACCATGTCTATTATTTTGTTATGAAATATTTTACATTAGAAGGTTGCTTCCAATTAGTGCATGAGTACCATTTCCCTATCCTAAACCACAATAGGCACCTGGAAAAAACAAACCTCCCTTTTTTTCTCCTCTCGTCACTAAATTAGAGCTTGAATCATGGTGCTAGCCCACCCTTGCATCAAGGATTGATTAGAGCTATCTGCAACTATGTCCTTGCTACCACCTCATAAATGAACGCGTTTCATAATTTGATTGAGCACAATTCGACCCCTAAAAGCTCAGTTAAAATTGAACTACTAGAAATCCAACCCCGCTCCCTTGAGAAAAAAACAAAAACTAGCATGAAACCTTCTCCTAAATTTGTGGACCCCTCTTGGATGACACTCCTTAAAATTACCTCTGAAAAATGCAATATTGCTCCCCTTGCGTCTACCGCCAATAAGAAAAGAAAATTGTTGATAAAAGAAAGTTTGGCTTTGAAATACCACAATAACAATTTCGATGATCAGGATATTTTCCCATAAAGCGGTTCCATTACCCTCGCAAGTCGTAAGTCAACTCGTCTTGCTCTGGCTACGTCCAAGGGTTTGGATGCTAGTAAGAAAAATAATTTTTTTTATGAAAAGAAAATGGATATTCCTATGGATTTTGAGAAGAAAAAAAGGGAAGAGGGTTGCCAAGAATGAGAATGATACTTCTTTTGAGGAGTATGTGCCTAATAGTTTGGGTGAAGGTGGACAATTGAAGGAAGAAGTGTCAGGTTCTAAGGATATTGAGAATTCGATCCAAGAAGAGGAGGTTGGTAATAATCAACAAGAGGAGGAGAATGTTGTGGAAGAGGAGAAAAGCATGGCTGAAGATAAGGAAAACGTGAATGAAACCCTTATTAACTTGGAGGATATTGAAATTAATACTAAGACCTCTTGTAATGTTGATAATATGAAAGAAAAGGAAACAGATGTTGTTAAGACAAGAATGGAAAGGATGGAAGAGATGATGGAGCTACTTGAAAGGATGTTGCAGAAAGAAGTCAACTCAAATAGGTTTCAATTTATTGAGGAGGCAGTAAGAAATGTATGTAGGGTTATGGACGATGTAATGAAAAGGGCGGTGATGGCTACTATATCTAGACAGGGCAATATAAAAAAGAAGCAAAGAAAAAAAGGAAACAGGGACAATGTCAATCGGTCTGGGAAGATGGAGTCTAAGGACAACCTCGAGGAAATGGTAGGAGACTTAAAGATAGCTCAGAGCCTAATTGAGGAAGCTTAGTCCTTTGTTCTATGCCTGGTTATGCTTTTTCATGTCTTTTGTTAAAAGGTTTTATGGTATCCTTCTTAGGTTAGTTTTGGATAATGGCTTGATAAGCTTGAACTATACTAATTTACTCTATACTTTTGATTTGAGGACTATTGATATGTTGGGAACTTATGATAGGCTATACCTGCTTTATTTAGTTTTATGGGTGGATGATAATATGGTTTGGTTAAAAAATTACTGGCTACTAGATAGGTGTATATGTTTTGATTATGTTGGTGTTGGTTGATATGTTTTTTATTGGTTCTAATGAGGAGATGTGTTGATGTTTCTATTCTTGCTACCTCCTTGGTTTTGTAGGTTTGTCTGGGTGTTGTTTCCTTGGACTATTTTGTTGTTTCTATAAGGGATTGGGGCCCTTTCCCTGCTTAATCAATCAAAACAAAGCATTAAGATTTTGTAAACTCTTTGTATTCTAATAAATGAATTTTTAATAACAAAAATGTCAACCATAACATTGAGTGGTAGTACTACCAGTGAGTTTCTCTTGGTATTTTGTTGTTACTCACCCCACTGAATAAGTGGCTTATTGTTTCTCACTCACTGATGAAAAGCAGAAGAGTTGCTCTAGTTTATTGTATTCACTCACTGTTGAAAAATGGGAGAGTTTTTATTTCTTGTTGTATTCGCTCACCACTAAAAAGTGGAAGAGCTTGCTTGTATTTTTACTATTGTACAAGCGTTCCCACTAAAAAGTGGAAGTGTTGGCTAACCCCATTGGATAAGTGGATACTACTTTCAATTTCTTATTTTTAGAAGAATTTGTAATCCTATACACTTTATGCTCTCACCTCGCCCACACTGAGAACTTGGTGATTAGAAAGTGGAAAGGAAGTGCTTGACATTTCATTTTGTTTTGAGATAACAAGTTAAAAAAAAAACCACTTTCACCAAGTTCTTAGTGTGGGCGAGGTGAGAGCATAAGATGTATAATATTACAATAATACTTACAAATGAAACAATTGAATGTAATCCAATTATCTAGTGGGGTTAGCTTGGCACTTTCACTTTTTAGTGGGAAAGCATATACAATAAAGGAAATGTAAAGCCAACTCTTCCACTTTTTTGTGGTGAGTGAATACAAGAAATAAATAACTCTTCAAATTAGAATTGAAAACTATGATAACCACCCTTAACTTTTTAAAAAAAAGCTTGTTAGCTCAACATAATGAAAATGCTAAATAACTTTCCTTTCCACTTTTTGATTACCAAGTTCCCAATGTGGGCAAGGTGGGAGCATATAGTGTACGAGATTACAATTATACTTGAAATGAGCAATTAAAAGTAACATCCACTTATCTAGTGGGGTTAGCTGGGAAAATCCACTTTGTAGTGGGAAACTTGATACAATAATGAAATGTAAAAATAAGCTCTTCCACTTTTCAGTGGTGAGTGAGTACCAAAGCCACTTGTTCAGTGGGGTGAGTACAAGAGCAACTTATGTAGTGGGGTAAGTAAATAAACCATTTATATAGTGGGGTGAGTAAATAAACCACTTATGCAGTGGGTAAGTAACAACAAGAAATAAAGAGCAAGATAACTGGTGGTACTATCGCCTAATGTTGCATTGTGAGCTCTTACAATTCATTTCAAATCAATACATCTATTGTTACAATTATGGCCATGAAATAAAATTGATAGAACACCCCCACATATCCCACAACATTAATAACTAACCGGCCATCATGAGAAATGACAATATACCTTAAGGAAATGGAAAATAAGTGACTTGTACATGTTTTGAACTTCATTGCAATAGTCTAGATAGTGAGATAAATCCTCATAAATCTTCAATGACCCACTACCAAATGCACCCAAAGGCCAATGTAGACTTGCAACAATGTTTCTAGTGTTATGGTTCAAGTACATTGGAGCAATAAACATTAACAATTTTATGCAAATTAAATAGAAATAACAATGAAAAATAACATAAAAGAGATCAACACAAAATTTAACATGGTTCACCCAATATAGGCTACATCCATAGAAACTCAACCACCCAATGATTTTATTATCCAGTGCAAAAAATATTACAATCTCGTGAACACCATACCATAACATGCATCCCAACTGCTTATAAAAAGCTTTTTGGAACCTCCTAGAATTAGGGTTTTACAAGTTTTTTTTTCATTTGACGTGTAAATGGGAAAACCTTGACATGTCAATGGGAAAAAAAACCTTGACGTGTCAATGGGAAAACATTGACGTGTCAATAGGAAAAAACCTTGACATGTTAATGAATTTTTTTTAACCCCATTTCTTGTTGCAAGTGTACAATACTTGCATGATCAGTCACCACATACCAACAATCTCCCACTTGGAGACTAATCAGGCTTCACACCAAACAATCTCCCACTTAGAGACTAATCCTAGATGACACTGATACACTTGCAACTCCCACTGGATTACAATTTTGGTTGGTTTCTCATGTCCACCATTATCATTTAGTTGTACCCAAAACATTTTTTTTGCTTCATTAAGGAATTTTGATTAAAATGGTCTAAACCTTGTAAAATTATCATCAAAAGTCAGTTTTTGGGCAAACAAAGTATGGGCTTTTTGTGGGTTTATTGTCTGGAAGATACTAGCAAAATTTGAAAATTAGGGTTTTTGGGCCCCTATTTTTAGGAAAAAACCCTAAAAAATAGGATCTTGCCAAAATTGACTGAAAATTATTTTGATCGGCTTATTTCACTTCACAATCACAATGGTGAAGTTAAAATCAAGAAAAATTCAGTTTAAGTCTGGTGAGTTATTTTCACTTTCTCAAGAGAAAAGTTAAGACTTCTGAGGTCAACAATGGCAGATGGCCAAATACCAAGTATCAAAATCTAAGCTTGAAACACTCCAATGAAGATTTTATGGCAAGATATGTTCAAAATGATGCTTCATCACAAAGGGGTTTTTCATCGAGGAGAAAATCATTGAAATTTTTCTAACTTTGGAAATAAAAGAGCCCCTGCTAGCCAAGGGCACCCTAGGTTTCAAGGGCTCAAATCATCTTTTTGAGATTTGTCACTTCCAAGAGGTCTTTTGTGGAATCTTGTCAACTTCATGATGAGCCTACTAGCCAGTCCAGAAGATTTTTCTAGCACCTGAAATTGAAGATTGAACGAAGAACGAGGGAGAAGAAATTGATCAAATTTTGATTAACATTGGTGGAGAAAAGCGCCCTTCGAGGACAAGGGTGCCCAAACTTTTGAGGTACCATATGTAGCTTTTGAAACAAGTGGCATCCAAGATGTTTGTCTCAGACTTGATCGAGCTTCACAACAAGTTCGTCAACAGGCTAATCTAAGTTGCCAAACTGCCTGAATTAGGAGTCAGCAAAAGGATAAAAGTCATTGTAAAATATTAGTTCAGAGCACAAAAGTGCCCCTAGAGGCCAAGGGCACCTAAGGTTTTGAACCCTCAAATGAAATTATTAGGGTTTCTCAAATGATCATCCTATTCAAAATGCTTCAAGCTTTCAATTGCATATCTCAGTCGAGTTAGAAGACTAGTCAGTAGTTGGCAACCAGAGATTGAATGAAGAATCAACAAGTTGTGAAAATGGCTATCTAAAAATAAAAGCGCCCCTGGAGGCTAGGGGTGCCCAATATTTTCACCTATCACATGAAGTTTTGGGGTTTGTGTCCTCTAGGAGATCATGTTCAGAATTGATCCAGCTCTGTAGTGAGCCTGTCAGCCAGCTCGAGACTTTTGTCAAGTGTCAAGAGTTGCAGGCTAAAGTAAGGTAGAAATCAAGTTTGAAATGATGAAAATACATGAAAATTTGGTTGTCTGATGAGAAAAAGTGCCCCTGGAAGCTAGGGGCGCCTAGAATTTTCAAGGTTCAGAAATCAGAATTAGGGTTTGCAACCTCAAGAAGCTCCTTGTCAATTTTGATCATGCTATTCAATGAAACTGTCAGCCAATCTACTAGATACATTAGTCACTCAGAATCAATGATCAAACATAGGCTTCTGTGACTTTTGCAAAAGCTAAAATGAAAAAAATGAAGAAAAAAAATTGAGTCTGGAGAGTTGGCACCTAAAGTCAAACTTTGATTTTTGAAACTGAAATGCATTGGCCACCCTATAATGGAAGGATTTGTAAAATTGACTTAAAAGAATATTAAAACTCCAGTCTCACCTCCAAATCGACTTGCAAATGACTTAATTTTTCTTGCATGTGGCGAATTTCTCTATGCATGCTAGGTGGCACCCATTTTAGGGTTTTATTATCATTCAGTTAACTAAATTGGGGTCCAATATTATTATTGTGTCCTAAATTTAGGGTTTTGCATGTTGGGTGATGCCTTAATTCATGAAATTTATTTATTAAGGCATTTGGGCGCCTATTTTCTTCATCACAAGTTGAAGGAAAACACATATTTTCTTGTGCAAGCAAGATCTGAAGATGCTACAAGTGATATTTTTCAGTGTTATTTGCAGTGCCAGGTCCAAATTGCTAGGAGGGATTATTTTCCATACTTCATCTTTTGAGCGTGTGCATATCAGAATTCATCAAACTTCATTTAAGGCATAGGTGTCATTTTTCAGAGGTAGAATATAATTTCTATTTTCTTTCTCTCAAAATTCTTCTATCCTTGTCTTAGGTTTTCTCTCACATGTCAACATAAATGACATCTTTTTCAAAATCTAATCCTTTGGGTTCACTCAACATAGCATTGGATGCAAAACCCATGTTCCAGAATCTTTCGAGAAAATTGCCCTGTTACTTCTCATTTTGAAGTACTATGCTTTTTTTCGAAGATTCTTTTTCATGTCGGTCAAAAAGTCAACATTTTGAAAAATGAAGAATTTGGGTTTGATCAGCTCTTTGGTGACTACAAAACCCATATGCCAATTTTTCTTGGGAAAAATTGCCTCTGATGCCCCTACAACTTCTATTTTAAAAAGTATTTGCATGCCTTAGTAAAATTTATTTTTTGAGTTTTTGACAATCTAGGTTTGCTTAGAAATACATTCTCTACAAAACCCATGTCTTAGAACTTTTCGTAAAAATTGCCCCTCGACAGGCTACTTTTAGCCTCACCAAAAGCCATTTTTAGCCTCACCAAGAAAGTTGTCAGAAAATAGTCGTGTTTATAGTCAACAGGCTAGTTTTGTAGAATGCAATTCACTTAGACTGAATTCAAGACCAAATCGGTCTTGATTCACGATTTCATAAGAAAAGCTAACACTGATTTGCATCAAACGCATCTAGAGGGTTGATTTAGACAATTTGGCAAGCGTAGACACTCAAAATTCCACACGGTTTCATACCTCGTATAGCTGACATCCTTTCAAGGCCAGTTTAGAGGGTTGAATATCGTTGGAATTTCACGTTCCCAACGAGTTCAAGAGCATTTCTCACAGCTAGAGTATTCACAATCAAACTTCACAGTTTCATCATGTAACACTCTTCGATTGAGAAAAATGTAAAAAGTGTCAAGAGTGTCAAAAGCGTTAGAAGTGTAAAGCTATAGAAGAAATAGATACCATCACTCTAGTTATGGATCCACCAGAGTTACCAGCCAGTAAACTATCAATTTAAGTGTGCGGATATTTCCAGGATTGCTCAAGTTGCTAACAAGTAGTGAATTGATAGTTGATACATGTGACGACCTCCAGATGACGAGGCAGTTAACAACTTCTTGGAGGAGATGATTGCTCATGATGGATTGGAGTGAACAGTCAATTACATTCTACAATTTTCCCAAGGATAGAGTCAGAAGCAACAATAAACTCAACATCACTCTTGAGTTTTAATTGCTAAATTTCATGCATGTTTATCTCGTCCTTGGGGATATCTTTTGGAGGAGGTCATAATTTTAGTTAGGATTTAGTTAATTAATGTTAGTTATCAATTGACTCTCATATCAATAAGGACTTGCATGTTGCAATGTCCATTTAGTTTAGTTTTAATTTAGTTAACTATTAGGTTGCATACATTTAGACTTAATAATAAATCTTGTATGCTTGCAAAACTGATGTTAACTCAAAGAGATTGTAGGGTTCCCTACTCCTTTGAGGTTCTATAAATAAGAGCACCTTTGCTCATTGTATTTCAACTTTTGCTTTGATAACAGATTGTTGTGCCCACCTTGCCATGCAATATTGCTATTTTGTACTAGTTCACTTTGTTTAATATAAATCTAGTTTGATCATTCATTGTGTGTGTGTCTCATTATGCAATTTGCTATCCAAAATTTATTTGTTTAATAATATTTCTTTCGTATCTACACCTCAAATAGAGTATTTTACCTCCTTGGAAATTTAGAGATAAATATTATCATTTGATGTCATTTTTAGTAATCTTGTTTTCAGCCTACACCTCGGATAAAGTATTTTACCTCCTTGGGAATCCTAAGATCAAGCTTGTTGTTTAATGTTTGTGTCAAGTAACCTACTATCAGCCTACACCTCAAATAGAGTATTTTACCTCCTTAGGAATCCTGAGAACTAGCTTACTGTTTAATGTTGTCTCCAATAACCTTTATTTTAGCCTACACCTCAGATAGAGTATTTTACCTCCTTGGGAATCCTAAGATAGAGTTTATCGTATGCCATTCCCAATTGTTCCTAATTCTTATTGATTTTTTTTCTACAGGAGATAGGATAGTTTTAGTGTTAGCCTAGTTGTAGTTAAGATTTACAAAACCAGAGAAAACCTTAGCTGCAATGTTCTTGGTTTTATGCCTTGTGCCTCTACTAGCTAAGTCAAAAAGATAGGAAATTAGAATACTTTACTTTTTACACATACTAGCAAAAGAGGGAGCTTACCCTCCTAATTTGAAGAGAAGTTAATACTATGTATTGTTGTCTGTTTCCAATACATACTTCAGAGGTGCAAATTGCAATGCCAACAATTTTCTAGTGCCCATCGTGGGGCACGAGGCATAAAACTTCAAGAAAAGCTTACGCTTTTATCACATGGGAATGACACTCTGGCATCCTATTGCATGATCGATACAAAATAAATGGATGATAACAACAATAATGTTGGTACTATTGATAGAAATCAACGACATCCACCCCCATTACCTTGGGGTAATAACATTGGACCTTTGGCTTTTCAGGTAAATCATGAGTTACCTAAACTGGTCAAGGAAGCGCTTTCCTCGGTTTCACGATGATGGAACTCAACACTCGGAGCAAAAAATTTTGACATTCACAATGGCTTGTGTTGTCTTGCACGTAGCATATGAAGACATCGCGGTGTGTCTCTTTATCAAGACTCTTGCTGGAAATGCTGCCAACTGGTTCAATCACCTGGCACTAGGCAGTATCACAAGTTGGGCAACTATGAGTGAGATTTTTGGCGAGATCCAAGCCCGTTGAAGACAGTCACCTATTGTTTTCCCAAATCACAAATTAAAATATGGACCACAATGAGCACTTGAGGGATTTTTTAGCAAGATTGAATCGTCTTGTTACAAGACTTTCTTCTACACTCTATCCATCACTAGAGATTCTGATAAGCTGTTTCAAAAATGCTCTTCTATCAGAGATAACATTCTTCCTGAAGATGACAAAAGAAGCAGAGTTGAAGAGTGCACAAGAACACACCATCAAGTTGGAGGATGATATGATCACATTCGGCTTGATGAAAAAAAATTCCATCAAATCTCTAGTTTAGCAACTATACCAGCCAAAGAGAGACAATTTCCAACCACGGTTGCCAACATCTCCATCAAGACCAATGATTGAAGTTGCACACCATGCAGTATTTTGTTGTTTCTATGATACTGATGACATATAAAATCCACATGTCCTGAGAATATGAGAATGATCCAAATCATGGGATACACTGAAGCTGCTCCCAGTTCTAGTTTTGTACCAACACCAAGTTCAAATGTTCTCTTACCATAGACGAACAACTTCGATGGTGACTCTGCTATAGGATACTTTGATAAAGAACCCGTCAATCAAGAACAAGAAGAAGAATATCATCAGTACACTCCTATGGTGAATCATGAAAATGTTTCAATGCATGTGTTCACATGCCCTCAACACTTCAAAGCACAAAAAGAAGAAGAAGAAAGACGAAAAATCAAATGAAGAAAGAAAGAAGTGGCTTTCATTTTCGATCCAGAATCTTCACATGAGGTCACTATGCTAGTCACTCAAGAGACATCTTCAACAAACTTTGACATTGTGACTTCCATGATGAAGACCAAGGTACAAATCTCTCAACTAGAATATTTTCAGGATCATCCAGAACAACAAGATTAGATTCTCAAGGTTGTAAAGAAGCGGGTTGTGCTCAAGTCATATGTTCCAGCAGAAGGAAGACCTAAAATGGGTCCTGGTAATTATGTGACTCTATCAAAGATAGAAACTGAAGACTAGATTATTGCTTGTTCTGAAAAGGGACTGACAAAGGATACAAAGTTATGGACAATGCAGCTCAATGAAGGTTGTTCAAACACAAGTTCAAAAGCATGGGAAATGGTCATCTCCCCTAAAAAATAGTGGTACCCAGTTGCACATTGCCTATAATTGGAATTCACTAAAGCTAAAAAAGAGGTGCTTTTGTTAGGCCTCAAAAATGTCGAAGACATGGGAATCAAACTCCTATGTGTTAAAGGTGATGGAGATTTGATTGATGATCCAGTCAAAGGATATTTTCAGGTCAGAAAAGATCACCTACAACATTATGGAAATCGATTTTGGAACTCTATCGGCTGGTTTGAAGAAATCAACATCCCAAGGATGGACTACAAAAGAACTAATGCCTCATGGGTATCGACTTTCACATGTGCATCATATTCTGACTTTTTTCAGAGTACCTTTGCTTGGATATATGAATACCTGAGAATCTTCATCCCAGAGGGATTGCCTCCTGCAATTCCCATCAAAAGAGAAGTAAATCCTTTCATGCAGAAGTAGCATCAATGGAAGGCTCTTACCACTATCATGCAGTGGACAATATCCAAAGCACTTCATCTCTTTTGGGGTGGAGTGAATTTTCTTTAAGTAATTTTCATTTCTTTTTCGTTATGCCATTATTTTTTTCCACGTTCTGTGAAGTTTCGTCATGTTTTAGGTGATTTAGGTAGTCTCGTTTTAGGTGATTTTAGGAAAGTTTTCAACTTCTTAGGTGATTAGGAAATTCTTGACTCCAATGCCCAACTGATAAGTCACTGGTCTACATTTAAAACTCGGAGATTCTTGGATCTCCTATGCTGTAAGTATCCAACATGGTCACAAGATGGAGCCAAATGTTGTACCCAAAACAAATTTTTTGCTTCATTAAGGCATTTTGATTAAAATGGTCTAAACCTTGTAAAATTGTTGTCAAAAGTCAATTTTTGGGCAAAGTATGGGCTTTTTGTGGGTTTACTATCTAGAAGAAACTGGCAAAATTTGAAAAAATTGAAAATTAGGGTTTTCGGGCCCCTATATTTAGGAAAAACCCTAAAAAATAGGATCTTGCTAGAATTGACTAATTTTTTTTTTGATTGGATTATTTCACTTAACGATCACAGTAGTGAAGTCAGAATCAAGAAAAAAATAGTTTAAGTCTGGTGGGTTGTTTTAACTTTTTCAGGAGAAAAGTTAGGACCTCTGAGGTCAACAATGGCAGATGGCCAGACACCAGGTGTAAAAATCTAAGCTTAAAATGCTCCAGTGAATATTCTATGGCGAGATATGTTCAAAATGATGCTTTGTCACGGAGGGTTTTTTCGTTGAGGAGAAAATCATTGAAATTTTTCTAACTCTGGAAATAAAAGAGCCCCTGTTGGCTAGGGGCGCCCTAGGTTTCAAGGGATCATATCATCTTTTGGATATTTTTCACTTCCAAGGGATCTTCTCCAAAATCCAATCAGCTTTGCGATGAGCCTACCAGCCAGTCTAGATGATTTGTCTAGCACTTGAAATTGAAGATTAAACAAAGAACAAGGGAGATGAAATTGGTCAAATTTTGACTAACACTAGTGGAGAAATGTGCCCCTGGAGGTTAGGGGCACCCAAAATTTTGAGTTACCAGATGTAGGTTTTTTGACAAGTGACATCCAAGATGTTTGTCTCATACTTGATCAGGCTTTGGAACGAGTCGGTCAGCAGGCTAATTTGAGTTGCCAAATTGCCTAAAACAGGAGTCAAATAGAAGGATAAAAGTCATTGTCGAATATTAGTTTAGAGCACAAAAGCGCCCCTGGAGGCCAGGGGCGTCCAAGGTTTTGAACCCTCAAATGAAGTTATTAGGGTTTTCTCAAATGCTCATCCTGTCTGGAATGCTTCAATCTTGCAATTGCATATCTCAGTCAGGTCAAAAGACTGGTCAGTAGCTAGCAGCTGAATATTGAATGAAGAATCAACATGTTGTGAAAATGGTTGAGTCTGGAAATAAAAGCACCCCTGGAGGCCAAGGGTGCACAAGATTTTCACCTGTCAGGTGAGGTTTTGGGGTTTGTGTCATCTAGGAGATCATGTTCAGAATTGATCCAGCTCTATAGTGACCCTGTCAGCCAACTTGGGACTTTTGTTAAGTGTTGAGAGTTGCAGGTTGAAGTAAGGTGGAAATCAAGTTTGAAATGATGAAAATGCATGAAAATTTGGCTAAATTTGATGAGAAAAAGTGCCCCTGGAAGCCAGGGGCACCTAGAATTTTCAAGGTTCAGAAATCAGAATTAGGGTTTGCAACTTCAAGAAGCTCCTTGTCAGTTTTGATCCTACTCTTCAATGAAACTTTCAGCTAGTCTACTGGATATATTAGTCACTTAGAATCAATGACTAAACATAGGCTTCAGTGACGTTTGCAAAAGCTAAAATGAAAAAAATTCAAAAAAGTTTCTAAAGTCTAGAGAGTTGGTGCCTAAATTCAAACTTTGACTTTTGAAACTGAAGTGCATTGGCTGCCCTCTAATGGAGGGATTTGTCAACTCGACTTAAAATAATATTAAAACTCCAGTCTTACCTCCAAATCAACTTGCAAATGACTTAATTTTTCTTGCATGTGGCGAATTTCTTTGTGCATGTTGGGTGGCACCCATTTTAGGGTTTTATTTTCATTTAGTTAACTAAATTGGGGTTCAATAATATTATTGTGTCCTAAATTTAGGGTTTTGCATGTTGGTTGATGCCTTAATTCATGAAATTTATTTATTAAGGCATTTGGGCGCCTATTTTCTTCGTCACAGGTTGAAGGTAAACACATATTTTCTCGTGCAAGCAAGATCTGAAGGTGATACAGGTGATATTTTTCAGTGTTCTTTGCAGTTCCAAGTCCAAATTGCTTAGAGGGATTATTTTCCAAACTTCATCTTTTGAGCACGTGCATATCAGACTTCATCAAACTTCATTCAAGGCATAGGCGCCATTTTTAGAGGCAGAATATAATTTCTATTTTCTTTCTCTCAAAATTCTTCTATCCTTGTCTTAGGTTTTCTCTTGCATGTCAAAGTAAACGACATCTTTTTCAGAATTTGGTCATTCGGGTTCACTAAACATAGCATTGGCAGCAAAACCCATGTTCTAGAATTTTTCAAGAAAATTGTCTCGTTACTTCTCATTTTGAAGTATTGTGCTTTTTTTCGAAGATTCTTTTGCATGTTAGTCAAAAAGCCAACTTTTTGAAAAACTAAGAATCTACGTTTGATCAGCTTTTTGGCACCTACAAAACCCATATGCCAATTTTTCTTAGGAAAATTTTCCCCTAGTGCCCCTATTGCCCCTACAACTTCTATTCTGAAAATTCTTTGCATGTCTTAGTAAAAGTCATATTTTCAATTTTCCGACAATCTGGATTTGCTTAGAAATACATTCTCTACAAAACCCACGTCTTAGAATTTTTCATAAAAATTGCCCCTCAACAGGTTATTTTTAGCCTCATCGAGAAAGTTGTCAAAACATAGTGGTGTTTATAGTCAATAGACTAGTTTTTCATAATGCAGTTCACTCAAACTGAATTTATGACCAAATTGGTCTTGATTCACGATTTCATAAGTAAAGTTGACACCGATTTGCATCAAGCGCATCCAGAGGGTTGATTCAGACAATTTGGCAAGCGTAGACACTCAAAATTCCACACAGTTTCATACCTCGTATAGCTAATAGCCTTTCAAGGCCAGTTTAGAGGGTTGACTACCCTTGGAATTCTGCATGCGTAGTGAGTTCAAAAGCATTTCTCACTGCTAGAGTATTCACAGTCAAACTTCGTGATTTCATCATGCAACACTCTTCCATTGAGAAAAATGTGAAAAGTGTCAAGAGCATCAAAAGCATTAGAAGCGCAAAGCTACAAAAGAAATAGAGGCCATCACTCCAGTTACGAAGCCGTTAGAGTTGCCAGTCAATAAACTGTCAGTTTAAGTGTGCAGATATTTCCAAGATTGCTCGAGTTGTTGACAAGCAGTGAATTGACAATTGATACATGTGATGACCTCCAAATGATGAGGCAATTAACAACTTCCTGGAGGAGATGATTGCTCATGATGGCTTGGAGTGAATAGTCAGTTACATACTATTATTTTCCTAAGGATAGAGTCAGAAGCAACAATAAACAACATCACTCTTGAGTTTCGATTTGATTTCATGCATGTTTATCTCGTCCTTGGGGATATTTTTTGGAGGAGGTCAGACATTCAATTAGGATTTAGTTAACTGATTTTAGTTATCAATTGAATCTCATATCAATAAGGACTTGTGTGTTGCAATGTCCATTTAGTTTAGTTTTAATTTAGTTATCTGAGGTAGTTTTTCCAGTTAACTGTTAGGTTGCATACATTTAGACTTAAGAATAAATCTTGCATGCTTGCAAGACTAATGTTAACTCAAGGAGATTTTAGGGTTCCCTAATCCTTTGAGGTTCTATAAATAAGAGCAACTTTGCTCATTGTATTTCAACTTTTTTTGTGATAACAAATTGTTGTGCCCACCTTTCGTGCAATATTTCTATTATGTATTGGTTCACTTTGTTTATTTTAAAGCTAGTTTGATCGTTCATTATGTGTGTGTCTTGTTATGCAATTTTTTGTCCTAGATTTATTTGTTTCTACTAATATTTCTTTCATATCTACATCTCGACTAGAGTATTTTACCTGCTTGGGAATTTAGAGATAGAGATTATCTTTTGATGTCATTTCTAGTAATCTTGCTTTTGGCCTACACCTTGGATAAAGTATTTTACCTCCTTGGGAATCCTAAGATCAAGCTTTCCATTTAATGTTTGCGTCCAGTAATCTACTTTCATCCTACACCTTGGATAGAGTATTTTACCTCCTTTGGAATCCTAAGAACTAGCTTACCATTTAATGTTGTCTCCAATAACCTTTATTTCAGCCTACACCTCAGATAGTGTATTTTACCTCCTTGGGAATCCTGAGATAGAGTTTATCATATGTCATTCCCAATTGCTCCTAATTCCTCTTGCTCTATTTTTCTAGAGAATATAGGATAGTTTTAGCGTTAGCCTAGTTGTAGTTAAGATCTACAAAACCAGAGAAAACCTTAGTTGCAATGTTCTTGGTTTTATAACCTTGTGCTTCTACCAGCTGAGTCAAAAAGATAGGAAATTAGAATATTTTTCTTTTTACGTATATTAGCAGTTAATATTGTGCATATTTGTTTGTTGCCAATACACACTCCAAAGGTGTGAATTGTAATGCCAACACATTTGTGAAGGCCAACAGAAACTGATAAGGAAATCAGTTTCTCCCATGTAACTTCCTTTGTCAACATATCTGTAGGATTCTCACTTGTGTGAATTTTCTCCAACTTCAACTGTCCATCCTCCAAAATTTGACTAGATTCAAAGTGGCATCTGAGTTTTATGTGCTTAGTTTTTAAATGCAGAGTTGAGTTCTTAGCAAGATGAATGACACTCTGGCTATCAATGTACAAAGGGCTATCTTCTTGTCGTCGTCCCAATTCCACTAGAAAACATTGTAACCAAATCATCTCCTTGCTAGCTTTTGTAGCAACAACATACACAACATCAGTGGTTGAAAGCGCAACAACCTTTTGCAGCCTTGAAATCCAAC
Source organism: Sequoia sempervirens (assembly GCA_007258455.2). Lineage (NCBI taxonomy): Eukaryota > Viridiplantae > Streptophyta > Pinopsida > Cupressales > Cupressaceae > Sequoia > Sequoia sempervirens. The sequence goes on along the minus strand of VDFB02000017.1, from coordinate 114,431,410 downwards.
TGACTGCAGTACCTCCTACAGTAAAAGTATACCCTGCAGTACTCCTTCTGCTATCAATATCACCTGCCAAATCAGAGTCAACATATCCTTTTAGAGAAAAATATGTTCCTCCAAAACATATTTTCTTTGAAGTAGTACCTCTCTAATATTGGAGAACCCATTTTACCGCATTCCAATTTTCCATTCCTAGATTTCTCATATACCTGCTCACAACTCCCACTACATGTGCAATATTTGGCCTTGTGCATACCATTGCATACATCAAGCTACCAATTGTTGATGCATATGGTATCTTAGACATTTTGTCTTCCTCCTCTTGTGTCTTTGGACACATCTCCTTAGTAAACTTAAAATGACTAGGAAAAGGTGTACTAACTGCTTTTGCATTTTGCATAGTAAACCTTTTCAACACCTTCTCTACATACTCATTTTGAGACAAAAATAATTTTATGTTTGTCCTGTCACATGTGATTCTCATACCAAGGATTTGTTTTACTACACCCAAATCCTTCATAGCAAATGAATTTTCTAATTTATGCTTAATTTCATTAATATGTTGCATGTTAGACTCGACAACAAGCATGTCATCAATATAAAGCAATAGGATAATATAGTTGCCATTACCCAACTTCTTAAAATAAACACAATAATTATAATGACATCTTTTTTAACCTTATTTAGCCATAAAACTATCAAATTTCAAATACCATTGCTGAGGTGCTTGCTTTAGGCCATACAAACTCTTCTTTTACCTGCACACAAATTCCTCCTTACCCTTGACCTCATATCCCTGTGGTTGTTGCATGTATATTTCCTCTTCCAAATCCCCATGGAGAAATATTGTTTTCACATCTAGCTATTCAAGATGCAATTCTTTCGCAGCCACAAGACTTAGAATAGTTCTAATAGAAGTCATATTTACAACTGGAGAAAATATTTCATCAAAATCTATACCCTTTTTTTGTGCAAAACCTTTTACCACGAGTTTGGCCTTATATATTTTCTTGCCTCCATCTTCTTCCTTCAACTTGTAAAACCATTTATTTGGAAATGCTATTTTACCTACACGTAATTGGACTAAGTCCCAAGTCTGATTTTGCAGCAAGGAATCCATTTCCTCTTTCATGCCTAGCTCCCACTGCTTTTGGGTATCTACCTGCATTGCTTCTTCATAACCTTCAGGTTTACCAGAATTAGTTAATAATATAGAATATAACTGTAGACACCTAAATTTGGACACTTATATTTGTCCAAATTTTCCCTCTTCGTCTAAATACCCTCTCATTAGCATTAATTAAGTAATATTGTTATTATTTAATTAATACCCTTAAATCATCTAAACCCCTAAAGTATTCAGTTAATAATTAAATACCTTACCCCTTTCATCAAATGAATTAAACAAATATGACATTTATTTAATTCCTCACATGTCACATCCCTTCCTTAATCTTAATCAACCTCTTAATTCCATCATTAGGAATGTGCACATGCCTAATCCTTGATTAGGATGTGTCATATCCTCCAACTTTTGCAAGTTGGCCCCTAATCTCTCTTAGCCACCTAACCCTCCTCTAATCCTTCATTAACTAGCCTAATCAACCTCTTAAGGAATTTTTAATTCTTTTTATCCTTCCAAGGAATATTAAATTCCTTTTTCTCTTCTCCATGTGATCTTTGACTTGTAACATCAAGTCACATGTGGACTCTTCCCCATGTGATCCTTGACTTGTCACATCAAGTCACATGTAGACTCTTCCCCTTTTCCTATGCATCTTCTAGAATCTTTGACTTGTCACATCACGTCACATGTGGAAAATTCCAACCCTTTTGGAAACTCTCTTATCCACTAGATTCTCCCAAGCATGTGAATTTTTAATTCACATTTATTTCTCCAACGACTCTCCCTTTTCCCATGGAGATTTTTGAGGAATTCTAAAATTCCTCAAAAGTCACTTTCATTCCCACTTGAAGAAAAGAAGTTCCTTTTTTGAGGAAAGCTTCTCATCCTCGAAGGTAATTGCAAGGTACTCGTCCTTCCTCCACATCATGTACTCTCCTTCCACCTCACCTGCACATCATCACATCCTTAGCCACTTCACATTCCACATGTCAAGATGTGAGGGCTTGTGAGTCTTCAACTCACCCTAGCCCTTCATCTTGGACTTGTTGGATAAATCTCAACTGTTGAATTTTCTAGAGAATTCAACTTTCTCTATAAATACCCCCTCTTTTCTCTCATTTAGGGACTTTTGCATTCTATAGCCAAACTCTTGCAATTTTGTGATTTGAAGCCACACTTAGCCATATTTTCACATTTTTGCATTCACCCTAGCATTTCATCCATCATCATCATCCATTTTTCAACCATCTTGCATCCTCCCTATCATTTGTCATCCAAGGAGCATACATAACATCAAAAATCAAGGGCCAACCAAAGGAGCAACTTAGCAAGGTATAACCGTTTCATCTATTTTGTTAAGTTCAACATTTTTTCCCTATCTTGAGGTGTTAGGTTTTTACTTTGTTTCTTGAATTTCTTTTGTTGCTACTTGTTTCCGAAACAATGTTTTCACTTGATCACAATAAAAAAGGAGAAAATCTTTTTGGAGGTCTAGTTATCCTTATAGAACATCTAACACTTGCAAGAGTCTATTGGATAACTAGTTGTTGTTGAGCATCAAGTACCACTAGCATTTTATTTTTTGGAATCTTATCCAACACCACATATTCCTTTTTGGCATGTTCATGCTTCTTTTCCTGTAGCTGACCCTTATACATGACCTTATCATTGAATATAACATCTCTGCTCCTAATGATTTTATGATTTACATAATCCCATAACTAATAACCAAATTCATCTACTCCATATCTAGTGAAGGTATATTTTTGAGACTTAGCCTCAAGCTTGGTTCTATTTTCAATATCAACATGGAAAAAATCTTCACAACCAAAGGTTTTTAGAAATGAATAGTTTACTTTTTATCCATCCATGCCTCCTCTCAAATGCCACCATCCAAAGGATTTGAAGGTCCCTTGTTTATTAAATAAACAGTGGGTATGCACAACATCTACCCAAAAGTGTAAGGGTAGTCCAACATGCAATCTCATGCTCCCTGCATGCTCCATAATGGTCCTATTCATCCTTTTAGATACACCATTTTCTTGTGGGGTTCCAAGAACCATTTTCTACCTACAGATTCCATTATATGAAAAGTAATTTTCAAATTTTCTACTGCAATACTCGCCTCCATTATCATATTTGAGACACTTCAACTTTTTTCCTATCTCATTCTCAACCAAAGCTTTCCACCTTTTAAAAGTTTCAAATACTTCTGATTTTTGTTTTAAGAAATACACCCATGTTTTCCTAGTTGCATCATCAATAAAAGTAACATAATAGCAAGAGCCACCAAGAGAAGATACCTGAGATGGTCCCCATTCATCTGAATGCACAAGCTCTAATTTCTCACTCTTCTTTTTCCCAACTATGAAAAAATGGACTTTTTTATGTTTTCCATAAACACAGTTTTCATAGAACTCCAATTCAATCTGCTTCAGACCTGGTAGCAATTTTTTGGAGTGAAGGTTCTTCATCCCTTTCTCACTCATGTGCCCAAGTCTATGGTGCCATAATTCATTTTATGTCCTTGTAGCAAGTGTTGTAACTATCTCAATAGCAACTATTTTTGTAGAAGCTAAGGTAGAATAAGTATTACTAGTACACAAATACAATGTGCCTACCTTTTCATCTTTAGCTACTAATAATGCACCTTTAGTGACCTTCTAGACTTTTTCTGAAAAGGTAACCATGCAACCTTTGCTACCCAGTTGTCCAACAAAAATTAAATTCCTTCACAAATTTGGAACATGCCTTACCTCCTATATTAACCATTCATTTCCATTCTACAACTTGATTTTTATCTTTCCTTTTCAAACAATCTGACAGGGTTCATCATCACCCAAATATACCTGTCCAAAATCACCTTGAACATAATCTATAAAATATCCTATGGGGTGTGGCATGAAATGAAGCCCCTGAATCTATTACTCAGGAATCATTAGCATTATCTAAACACAAAATTAAAGCATCCTGCAATTTATTACTTGCAACATTAGCTTCCTTACTATCATCATGTTGTTTGTCTCCTTGTTTTCCCTTTCGAGACCAACAATCCTTCTTCAAATGTCTTGGCTTTCCATAGTGCCAACAATCCATTCTTCCTTTGGATTTAGATATGCCTTTCTTTGACTTCCCTTGTGACTTCCCACGATTTGTAGGGCTTTTTCCTCTCCTTTGTTCTTCCCATGTTCTCTACAGTCAAAGCATGCCCGATGTTGAAGTCTCACCTATGCTTTTCTGTCGCATTTCTTTGCTAAGGATAACACCAACAACATCATCAAATTTCAATGTATTTGAACTAGAGATAGAGTTACTTACAATAATTACCAAGCAATTCTAGCTTTTTGTCAAAGAACATAAAACCAAGAGAGCCCTCACCTCTTCATCAAAATTCACGTTAACTAACTGGTAATCATATTAAACTCATTTAAATGATTTGTCACAGATCCACATTCAATCATTTTCAAATTAAACAAATGTTTCATGAGAAATAACTTATTTGAGGATGAGGGTTTTTCATGCAATTTAGACAAAGCTTCCATTAGATCCTCTATTTTCTTTTCTTTTGTTATATTGAATGCCATAGATGGTGCTAGGCACAACCGAATGGTTCCCAGTGACTTTCTATCTAGAATCTCCCATTCTTCATCGGACATTGTAGCCTCTTTCTTTGATTTTCCTTGCAATGGCCGCTATAGATCCTTTTGATACAAATAATCTTCCATCTGCATCTTCCATAATTGATAATTTTGGCCATTGAACTTCTCAACCTTGAATTTTCCTTCTTCCATTTCTCCCACTCAAATCTACAGGTTTCCTTCTAATCAATCGAAATACACATGGCTTTGATACCAGTTGTTAGAGTTCAGGAAGATCGAAGCAATAAACATTAACAAATATATGTGGATTAAATAACCTAGAAATAACAATGAAGAATAACACAAAAGATATCAACACAAAATTTAAAGTGGTTAACCCAATATAGGCTACATCCACAAAAACTCAGCCACCCAGTGATTTTATTATCCAGAGAAAAATAGATTACAATCTCACGAACACCATACCGTAACATACATCCTAGCCACTTATAACAAACCTTTTGGAACCTTCTAGAATTAGGGTTTTACAAGGTCTTTTTTTATTTGATGTGTTAACAAGAAAACCTTGACGTGTTAGCGGGAAAACCTTGACGTGTTAACATTTTTTTTCGGGGCGATGCCCCAAACCCCATTTCTTGTTACGAGTGTACAATACTTGCATGATCATTTGCCACATACCAAAAATCTCCCACTTGGAGACTGATCAAGCTCCACACCAAACAATCTCCCACTATAAACAATCCTTTTAAAATGCAAACTCAAACACCATCAAAGCATTCAAAACCAATAAAGCCAAAACTGGAATTTTCAATCAACACCAATGGTTGAAAGGAAGCCAGGTGAGCAAAAAAAAGTTCCTACACTAATCTAAGTATGGGAGAGTTACAAAAATTTTCCTTTTAACACCGTATACAGTTACAATAAGGAGAAACACATAGAAAGAATGAGATAGAACAACAAGAACACATAAACAACAAACACCAAATATATGTGGGGAAAACCCTTTCGGGTAAAAAAACCCCACCCTCTAAAAGCACAATACTACTGTATTAAATCAAATAGAGGTTACAATGCAGCTCCAAGTACAAAGCTTCTTCAACGAGGGCTTCAAAACAAACACCTGTTCTAGAGTGAATCCAATAACACTTTGTTACCTGAAAACAAACTATGCATTCTACAATGCATGGCATACAATATATAGAGAATACAAGCCAAGAGAATCATCTAGAAGAAGATGGGCCTCCAAATACACATGGCACAATATCCCACGCCATAGACATGCATTTGGACACATGTATGATATTCCCTTACACCCCTTATAACTGTCATAACATGCAACATTCTCTCTCCAAGCTTGGGCTCCCAAAATGTGCTCACAATAGCCTATGATAGATGCCTTACAACTATCATAAAATCTATCATAAATCTTCCAAAAGATCTGTCATAGAATTCATAAGAGAATCCGTCATAATTGACCAAAATATTTGATTCTCTTACAACCTGTCATAACCCAACTTGGGCACCAAATTTCTCCATGTATAAAGATACCTTATGATGTGTCATATAATCATTCATCAGTCAAATAGTCCAAAGTGGGACACTTATGTCCACTTGGGATGATGATGTGTCATCCAATCACTTCCAACGGGGATGCCACCCATCCGATGGGTCCCAATTTATGACATGACACCATAGGAAATTAAATAGTACAAATAAATAGAATAATACATTAAATTAATCAATATTAGGACTCTAAGGTCGATACACCTTAGTCCCAAAATTCTCCCACTTGTCAAAGACCTACTGAGAGTCATACAAAATCATCTGCTTGGGGCCCCAAGGCCCATGGTACCAGAACACCATCTGAACTTCTCTATGCTCACTAGTTTTGTCAATGCATTTGCAACATTCGTCAAAGTGTCAACCTTTTCCAAGTTTACCTTTCCATCTTCTACCATATCATAAACAAAATGATATTGAACATTGATGTGCTTTGTTTTGGCATGGAAGGTAGGATTCTTTGCTAGGAAAATTGCACTTTGACTATCGCAACAAACAATAATCTATCTTGCATCTAAACCAATATCAAAACACAATCTCTAAAGCCAAATGGCTTCCTTACAAGCATGAGTACCTACCATGTACTCTGCTTCTATCATGGACAATGCGACTACAGCTTGTTGCTTACTCATCCAACTGATAGCACCACCAAACATCATAAACACGTAACCACTGGTTGATCTTCTTCTATCAATGTCACCTACCCAATTTGAATCCACATATCCACGAATACTCACAGAATGCTGAGGTCCAATAGGATAACCATGAAAACACAAGGCATACTCAGAAGTACCACGTAAATATCAAAACACTCTCTTAATTGCATCCCAATGCACCCATCCAAGATTAGCCATAAAACGATTAAGGACTCCCATTGCTTGGGCAATGTCTGGTCTCATACACACCATCACATACATTAGATTTCCAAGAACACTCACATATGCTACTCTGGTCATGTACTCCATATCAGTAGGAGATTTTGGATAATCATTCACAAAAAGCTTTGTCCCCTGCATCACAGGAACAACTAATTGTCTACAATTTTCCATTTTGAATCTCTCCAACACAGAGTTCACATACTTTCTTTGTCTCACCCCAAGCTTTTTGTTCACTTTGTATCTCGTGATCTCCATTCCCAGAATGTACCTAGTTGCACCTAGGTCTTTCATCTCAAACTATGCTGACAATTGAAACGTCAAATATGAAATCATACTCTTACCAATCCCAATAAATAACATATCATCCATATATAAAACAAATATGAGAATGCAACCATTATCATATTTATAATACACACAATGCTTATATTTAGGTCTCTAAAATCCCAATGACAACACATAGGTATCAAAAAAAATTGTACCACATTCTAGGAGATTATTTCAAACCATAAAGAGACTTCTTCAATTTTCAAACCAAATTTTCTTTACATTTTTCAACGAAATGCTTTGGCTTTGACATGTAAATCTCTTCCTCCAAGTCACCATGAAGGAACACTCTCTTCACATCCATCTATTCCACTTCTAAATCATACATTGTTGCAAGTGATAATAGGAACCAGATAGATGTTAGCTTCACAACAGGAGATAATATCTCCCCATAATGAATTCCCTCCACTTGTGTAACCCCCTTAACAACCAACCATGCCTTATGCTTCTCAACATTGCCATTAGGACCATACTTTTTCTTGAAAACCCATTTACAACCAATAGGTTTACATCCAATAGGCAAAGGTACATGATCCCAAGTCTTTTTTTTCTTTAATGCGGCCATCTCCTCATCCATGACTTTCATCTAGGAATCTACAACACTCATACCCATAGCCTCTCTAATAGTCATAGGCTCATTAGTGTTAGCAATCAAAGCAAAAATTCAAGTGAAATCCAATAATGAATAACCAAACCTTTTTGGATGTTGCCTAACTTGTGTAGACCTCCTCAACAATTGAGGTTGAGGTTCTTCTTCTTCTTCAGAACTTTCTGAGCTACTTGAGCTCTCTTCATCATTAGGTCTAACAGGAGTGCATAGTTCATTTTTCTTTAGAGTAGGTGGAATCTGAACTACCTCCTTATTATGTTTCTCCTCTTTCTTTGGTTGTAGCTCAAAAATGGAATGTTTCATCTCTTTAAAAATCACACTTCTACTATAGAGAACCTTACGAGCTTCTCGATCCCAAAGCTTGTACCCTTTCACACTGACACCATAACCAATAAAGATACACTTAACTACCTTATTATCCAACTTTGACCTCTTCTCAATCGAAACATGAGCGTAAGCTTCACAACCAAATACTCTAAGATGTCTCATCGAAGGCCTTTTGCCAAACCATGCCTCCATGGGTGTCTTTCCAACAAGCACCAATGTAGGAGATCTATTGATCAAATAACATGTAGTGACTACCGCTTCAGCCTAAAACTTTGCTCAAGGCTAGCACCACTCAACATACTCCTAGTGCTCTCCATCAACATTCTACTCATCCTCTCTGCAACTCCATTTTGCTGTGGAGTGTAGGGAGTTGTCTTATGTCTTTCAATCCCATGCTCTTTATAGAACTTGTCAAACTTTGTGGAACAAAACTCACCACCATTGTCAGTCCTCAAACACTTAATATTTTTGCTAGTCTAATTTTCTACCAAGGCCTTAAACTCCTTAAACCGACTAAACACTTCAACTTTACTTCTGATAAAATAAACAAATGTCCTTCTACTATAATCATTTATGAAAGAAACAAAATATATAGATTTTGATAATGAAGTAACATTCACAATACCAAACACATTTAAATGAACATAGTCCAAAACCCTAGAAGACTTCTGAGAAGTAGAGTAAAAAGAAATGTGGTGTTGTTTTCCATAAACATAATGTTTGCAAAAGTCAAACTCAAGATTACAATTATCAAGGCCTTCAACAAGGCTCTTATTTTTCAAGGTTCTAGGGCCCTTCTCACCAATGTGACCAATTTGTTGATGCCATAACATTGTATTCTCCGTAGGAAGCTTCATTTCCATGGAATGAGCACCCTTAGGTACCCAAAATGCATGACCATTGGTGTAGCTACAACACACTTCTTCACTGCATGATCTGATGGTGAGGATGAAGAATCCAAAGGTCTCTTCTTCGATACATCAAAAGAACTATTGCAATGTACTATGCATGCATCTAGCTTATACAGAGTGACAACTTGAACACCCTTAGCAAACACCATAACTCCTCTTGTCATCTTGCATCCTCCACCAAAGAAAATAACTTACACTCACAAATAATTCAATTTACTTACAAAAGGTAGGTTTCGTGACAAACCTGGGATATGCAAGAAACCATCAATCCCCTTCACTCTTCCATCAAGAAATTTGATTTTGACTCTTCCATGGCCAACAATCTTCAGGTGAGAGTCATTGCCCAAGTACAACTTCCCGCCATCATACTCTTCATACTTTGAAAACCAACCTTTATGAAAGGTCATGAGAAAGGATGCACCCAAATCTATCAACTGCACATCTTCCAATGCATGGGTTGCCAAGGCTGCAACAAATGCTTCTGCTTCATCTTGGGATGATTTGTCACATTCATAATTAGAGAAAGACTTGTTTTTCTTATTCTCCTCCTTCTTGCAATCTTTTTGAAAGCGACCGCTTTCACCATAGTTCCAACATTTTACCTTGGACTTCTTACTAGGATACTTAGATCTCCCTAGAGACTTTGACTTAGATTTCTTGTCCTCCTTTTTTCCTTTCTCCTTCGGTCTACCATGAACAACAAGGGCCTCCTTGACCTTCTCAGAATACTTTCTCTGCATCTATTTAGATAACAATGAAGAAATCACCTCAGCCATCTTGAAAGTGGTTGTTGTGTTTCCAATAGCCATCACCTAGTGATCCCATGAGTCTGGCAACAAACACAACAAGAGCATGCAACTGTCTTGTTCGCCAATCTTGTATCCAACGGAAACCAGTTGAGAAATCAACATGTTAAAGGCATTTTGGTGGTTTTCCATGGATCCTCCATCTTCCATCTTCAAAGAATACATCTTCTTTCTCAGGAATAACTTGTTTACCAGGGATTTATCCTAATAAACATCTCCAAGTTTCTTCCACAAAGAAGCAACAACCTTCTCTTCATGAACATTCAAGAGAATTAAATCATCCAAATAGAGTCTAATGAGACGCTTGGCTTTCCAATCCATGAGCTCCTACTCTTCTTGTTTCATGCTTGATGGTTTTGCTCCAAAAACTGTAACCCATATATCACAATCTACAAGCATATCTTCCATATTGAGCTTCTAAAGCTCAAAGTTACCACCATTAAAATTATCCATCTCAATCCTCCTAGGTGTGCTTTCCATCTCTTTTCTACAACAAGGTCACAAAATACACTTTTGCAAACTCCCATTGAAACAAAGATCGGCTCAAAAAACCCTTCTAACCCAACAAAGGAATCAAGGTTGGCTAGGCTTTGATGCCAATTGAAAGGAATCTAGGTGAGCAAAAACAACTTCCTACACTAATCTAAGTAGGGGAGAGTTACAAATTTTTTCCTTTTAACGCCTTATATAGTTATAGTAAGGAGAAACACATAAAAAGAATGAGATAGAACAACAAGAACACATAAACAACAAACACTAGATATACGTGGGGAAAACCCTTTTGGGTAAAAAACCCCACCCTCTAAAAACATAGTACTACTGTATTAAATCAAATAGAGGTTACAATGTAGCTCCAAATACAAAGCTTCTTCAGCAATTGCTTTAAAAAAAACACCCGTTCTAGAGTGAATCTATCAGCACTTCGTTACATGTAAACAAACTATGCATTCTACAATGTAAGGCATACAATATATAGAGAATACAAACCACAAGAAGCATCTAGAAGAGGATGGGAATCCAAATACACATGACACAATATCCCACACCATAGACATGCATTTGGACACATGTATGATATTTCCTTACACCCCTTACAACTGTCATAACATGCAACATTCTCTTTCCAAGCTTGGATGCCCAAAATGTGCTCATAATAGCCTATGATAGATGCCTTACAATTGTCATAAAATTTGTCATAAATCTGCCATAACGTATACCACAATATTCGTCATAGAATTTGTAAGAGAATCCATCATAACTAACCAAAATATCTGATAAATTTTTTTTTATCCAAAATATCCGATTCTCTTACAACCTATCATAACCTAACTTGGGTGCCAACTTTCTCCATGCATAAAGATGCCTTATGACGCGTCATAGAATCTATCATATTCAAATATTTCAAAGTGGGATGCCTATGTCCACTTGGGATGATGATGTGTCATCTAGTCACTTCCAACGTGGATGCCACCTAGCCGATGGGTCCCAATTTATGACATGACACCATAGACAATTAAATAATATAAATAAATAGAATAATACATTAAATTAATCAATATTAGGACTCTAAGGTTGAGACACCTTAATCCCAACAATGATGATCCTTGAATGAAATCACATTAATCTAGCTAGGGAATTTATTTCAATTTTGAAACTAGAAAATCCATGAGGGTTTCCATCTTCAAAGATTTGGAGAACTAGAGAAAATCTTGCAGCATAACAATATCATTCTTCAACATATCCAAATGGGCCACCAACACCTCATTTTATAGCTTTTTTCGTTGTTTTTAAAAAAAAATACCTTTTGCCTTTTCTTTGCTTTATCAAAAAAGTGATTTTTGCTTTTTGCTTTTTTATTTTTTTTCACTACTTTTTAAAAATGCATTTTTCTTTTGAAAAACATTTTTTTCTTTTTTGTTGTTTTTTTTAAAAAATACACTTTTTCTTTAAATTAAATAATTCATTGTGTGTAAACATTTAATCACCTTTTCCACCAAATTCCCTTTTAAAATAAAATAAAACCTTTTTCATGTGCAAGACCCCTTATTTTTCCTACGTGTCCAATGGGATTATAAAATACCTTCTCAAAATTATATCACTTAAGTTATCAAAGATAATGATAAAATATTGGGGCGACCCTTTGGTGAAATGGTGGGGCTTCTTGCCTGTAGAGCCAACAACCAAGGTTCAAACCTCGCGGCGTCGCTCTCTACCGCGTCAACAATGGAGTTTGTTATTTACCCTCCTATTAAGGGGAGGCTCCTTGGTGAACTAGTGGGGCTTCTTGCCTGTAGTGTCAACAACCAAGGCCCAAACCTTAATATTAAATTTTTTAGCTCGGTTGGCTAAATCTTTCTTGTTGCAGGAGGTTGGTCACAAGGTCTAGTCTCCCCACCCCCGTGGTATCGGAGGGCGTGTCGCGCCAGCGCCACCGGTCACGTTAAAAAGTTTACTAGGCGCATTGTAGTTTATAGGGGGTCGTGTTACCCGATTCTTGTAGTCTAAAAAAAAATAAAATGATAAAATATTATTTAATTATTTCACCTCAAGTTATGAAAAATCTTGAAATAAATTAGAATCAAATTTTGACCATGCCAATATGATACTGAGACATTAGGTGAATAATAAAAGCCAATTTGGTAACTTACTATAATAGACATGCTCTTTAAGAAATTTGGGGAACACCCCAAAAGTTTGAAAATACTTCAGAGAGTGTCATTCAAATTAGTATTGCCTACTAAGCTCATTACCAAGAAAAAAACTTTGTAACTCTGAAACTTCATCCTCCAAGATCTTTGGAGTCCCATTGCCTTATCACTTAGCCTACAAGAACTCAAAAATAGGCTAATGGTCTTCAAAATGATTAGGATTGGGAATGGGACATTACGAATTCATTCACCACTTTATGCCTTTTATCCTGTAAGGTACCTTCCATAATACTGGTGGCAAAAGAGTTTTTGAAATATTCCACAAGGATTTGTTCCTTTCAATCAACAGTGATATCGATCATATAACTCAAGTGTGGCCTTCTTGACAAAGCATCAACCACAATGTTCTTCTTCCCTTTGACATACTCTATGTCAAAATCGTAAACTTGTAGCTTACTAACTCATTTTGTTGCCTATCATTGAGGTCTTTTTGATGAAGGAAGTACTTGAGGCTATTATGATTGGTCTTCACAATGAACTTGCCACTAACCAAATTTTGTCTAAATTTTTCCAAAGCATGCATTATAACAAGCATCTCCTTATCATAAATTGAGTAACTTTTTTCAACACCTCTCAAATTTTTGCTTTCAAATGTAATTGGGTACTTATTCTACATTTGGACAACACCTATCCCTTCTCCAAAAGCATCACATTGAAGCTTGAAGGGCTTGGAGAAATCGGGTGTGGCCAAAACAAGGCATGCACTCATGATTTTCTTGACTTGATCAAAATATTTTTGCATTGCACTAGACCATACAAATGCTCCCTTTTTTAGTGAGATCGATGAGAGAAGAAGCCAATTGAGAAAAACCCTTCACAAACTTTTTGTAGAAGCCAAAAACACCAAAAAATAATTTCAACTAAATTTTTCTGGTGGTGGCCAATCCAAAATGGCCTTAATCTTCTCTTGGTCCACACTAATCCCCTTTGAACTGAGAACGTGACCAAGGTACAAGAGTTTGGTCATGCCAAACTCGTATTTGGACTCATTTGAAAATAAATATTTAGCTTCAAGAATGCTCTTGACACTTCCTCCAAATGCTTCATGTTATCATCCCAAGTCTTGTTGAAGATCAAGCTTTCATCAAAAAATATTAGAACAAAATTTTGTAGCTACTTTTTGAACACCTAGTTCATAAAAGATTGGAATGTTATGGGAGTTTTAGTTAAGCAAAAAGGTATAACTAAGAATTTGTAATGCCCAAAATGACATCTAAAGGCAGTCTTTTCAATGTCCTCCTCTCAAAGTCTTATCTGATGATAACTAGATCTCAATTCTCTTTGAAAAGAAAAATGCTCCATGTAGCTCATCAATGAGATCATCAATCCTTGGTATTGGATATTGATTTTTGATGGTCTTCTTATTGAGAGGTCTATAGTATATGCACATGTGCATAGTTCCATCCTTTTTCTTCACTAAAACCACCGATGATGTAAAAGGGACCTTGTTTGGATGAATGTGTCCCATATCTAAGAGTTATTTGATGGCCTTTTCAATTTCATCCTTATGTCTCTTGGGATGTCGATATGGAGTGGTGATGACTGGTTTGGCACCCTCTAATTATATCATGTGTCCAATCCCTCTTCCAGGAGCTCTCCTAGGTGGTATGCAATTGGAAACCTTGCTTCGCTTGCTAAGCAAAGCTTGCACATCAGGATGGTAATCCCTCTTTTCTTCTTGAGGAATGGTAGGCATGATAACACACTCTACTACCCACTCCACTTGTTCATGGAAAATCAACCTTTCCATTTGCTTGAAAGAGGCAATGCAATGGCCTCCATTAGACACCCCTCTCAACAAACCTTCTTCCCATCTGATTGGAATTTCATCTCCATGGTTTAAAGGTTTAACGTGATCTCTCCCAATGAACACAAACATTGGATACCAAGAACTACATTTGTGTCACTAATAATCACATCATAGAAGTCATCCTTGAGTTCATAGTTGCCCAATTGAATACTCATATGAGGTATCTTCCTTATGCAAGTGAGAGTAAAACCATCAACCATCATAACCTTAAAGCCTTCAAATTCTTCAGTTTTGAGTCCTCTTTTGGAAACAATACCTTCATCAATGAAATTATGTGTGGTTCCATTATCATTGAGAGGAACAATTTGCTACCCACATATGACTGCTTGACCCTTGAAAGATTCATTTTTTTGAAAGCCAGAAAGTTGGGCAAGAGTACCCTCACTCTCCTTATCTTCTTCTAACTCTTCTTCTTTATCCTCCAAATCAGACAATTGTTTTGATTTTTTTGATGTCGATTCATCAACTGAATATACTTCTAAATGATAAACTTTGCCCCTTTTGAAGCATTTTTGGCTTGGGGCCCATCTCTCCTTACAAGTGAAACATAATTTTTTCCTTCTAAGCTCATTACGAAGGTCATCATCCATTCTTGATGGAAACTCCTTGGGCTGATTAGCATCTTTATGAAAATGCTTCTTGTCTTTGTTATTTTGGAAGGTTCTGGATTGAAATCTATTTCTTGAGGTTGCAAACTTCATGCTTCTTGCTTTCCTTATCGCCTCATGGAGGTTTGGTGGGTCAAAATCCTTAAACCATCCCGTCAATGGCTCCATTAGTCCTTCACTGAAAATGACCACCATTCTTCTTTTTGTGATATTAAGAACCATGACAGAAAGCCTTTGAAATTCAACAATGTACGCATCAAAAAAGCTATGTTGTTTCAATTGTCCAAGCTCTCTAAACTACATCTTAGAATCTCTCTTGTCAAATCTTTCAATGAGCTTGTTTGTAAACTCATCATAAGTGTTAATCGGATTATGGCCAAGTGTGACCAAGCCATGGTACCATCACACATGGTCAATTGCATCTAAGTGTAAGGTAGCAAATTTGATGACATCCACTCCTAGAATTGGTCTTAGAGACAAGTTGTTGTGAATTTTTTAGATGCAAGCTCGAGAAGTTCACTTGTCACTCCCATCAAAATGAGCTAGAGTCACTTTCCCCAACGATTGTTAGTAATCCCTTTGCACAATAAGATCTTTGTTCTCAATCCTTCCACCCCCTCTCTTCTTTTTATGGTTCTCGAACTGCTTTAGGGACAAAATGTCCCAAATCTTAGTTGAAAGAGTTACACACTCTATGTAACTAGCCCTCACTTCATTTTCCATAAGAATCATGGATTCTTGTTCAGGTGGAGGTTCCTCCCTCCAAGTGAAGGTAGGCTGAAGGGGTCTAGTGACAAACCCAACAAGAACACCATTAGTGTGTCCTTTATTGCCTCTAGGATTATTGGTGTTTGACGCACTAGTTTCTCCATTATGAAAAATGGGGTGTTTGAGGTCCATTTTGATTCATTTTGGCAAGCAACTATGACATCATGTCAAGCATGGTTTCAAATTTCCTCTCTTCTCTAGAATTTGGACTATTTGGTGGGGCTGTTCCCTTAGCCTTTTCTGCCATAACTTCTAATGAATTGACACTGTCACAATTTGGAATTTGACAAACTTTTAGGACTTTTGAGAAGGCGTCCTCAACTAGAGTTTGTGGTCTCTAAAATATGTCTTTTTGTTCTCTGTTATATTAACAAAGTTCTCTATCATTCATAGAGAATTTGTAGTTGCATAACAAACATTAAGGCATAGGTTGGCATGAAAACCAACTCTAATTAGAAGGAACAAATCCTTGTGAAATTTGCCAATAACTCTTAATTTTTGAAAACATCATTTCTTGTTATAATATAATTTTCAAAAAAAAACTATGCTTGAAAACGTGACCTCTTATTATAAACTAAGATTAATACTTAAAAACAACTTTAAAAATAATAAATACAACATTTCATACTTTAAATTACCACACAATTAATTAAAAATTAGATTAAAATTAAATTTAAATTAAAAACTATCCAATCATTTTATAATTTATAAAATTAATTTAAATTAATTGAATAGTAAATTTAACCAAACCCCAGCCCCACAATAAATATATATATCATTGAAATAAAATCAAACAAAATTTAAATTATTTACGCGCTCTTACTAAAAAGATCATTAAGATAATCGTCATCGCATATAAAATTGCTTGGCCAAAGTGTATCCAGCGCGAACGGAAAGCTGCAAGGTATGCAATTTCCCCATTACAAATTGTATCGTTCCTTTGAAACCTCAGAGTACAAATAATTTTACTCTCTATCCCCCGAATCGATTAGCGAGAAAGAAAAACGAAGTAGGCGAGGTAAAAACAGGAAGGCGAAGGAAGAAACGTATGGGAAGGCTTACAAGGCGCCACGCGTCCACGAGAAGAGAAGGATAAAACATTGCAATTCAGAGCGAGAGATGTCAGTGTGGTAAAAAGAAGGCAGGTAATGGGGATGGACCATCTTCATCTACGTCTTCCTTCCCATCCTTCTCTTTCTTTAACTAAACGCTGGAGTCTGAGCGCCCTTCCACAGAGGAGGAGGAGGAGATGGAAGCACACACCCATGCACTCGCATTTGCACTCCAACATCCTTATTACAAGGGCTTGTTTGCCCAGCAAGAGCAAGATCAAGGGTATCAGCAACAGCGTCAAAAAAGAAGAAGAAGAAGAAGTAGTACACGCAGAAGATGCCAATGATCCATTTAAACTAATAAGGCCATATAAGCTCATTGGACTCACTTCTCTTGCTTTTGTTATCTGCAACATGGATAAGGTTTGTGTCTCATATTTATTCTCTATATAACGTAACAGATTCAGCTACTTTATAAAACCTTTTGATTTTTAATACTATTCTTTTCCTCGAGCGAAACTTGATTCGATTCCAGTCATGTAGTCGCATTATGTTTTCCAGCTAGAAGCCACAGTCTACTATAGATGTCAAAACAATACCACAGCACACAGAGCACAAAGACAGGAGCAAAAGGTCTAGACCAAGATATGGATAATATTGCCGTGGAAACATTATTAAACATTGGAGACAAAGATAAATATCTATATTTATCAATTCAACAATTTTAGCGGAGACAATCGAGGCGAATGGAGGCAAGTTACATAACAAGATGACCCAGTTATCTCTGTCACCAAGATGGATATAGACAATACTTCAAATTTTGAGCAGTACGAAGTCCAAATTGCTGACAAGATTGGGGGAAACAATCTAAGGGACAAGAAGACTTGAAATCTCATTTGTAGTCGTTAGCCTTGCTAGTGAGCACATCAAAAGAGAAATTCGAAGGTGAATTTGAGGGTTTCTATACCCTGTTTGCAATTTCCAAGGAAGAACAAGGTGAATCCTGGGCAATCGATAGACGGAAGCTCACTAACAATCTTGGATATCTTAGAGGCAGGATTTACCAGGTTTGAAACTATGGGAATCTGGTTTGGCACAAAAACTTGGTATTGAGGTTGAAAATTGGTGTCAAGAACTGAAGGAACCATGGAGAAAAAGATAAATCCAACTTGATTTGTTTGTATGTAGAAATGGAGGTTATGGTTTCACAACTGCCCACTTTCTATGCTGTTATCACCTTTAAATGCGACGCAAAATGAAATGAATTTGTGGTAGAATTGCTCTTCAAATTCGAAGGAGAAGCTCCCTTGAAACATAAAACTAACCTAAAACCCTAGTTTGACCAATATGTAATTGCTATTTATAATTTATATAGGTGTGTTTTTTTGGGGTAATTCATGTGTAGCAAACAAAACTAAAGGTGTGTATTTTTGAAGGCAAGAGGAATTTATGCTTTTCAAGTGAAAGTAAACCTTACAACAACTGCCATACTTATGTTGTTTAGCTAAAGGTAGATACTAAGCAGCGCAAGTACACATAAATTTAGCACCGGTTCAAAAAGACACAAAAGAATTGGTAAATCAGAAGAGGGGAATTGCATATAAGATTACAAGATCCACTTCACTGCGATTTGCAGTACAAAGCCTGCAACAATAAAAGCACTTAAATTCACTTCATCTACACATACATTAAATGTTATGAGCTAACACAATGATCACATTCAAGGTTAGAACAATAACTTAATATCTACTGCAATACAAAACTTCCAATAACTGTTAGGTGATATTCAACTCATAAAAGCCCAATAACACACAAGGACAGAGAACATTTCAACAACAATTTGAGCAATAAAATAGACATACCAAATTCTATTGATTGATCCCTCTAGGTGCAAATGACACACATTTATAAGGTTTTCACATAACTTTTGTATGAATTGTTTTTTAAAAGATAGCTAACACTTTTACACTAAGAATAGTTTGCTTGCACACAATGCAAGCTTATTATACAATTTTTCCCACACATCCTCAATCTAAATTAGGAAACTTTCAAATAGAAATTTGATAAAGATAACTATCAACTAACAATAGAACTCTTGAAAATCATCTAAAATAGCTGATCTATAAATAGCTGCTAAATTAGACTTTTCAAAATATGCTTATCTCTGCAAAATGGTTGTGGCTGAAAATAGCACAAGCTGTAAATAGTTCAGGCTAAAAATAGACAATCTCGACAGTTGGTTCTAGAGATGATTTTTATGAAGTTTTTCTCCTTTCTAACCATGACAATCCCTTTGAAGAAGTTCATCTCAAATTGGTGACTTGAATTTGAAAACCTTCCTTTTGTTGATCTTTTTCCTAAATCCTAATTGAAATCCACAACGTGAATACTCTTGTTGTACCCAAACCAAATTTTTTGCTTCATCAAGGCATTTTGCATAAATTAGTCTAAACTTTGCTAAATGATGTAAAATACAGTTTTGGGCAATATCAAGCATGGAGTTTTTGTCAATATTTTGTCAGTCAAAGTTAGTTTTATTGATCAGAACCTGAAGCAGAGACTCAGAATGGAGCTTTTCACAATGGAGGAGCATCTCACGACAGCATTTCACGTTGCACACAGTCATTTGTAAAGACCCTGACCTGAGACGGAGATTTCTTTGTGTAGCTTTTCCCAATTTTGGAAGATGTCTTGTTTTCTTTTATCAGATTGGTCACATAGCATAGCATGAATAATGAATGGTTTCTTGAAAAGAAGAGTGCATAAGCATTGGAATATAATCTAAATTTCTATGCAATATCCTTGACTGAGAACAACACAGATTCATATTTCAGACTAAACAACATATTGCTAGGTATAGCTGGAACTGTATATATCTGAGATATATCTTAAATATGTACAGCAAAGTTCAAATTGAGATTGCATATTTGCAATGACTAAACAGGAGTTTATTGCAGATTAGAACATACTCAGAAGTTTGTAACAGATTTATATTTCATCAAAAAATGAACCTAACAGCAGGTATAGGTGATAGTATAAGATATTATTAGCATGGATTATGAAGTTTGATACCCAACTTGACTCCAATACAACCCATCAGAAGTGACTAATGAGCAGATACAGCAGACTGTTATGTGATTTCTGAGTGTGAGATAGACTGAAAAATGCTAACAGCGGTACCAATATTTAGTTTCCACAATTCCCAGTTGTTACAAAATGTTTCATTGACAGAGGTTCTTAATGACATACTGGAAATTACACATAATAATGATTTGGTCTGATACAGAATTAAGAGATGCTAATTGCTTAACACACAAGACTAAGACAACTCCCAACTCTAGCAACAAACTCAACTTTCATTAACATAGATTAACATCTACAGAAGTTGTATCTAAAGCTTGCGGTAACATTAGAATGCTCACACCTGAAGTTTAGTCAACCCCAGCTTAAACTGACTGAGACGTTTTCAATGCTTTCCCAGATTTATGTATTCAGCAACCAAACTCACTTTCATCAGTCAAAACCCCTGAAGGATGACTCGCCCAGCCACATGGAGTCCACACGTCCTTTCTGAGTCACTTAGAAACGGCTATGCACAAAATGGTAGCTGGTAAATGAAGCGAACTTCTCCATAAAAACACGTCCTTGCTTATTTCATTCGATTCTCACTAAAAACGTGGTTTTCTCAGGCTATATTACTTGCTGAGGGTGCGCCTAGGGTTATGTAATGGATGGTGCCTTCGAGTTGCAAAAGTCTCTCACAAAAATCGCCCAAGAAGTAACCAAAAATCTCAGTGAGCTGTAATGACGGAAATCTGAGACAAAGACATGAAGATTATTTATCAAATGGTTCCCAACTTGTTTAGCAAGAAGAACTTCCTTAAAGATGGCGTCCACTATAACTGTAATGAAGTATCAGCTAGGGTTGATATCCCACAACCGAAACTGAAGCTGAAAGGGCTTTCAATCCCTAAACCAGAAGAACTCAACCAGCCGTGAGAAAAATGTCATTCAAGAATGCCCGACAAAATGAACTCTCCTTTCTTTTTATTTTTCCCCCATTCTCCATAAAAAGTGACTTTGTAAAGTTATATTTAAAATATTTCATCAAGTCACTTTATAAACATTTCACTTAATTTAATTAAAATAATCAATTAAAGTCATCCCTTAGAAATATTATTAATTCTTGGACAACTTAATCAATTAAATTAATTAAGGCTCTTAACCATAAATTTGGGGACATTACATCATTTCAGTGATTGAGATGATGATTTTAATGGTCAATTTTTGAAGATTTTTCAGGAGAAAAGCAAGAAAGCGCACCTGTAGCCCAAGGGCGCCTTTCTTTTTGAAGGTCAAGATCTTGTTGAAAACGCTCATGCATACAGTCAAACTCTTCAGAATTGGTCTGGCTATCCGACGAGCTATCCAGCGAAGCTTTCCGAGATTCGCAACTCCGGCAACTGGCATCAGAAGTTGAAGTTCCCAAAGTTCCAGAGAGGAGAAAATTGTTCTTTTCAGGCAAAAGCGCAACTATAGCTTGAGGGCGCCCATCTAAAAGAGGGGGTAGATTCTGGTATTTTTGGTAGCTAATACAATCAGTCTGTTCTCGACTAGTCTGCTTTTCCAACGAGATATCAAACGCAGTCATCCGAATCCCAGAACTCCGGCAGCCGTCATCTGAAGATCAGCTTATAATGGAGTTTTCACGTTTCTGAGCTTCTCCATTGGTTCCCAGTGCAACTACAGCTCAGGGGCGCTGGTTAAAAGGACCCTTCAGATGGTGAAATTTGCAGACGAGGTCTTCTTGACATCAATACTATAGCCCAGCTCCGCAATGCACCATCCAGCTTGTCGATCCGATGTTCCAGGTGATCGTGGCAGAGATTCTATCAAGCACGTAATTTCACGGGCGAACCAACATAAGATTTTCAT
This sequence comes from Sequoia sempervirens, assembly GCA_007258455.2. NCBI lineage: Eukaryota > Viridiplantae > Streptophyta > Pinopsida > Cupressales > Cupressaceae > Sequoia > Sequoia sempervirens. The sequence continues at coordinate 114,409,391 of VDFB02000017.1, read as the reverse complement.
TGTATTTCTATAGTCCAGAGGCGCCTAGCCTTTAGGCCTATCAGATGAGGTCGTTCGCGTTCGAAGTCTTCACGGCTTTCGAGTGTAATTACTTTATCTATTCAACAAGCCCAACCATTAGCCTTTGGGATTTGGCAAACGCTCGTACGTGCGAGGTCTTTGGTGAAATGCTGAAAAGTGAAGATATCCGGAAAATGGCCAAGTCTGGAGCGGATATTTTAAATAAAATACGCACTGGCATTTTTGAGGTCTTAGAAGCAGTTTTCTTGCTTCGTCACCTCTAGAGACTTCTCTTGTGGGCCTTTCTGGCTGTCCGTTAAAACAGATAGTGCCTGAATCGGATCATCCCAGCTCCAGATATCAGAGGTCAAAGTGGGGCATTTGGTTGAAAGTTCAACTTTCGTCAAAATGGTGTCAGTGCAACTGAAGGCACTAATTTTGAAAGGAGGATTAAAATCATAGAGTCAAACAGAAAAGAGGATGTCAGTAACTTTATATTGCTGGTGGAGATCTTGATTTTTTACAACAGCATAAGGAGCTTTTGCTTTGTATTTGGAGGTAGTGGAGGATAGTTTGTCCATGATAGATCAATTTGAATACAAGAAAATGCTTTGGGCTATGGAGCCATTCATGACTTTTTTTGACTAAGCCTATGATCATGAGATATCCTATCAAAAGGGTAAGACTTGCAGTCACCAGTTGTCTTAGTGAGATCACAAGAATTGTAGCTCCTATGTTTCTTTATGAAGATGATATCATGCGGAAGATTCTACAGCTGATTGTTGAGAGCTTTCATGGGATACTTGATGACAAAGGTCTTTCCTTGGGTAAGAGGCTTAAGATGTTGGAGGTGATGGCAAGAGCCCGAACCTGTCATCTTTTTCTTGATTTAGAATGTGAAGATCTAACTCTCTAGATGTTTCATTATTTCATAGCATTTATCAGCAAGGATCTTGGAGAAGATGTTTTTTCTCACATGCAAGCCATTATGGTCCTAATCATTGATGAATATGATAGCATTCCCTAGCCCCTTTTATCTATGTTGTTGGCTATTATGATGCATGAACAGGATGTTTCCATAGTTGCTTATGAGCTGGTCAAGGGAATGTTCAAACAATGTGAGGGAAAGCCAAAACCATCCTTGGTTATTGAGGAGGCTAATGCAGCAAAAAATGGAGAGTTTGCCTTGGAGTATGATGAATATGTTATAGGACTTCAAGATGATTCTTTGATTATGGATGCAACCACTAAGGATGATGATGTGTGCGACAAAAGTGACAAAACTGTACCCTTGAATACACAATTAGAGCTATCCTTTGAAGCTGATGACACTAGTGCAAATGATGGGCATGTTGATAGCATATATGATGATGTTCTCCAAGCAGCTAATGATGATGATTCTATACCTTATCCTAGTGATGATGCTAATGAGACTTAAGCACTTATGAGTTGGAGAGTAAATTATTCATAGGGGTAACAAATCATGAGTATAGTGAGCACCTTTTTACTGAATAGAGAATTAGCTTTTTGACACTTGGGATTTGGGTGTGTTGGCACCTAAGTATGACAAGGATCCTATTTGGGATGAATTTCCTTTTAACTATAGTGCTGTTCTAACTTCATCTCCATAGTTATGCATAGAGGATGGCATTGATGATGATGTTTTTGATCTTGAAAAGAAATGTGATTTCACATTGCATGTAGCTGATTTTGAGCAAAGATATAGTGGCTTTGTTGATTTGAATCCTCAACCTAATGTTGAACATTTTCATCAAGATGGTAAAGAAGAGGTTTATGAGATTTGGGACAGCCATGGAGACATTGATGACAGCTATGAAGAAAGTTCTAGTTCTTGCATGCATTCTAAAAACAGTACATTAAACTTGCAAGAACTTAAAATTCACAAGGAAAGTTGGAGGAATCAATTCTTGGTGTCCGTTGAAAATGAATCTAGAGTGGATGGTACAGATACATAGTGGAAAACATAATTCAAAATGCACCAAGAGGTCAAAATGAGCTTAATATTTCCTTTGTTGATTTGCAAACAATGAAGAACACTATGGAAGAAATTAAAACAGCCTACTTGCATATGATCTGTGAGAGAGATATGGCTATCAAGATTGCATATGAGACATTAAATTTATACAATAAAACCAAGGCTAAGGTCGATGAGCTTATAGTGGGGCTTAGTGCAACTAAGGATTCTATGAAGAATGTTCAAATGTCTTTTCTGGAAGCAGAAAATCAGATTTGGTTGCTGAATAGTGCAGGGAACAAGAGAACAGGGAAAGGGCAATTGTGATCAAACAGGTAGTGGAAGAAATTGATTGCATTGATGAGGAGTTTGATTTATTACATTGTCCCAAGAAATTAGAAAATGAGAGTTTGGATCAGCAAGAGGATTGGTTTGAGCTTGATGATAATCTTTAGTTGATTGATAACTCACTTTTTGAGATGAGTGCTGATTTGACATTTGATAATCAACTTTTCGAGTTGGATGATGGAGATCTTTCTGATCTCAGTGAGGAGATTGGAGTTGATCATAGGATTTGGAACCCAGGTACAGTTTCCAACATTGAGGTAATGAGTCGGGATTGGAGTTGTGGGAAAAATTTCAGAGTTGTTACTGCTGTCCACTTTCCAATTAGCTTACATAGGACTTTAGTTCTTGACACACAAATGAGTTTGTATGAATTTCTAGTCTTGCAGTGGAGTGTTTTGTGGTTTGGATTGAATGGTAGAGATGATCTAGTCATAAGAGATGACTTTTCAGCTACTTTCATACTCACAACTCCTATGTTTTCAGAAGGATTTCATATTGATCATTGGTGCCCTTTCCTTTCCACACTGTTGATAGTGACTTTAGTCTATGGGTAGATAGATTTTGAGCTCTTGTAGGCTATGGTGTAGCTGGTTGTGGGAGATCTTTCGAGTGCAGTTCAATTAATTTCCACTTCCACTTGGATGAGTGATGGTTGCTGCAATCATTTTGTGATGTTGATATGCATATCCTTAGATGATGCCTTGATGATTGTAGTATGTTGGGTGTGTTGGAGTACTTGGGGTTTCCCTTTTGACTCTTGGAGATTAAGTTTCGTTGATATTTTTTCAGTTTGTGGCCGCAAACGTTTTCCCTGGGTGGCTAATTTTAGAGATGGTTTTGCTGACATCTTCTATACGAGCCCCTTGACAGTAATTGGTCAACTTCATTTTAGGGACATCATGAAGGGATATGTTAAAGTTAAAGTTTTATGGTTGAGCAGATTTGTCGTTTTGTTGTCCAGGGTTGAGTTTGGATGTGGGATTGCTGATATGGACTTCATTGAGATGCCTTGTGTAATGTCCCCATTTTTAGCCCTATGCTTTTTAGTGGCCGTTAGCCTATTTTTAGAGTTCCGTAGGCTAGTCGGAGGCAAAATTAGGGTTTCCTATTTTTTAGGAGGTATCTTTTTGAGTTTTTAGGGGTTGGTTGTAGGAGTTTGCAAGTATTTTTTCTGGGTCTTTCTGGGTTTTCAAAGAGCTTCAGAGGGGTGTCACATGCATTTTCATCAATGACTATTTCTGAACTTACTATTTTTAGTAAGTTACGACTGCTACCCAGAATGTGCTCAAATGGTGTTTGGAGTCACTAGTTTTAATAGTATGCTATTTTTAGTAAGTGCTTTTTCTGGCAGTGTGGTTTGGTAGTAGTTCAACACTTGGCTTCTATTTCTGGCAGTGAGGTAGTTCAATTTTGGTAGTGGCTTCTCCAACATTCTTGGAGTTCAAAAAAGGAAAGTTTAATAGCTTAATTTTTTTTCTAAAGTTGCTTTTTGGCCCACACACCTAGGCTTAATAACTTAAGTTGTTTTAAAAGGTGGACTCATGAGTTGGACGCCTTTTTTGGAGACTCTGCAAATTTAAATGATTTTTATGCCAAGGATAAAGTGGACGCCATAGTTGACAAGATAAAGGGGTTTTAATAAATAATATAATATTCCTCATTTGGGCATCCCTTTTTGGAGGGAAAAAGAAAATTCAAAGTTCTGGATTTTGAACTTATAAATAAGATTCTCTCCCTCTCATTTGGTTATCTTATTTTTTATCATAACGAAGTGCTGTTGAATTTATTTCAGAACTCTTGCTTTGAGGTTGGTATGCCTCCTAGTTTCCTCTTCAGTTTTGGGTTTGCAAGATAGCTCCTAGTTGGATTGTTGGTGCTCCTTCATTCAGAGGGTGCAATTGAGCTTCATTAGTGATGGCGTTTCTATCTACTTTAGTTTGGTGTGGTTTTGATGTCTTCTAGGAGGCATTTTTGGTGTGTTCTTTGCTATTTGGAGTTTTTGGAGTGTTGTTTTCATGCTACTGCAAACCCACATTCATGCTTGTATTGTTCTAGTTACTTGGTGGATTTTTGTGGTGTTGGCTCGTTTTGTTCCTTGCTTTTGGGCGCCCCGTTGCCTAGAATCTTAGATTTTTAGGAGAAGAACCTGATTTTTGCTGCTGGTTGCCCTCCTCAGGGTGCCCTAATTCCTTGGTTTTTGAGCTTTGGGAAGCGTGCCTTTGATTTGCAGACCTTATGGTGGTGTCTTGCTTAATGAACTTGGACGCCTAGCATCTCTGCTTCATTTGCCACTGATTTGAGTTCATTCGGAGTTGTGGTTGAGGAGTTGCAAGCATTTGAAGGTTGTTGGTTGGAGTTTGTGCACCCTGCAATTTTATATCAGATTGCTGCTCCATATCAGACTTGCTAACTTTAGTATTTTATCATATTATCATGATGCCTAATCATTGTAATGTCATTGAGATAGTTTCCTACATTTGGGCTTCGTTTTGGTTTGGTTCCCTTATATTGTACTGAACCTAACGCCTTATTGTATTGCCGATCTAGTAGTACTAATTAGCCTTTCTTTCAGTACTTTGTATTTTCACTCTTGCTGAAAAGTGGTTGAGGCTGGCTTGCCAGCTAAGAATTTTACTTTCATTACTTTTCTTGTAGCCCGCTGAAAAGTGGAAGAGGTTGGCTTGTTGCCTAAGCATTTCATTTTCTCTATTGGCTGGCTTGCTGCCAATAGCATTATACTTCAAGCATTTCAGATTATTGTTATCAAACCCCCTTACACTATATTCTCTCACCTTGCCCACTCCGGGATCTAGGTGATCAGAACATGAAGGGTTGCTTTCAATTTGTTATCTTTCTTGGGCTAATGTTAACGGGTGAAGTTTCATGTGCTAAAAAAAATCGGAAAAGACTAAGGGGGATATCTCACCTTGGCAGGATATGTTTTATGGTATAGATTTCAGCCCTTTCAAGTATTCTAGTTTGGATTTTGATGATGATTACTTTTGGGGGTTTGAAGAGAGGAGAGTGCAGTTTGAGCATGATGGTTTTACAATTATGCTCAGAGTGGCGCAACATCAACATGTTGGTTCTATCTTGAGATTGACTTGGAACCCTGGGATCACATTGGTTTGTAGTCTTGTAGCTGTTGGGAATGATAGAGCCGATGTCGACTTTCTTGAGCTTATTCCTATGGTGCTTTGGATTGGTTTCCTCAAAGAGCAATTCCCTAAGGAGTTGACCGAGTTTTTGTAGTATTTGATTGCTCTTCTTACCGGTAGTTTTCAGGAGGTCTCTTGCATAGGTATCCAACAAGACAATGCTTTGAGTAGATGGAGCTATAGATCTCCTAGGTTGACTTGGGACCCTGGGATCATTCTTGGTTTCAGTTTGATTCAGTCTATTGATTGTGGGGTTTATTGACATTGCTCGAGGACAAGCAAACTTTGGGAAGGGTGGATTGTAATGTCCCCATTTTTAGGTTCTCCAGCAGTGCAGTTGTTGCTGACCTTTTGGGCTAGTCTCAACATGTTCTGAGGAGTCAATTGAGGTTACCAGTGAGATTTTGTGGGTCCTTTCCAACAGAATGGCTATTTTTAGCACTTGGTCTGGCTTCTATTCCTCTTTCAGTCAGTACAGTGCTTTCTAGATATGGCCTTGGTGAGTTCTCATGGTGGACCGATTAATATTTGATTATTATCACTTAAGTTTTATAATATTGCTTTATAACTTAAGTGAGGGGGGCATGGGCTCATGAAGTGTACCACTTGGCTTGGTAAGGTGACGTCGTTTTTAAAAGAGGGCCAGTGTTTCTCCTTGTGTGGCACCTAAAAGGGAGGTTATTTATCATTTTTTTAAGGCTAATGTTATGCCTCATAAGGTGGGACACCTAGTTGGGATTTAAATGTTAATTTAAAAAAAAAACGAAAAGTTAAATTTTGGAGGCAAAAAGTTGGACGCCCCTCTTGGGGTAATTTCATGTCATTTCATAAAGTGAAATGAGGGGAAAATATATTCAAATTCAAATTTAAGTTGCCCTAATTTTTCCCTTACTTTATAAATATGAGTTTGAGCTCTCATTTGGTCATGCATGTTTTGACAACTTAAGGAGATGCTGCTGGAATGAGCTTAGAGAGTTCTTCCTTTGCTAGTTGAGGTCTAAAATCCTCTTCTTGGTTGCTGGATTTGGTGGTAAAATATCCACCCTAGCTGGTTGGTGCTTTTGGTTTGTTATTTGACAATGATTTTGGCTTGGATTGGTGATTTGGGTTTGAAGAAGATGAAGATTTACGAAGTTCTCTGATATGGGTGTTTAGTGTTTGACACAGTGTGAGCTTTTTTGGAGTGTTGTTCAAGTTTGGTAGTGATTAGATGCTTTTTAGTGTGTTGGTGTGCTTTTTATGAGATACTTGAAAACAAAAAAAGGTTCATAAATATGTGGGAATATTGAGTATCATTCTGGGTATTTTTTATTGCATTCCTCTTTGCTGGGCGCTTTTGAGCCATTACATGTGGGTTTGATGAAGGACTGAATTTTCTAGGGAAAATCACCCTCAAGGTAGGCACCATTCTTGTAAGAACTCTTCTTCTTCCCACCTCTGAACTTTTGTTTTGGTTTTGATGTTTTGCAATTTTTTTTGTGTTTTTTCAAGGGTTTATGCTTTTTTGGGTTTTTTTGCAAATAATGAAACTAAATACAAGAGATTGAATGAAATACAATAAACTAGAATGAAATTCAGCTCTTCAACTATTTAATTTATTGATCAACTCTAGAGGAAGGTCTAAATACAAAGCATACCCGGAAAATGAAGTATTATAATGGCTGCCATTAATTTGCTGATACAAAAAGCACATCATAAAAAGTTCAATTCTCCTTGAATACTGAGCATATGCCAAAAATGATGATGCAGCTGTCTTCTACTGTTCAAGGCGCCCCTTCTAAATTTTTATTAGAATTTTTGATGACTTCCACAGCTGAAATCACCCCTCTTGTCTAGCCACCCCTTGCTGCTGCAAATGGCTGCTCAAAAGCAAGCCGTACCTCCTTATTCACTGTGCCAATAATCACCACAATCCTCTGAAAGTCACTACTTGAAACTTTGAATCTTCTGAATGATTATGGCTCTCAAAAACCCTCTGATTACTTTCATTGTTTTAGCTCAAATAGAACCTCCGTACGAAGTTCCCCTTGAATGCCAAATTCAATGGATATTTCACCACCTCAAATGGCTGCAACACTGAAGAATGTATCATTCTCCAATGGCTCGAAGAATGAAACCCTTGGCTCCTTTCTCACAGACAATTTTTATCAAATCAAATGCTCAAGAATGAATTCGATTTCTCCCTGGCTTCATTTATAAATCCTCAAAGAGGGTCCACCACCTCAAAAAGCACATTAAATGCATTTTAAAAGAATGTTATAACATTGCATTTAATATTAGTAATTTTTCCTTGGTCTAAGCGCCTCATTTAATTAAAATATGGCCCCCTTTTTAATGATGAACTTGACCCTCAATTATAAAGTTAAATTATAACTTTATAATATTGCCTTTTAATGTTTAAATATTATTTGAGCCATTAAACATTAATATCTCCTTCAATATTTAATATTTCATCAACCCGTCTGAAATTGGGGTCAACTCTGTAAATCTCAATACGACCAAGTGCCTTACTAAAAATAGTAAGGGTTCCTCTCAACCAACTTCTGACTTACTATAAATAGTAAGTATAGCAAATGGAGCCCTGAAAACACCAAATGAAAGCAAGAACTAGAAACCACTGAACTCTGGAGAAGATACAAGCCTCAGAAGACCCTCTATCCATACTCATTAGCCTACGAGGGTCAGAATGATAGGCTAATCTCACTGGCAACAGATGTCTAGCTAGGAGGGGACATTACAATTCTTCTTAGGGCACATGGGTTTTTTCTGGTCACACAAATCTGCACTTTTTGCGTGTGGGTTTTCCTATGTATTAAATCTGCATTGATTGGTTGTTGGCTCTAAGTTATTTGGAGGAGTTTGGAGAAGTTTGTTGAATTTGGTCACCTTGGAAGATAGTGTTGAATGAATGTTAGCAGAATATGAATAATTCAATTTTATGTGAAAGGGGTTTATTGTAGCTCTCTATTGTGTTCTCTTTGTTGTTGAATTGTTTAATATTTGTAGAATTTCTTGAGGACACTTATTTTTCTAGGTAACCAATTTCATGTTGTTTGGACTGGAGCAACTTTTATAGGTGCAATGTGAACATGTCTTTGACACTCAACTTGTTTGAGGTACATCTAAATATAATAGAATATTTGATTGGTAATAGAAACAAAGACTTGAACTCCAAGATATTCATTTTATGCTGTTTAATAAGAGATTTAATTATCTATGTAGTACAATTTATTGTTAATTTTATATTTTCCAAAAAAGTTAAACTTGGTTTCTAGGGTAATTTTAAATTTTTATTTGAACTTTAAAGTTTTAAACATATGTGATTAAATTCGATGGTGAATTATTGATTATGTAACTACTTATTTTATGTGTTTCTACATAGTGCATAGTGCTCCTCCCTATTTAGTTTTCAAATCTTTCTTTATAAAGCGCATATTGGTAATTTTTGTTTTTCTCTCTCAATATGCTTCATGAATATGGTAGACTACTTGAATATTCCAAATAAATGATTATTTGCTTAGTGTGTATTTGCCATGAAATTTTGAATGATAAGTGATTACACTCGCAACATATTCTTTGAAGAAGAATAAATGAACAATGTATAATTTTCCTGTTGAATGCTCTTCAAATGGTAATGTTTTCATATAACCCTTGTTGATTTTCAGGTTTAAAGAATGGGCATGCTTCATATATATATATTGTAAAACACAAATGCTTGCAGACATCCCAGAAACTACCATTTCAAATAATAAACGCTGCAGAAGCCTAAGACATTTAATTGTCATAGACATATTTGTGACTAAGATGGCTGTGAAAATTAATGAATATTTTGCTGTTTTTTCTCAAATTCTTTGTGTGGCAGGTTAATCTCAGTGTTGCAATAATTCCCATGTCACATCAGCTAGGATGGAATGCTTCGACTGCAGGACTGGTCCAATCATCTTTCTTTTGGGGATACGCTCTTAGTCAATTGCCTGGTGGATGGCTTGCAAAACAATGGACTGGAAGGTGACTTAACGAAATTGCTTCTAGCTATTACATATCCCTTTTATTTGCATGTGTTTTGCATGGGGAAAGATGCAGGTATAATGTCTTACACAAAGTACAACTTGCAGAATATGAATTATTAAAGTTTATGGCTGCAAACATGTTTCTCTAATTTTTCTGGTCCCTATCTTCATAACACATATCAGTGTTGTTTCTTTCATTCTGATCTTATTTCTATGTATATAATTTTAATGGCACGAGAATTGCAAGCTATTTGTTGTTTTAATTTTTCTTTAGTGAGATAAAATCATCAAGTTTTTAAATTGCATCCCACAACTATATCGCATGGAGGTTTTTTCTTTTTTGTTCTAAAATGCTTTGAGTATCATTATAAACATCAGGGTACAAGGCAGTTCTTAAGAAAAAAGGTTTCTCACCATGATAGACCCAAGTGAAAAGATAGCTTTTGTAATATCCCGACCCTTGTTGAGATATTAACCACTCGGAGATTCTGCCTGTGAATTGCTTGTAATTCTCAAAGTCTCTTGTTTTGTTTTGTTTTGAATGATTTTGGTTTTGTTTTGAGGTGTTCAAAATAAATGCGAGGAGAAAGCAAATAACACATACAATGCCAATTGAATAATATTGGTAGACTTTTGCAAATTAAATTACTGCTGAAGCAAACCCTTAATATATTTATTTAAATCAGATTTACAATTCGTTGCTAAATATTATCAATCATACTAGAGCAGCTAAGATCTCCTTGAAACACGATGCCCAGCTCTACAAACTGAGTTTTCCTCTTGAAGAATGATTACCATTGGCTGCCATAGCTGAGTCGACCAAAATAGGAGAGATTTGAGGCTCTAAGTTGAATTGCTCAGCTTCCTGCTTCACACGCCCACCCTAGGTCATAGTATGGCCTGCAGATTGGTGACTAGTACGGCCTGTTGATTGCAATGTACGGCCCAGCAGTGGTTACAACAGCAGCAAAGAAACGATGTTGAACAGCAATTCTCATTCAATAAAGTTTCCAAACAAACCCTTGAATTTCCTCTGGATAAGCTCCTCAAATATGCACAATAAGATTCCTACGTGCCAAATGATGAAGCTCTAACAACAGCAATTGAGCTTCGATGATTGTGCTCACAATAATCTGAAAATCTGCTCTTAACCCTTTGAAACTTCTGATGATCCTACTCCAATGAAGCTCGAATATGACTACTGGATGTAGCCACCAAAATAAGCAGCCTTCAAGTGATCTCTCACACCCTTAGGAAGCTGAAACAATGGAGCTATGCTTTCCAATGCCCAAGAATACAAAAAACCATGGTTTTCTTCTTCTCCTCAATAAATCTTCAAAAGCTAAGTGTCAAATGAGTGAATGAATCCTTAATTGGCTTTTGTTGAGTGCTTATATACTCCTCATAAAAAGTTCGACCCTCAAGATAGCTTTTTTTACTTTAAAATATATTCTATATTTGCTTTTGATTTAGACTTCATTAATCTCATTAAATGGGCGCCCACTCCAATGCACTTTTATAATTTAATTTATATCATTAAATGGCCCCACTTTAGTAAAGTCAAAATATATCATTATGATGCACTTTTTAATAATTAATTATTACTAAAGCTTACCTTTAATAATAATTAAAAATAACATATCTTTCTCATTAATCATCATTTCTTGATTCTGTCTAAACCAGGAAGTCAACCACTGCATCAACTGCACATCCAGGTGCCTTTCCAAAAATAGTAATACTGGACTCCATCAACCCGGTGACTTACTATAAATAGTAAGTGAGCACAAACTGAGTCCAAAACAACCCCCAAAGGCAAATCTTGAATGATATCAAACTTCGGAGAAGAAAACACCACAAAAGTGCCACCAGAGAATCTGACAACTGCCACATTGGACCCTCTAACCAACCACACTAGCCTATGAGGGTTTGATGATAGGCTAATCCTTCGAAAAAAGGGGACATTACAGCTTTACCAGAAAATAGAGAGTTATAAAACCTTAATTGAGCTACAATCACCATAACAACAAAGATCTCAAATGAAAAACAAAAGGACCCATCCTAGGAAAGAAGCATGGACAAAATTTCACAATAGCCAAACATATCTTAGGAATAAATGTACTAATTGCCATAGACCTGCCATTGGTACACCAAATGCAATCAGTGGCAAAAATGCTGTAAAAATGGTCGAATGATTCAAGCTAGGGCAAGATGTGCTTCAAATTTAAATAAAACTTCATATCAGCACCTGTGAGCTTACAACAAAAATAAGATCCAGGAACACCATTTGTGTGCCAATGACTGGGAATAATGTGGGGAAGCCTCATGAATCCACTTACAAGTGACAAGAAACACAAGGTTGAGTAAGAAACAAAGTTCTATGACAATGCCAATACTGTGATCCCCAAGGGTGGAAGTCAACCATAGTTCTGAAAAATTGAACATTTTTGCAAGCTACGACCAAGCATGTTGCAGAAAGAGAACAAGGCTCTCCATGCTGTACTAAGACATCTTCAATGCTCAGGGACAAACAAGATGAAAACTATGTCATACTTTGGTAGAAACATGTTGGCGTAACAACTAACACCTCTGGAGTAGAAGTTGTTATGAACAGCCTGTGTACACTACGCAATGAGTGCTCTTCAAATTAGGAGGGGAAGCTCCCTCGTTGTGCTTTGACAAAAATACTTGCAAAGGAAAATAAGCTAAACTATGTCCTGTCTTTTTGTTTCAGCTGTAGAGGCACAAGGCTTTCTTGAAAGAACCTATACGTTGCAGCTGAGTTTTCTCTGGTTTTGCAGATCTACTAACTACAACTTAAATTTAATCTATCCAATCTCCTCAGGAAAACAGAGCAAGAGGAAACGGAGCAAGGTTTGACTATTTGACGATAAACGAGTTTAGATTCTCTACTTGAAGGCAAGGTGGCGCAACTATCATCTCAATCTAAACAAGCTTATTGGGCACAAAACAGATTTAAGAATTTACCAAGACGATCTTATGGAACCCTGTGTGGCATAACACTTGATTGAAATAGCAAAGTCTTCACAAAACAGCCTTTATCATCACAATCTCACGAAACCCTATGTGGCATAACCTTTGATTATATTGATAAAGATTCACAAAACAGATTTATCACTGTAATTTCTCGAAACCCTATGTGGCATAACGATTGATCACAATGGTAAATAGACACAAAACAGATTTATCACCTCAATCTCTTGAAACCCTATGTGGCATAACAATTGATCTCAATGATAAAGATGTTCAAACAGATTTATCTAAACTAAGGAAAGAATCCACCATTACAATCTCTTGAAACCCTATGTGGCATAACAATAAATCGTAATAGCGAAGACACATGAACAAATACCAAAAGAGCAATATTGAGGGCAAGGTAGGCGCAGCATATATTTCTCTCTCAAGCAAAAGTTATTTACAAATGAGCAAAAGCTCTTATTTATATACATCAAGGTGTAGGTAACCCTAAAATCACCTTGAGTTCACTACAGTCTTGCAATGCATGCAAGATTTGCGCCAAACCCTAATGAAGTAAACTATACAGTTAACTGGAAAACTACCATCAGTTAACTGAAACATCTAATCTAAAAATGGACAATTGTGCGAGCATGCACGTCCTTATTGAAAGCAAGTTAACTGGAAGACTACCATCAGTTAACGAAAAACCCTAAAAGAAACTCCAAGTAAATAAGGCAAATCTCAGAATAGATATGCATGTGATGACAACATCGAGTTAACTTGAAAGGGTAACACCAAGTTCAACTCGTGTGTGTAATGTCTATCCTGAGAGGTGGGAACTGAAGTTTACGGTCGTGATCTCGAGCAATCAATCCCTCAACGAGATTGTTAACTGTATCACTATCTGGAGCTATGAGACTCTGTCGAAGAATGCTATGTCGATGCAGCATATCCTCACCAACTGTGATCTGAGACTGAAGTTCGCCCCTACTCCTCGTTGCCTCATCGAACAATGCTGACATGATTGTAAGCTGAGTAATCCTACAGCCAATGGTCTCCCCACTAAAAATGGTATGAATGAGTGCCTGGAGCTCTGACTGAACATCGGTAAGCTCCACGTAGGCACCACCCTCGATCTGATAATGGCACGGTAAGCGGGATACTAGAGTTCTCACAAACCGGAGTGCATTAGTGACGTGCTCTCTACTCTCAGCCAACTCTGATGCTAAACTGTCTTCTATCTTTGCCCTGAAAACCAATTGTGTCTTCCAAGAGTAGATAGCTTCTCTGTCCTCTGCATCTGTGACTGCATCATACGCCACACTCAGGTGAGCAATCATAATCTTGTCCCGGGGTTTGTTAATTGCCATATCCCGTTCCTCATCCTGAAGACGAAGACGGAGCTCTCGTGCATTGTACCGCAACTGATATAACTCTGTAAGCATAGTACGGCCTCTAGCAACGAATTCCTCCTCCCATTCCTCCAAACGCTTGCCATATGCAACTAAGTGATTGAGTTGACTTTGCTCTGCTGGAGGCTCAAGCATCGGTGGGAGTGTGTTAATGGCATCGGGTCTATGCACAAGGCTAGAAATATACTGACGAAGCTGTCTGATTTCAGCCTTGAGGGCTGCCTTATCCTCTCTGTCTTTTAGTATTCTATCCCTGGCACTGTCCGTAGCAACTTGTAGAAGATCAACCTGAGTCTGGCGTGTGCTTCGACCAAGGTTGACTGTAATAACTTTGAAATCCTGAGATTCTAATTCAGCCAAGTTCTTCCCCTGTGGAGGTACGACAGTCTCAACGACAATCTCCATGTCAGTGTTTCTCTCTACGTGAACCATGTTCTTAACTCTCTTGTCCAGCGCATCCTGGTAAATGTCATCAAAATCAGAATGATTAAGAACATAGGATGGCTGCCTCCTCTTCCTTCCCTAGAGCTTGATCCAAGATTGATCTCGGCTAATGCTATAGAAAGTGCACTGGCGGCAGAGTCTTGATGAGAGTGAATGTGTGAAGACCAACTGCTTGAGGGT
>VDFB02000017.1:114325000-114394788 GCA_007258455.2 Sequoia sempervirens | reverse complement strand
GTAGCAACCCTTGTCGGATACATATCAGCGTGGTGGATAACTAACTGTTGACCTTGTAAGTAATCCCTGGCAAACAACTGAGTTAGGTACTTGCAGCCTCTAATCCCTTCTTCTGAAGACGGCAAACTCCCATTCCACAATGGATGGTATAACCTTGGAGCCAATCCACATCGATGCATCATCAAGTCCTCCGCGTGTGGATCAAAAGAAAAATGATGAGCACTCCTCACTGTGTAGTTGCAATAGAATGCTCCAACCTCGGTGAATGGCTCATCACTAGCAATATTGGAATCAGGCAGTTGATCACTCTGACTTTGAGACACAAGCTGGCGTCCAAAATCAGCTGCATGGGATGAGGTAACAAATTTGCTTCCAGGAGAGTGAAACAAATCCACATGAGAGCCATACTCCCAACTAGATGACACTCTGCGAGTCCCCTGTGGAGATGATGGAGTAGCGTCGTGTACTAACACACAACTCTCTGGAGAATCCACCACAACCACACAAGAGCTATCAGCTATCGGACCTGCATCATCTGTCATAGTATTGACCACAAGAGAGCTTGATGTAACATGTGGTTTTCTGCTGCTCTCAGTCAAAGTACTCAGCTCAATTGAGTCAACTGCCCTTGCATCCGGGATGGATGTTACCTCATCCTCACTACAACCCGTGGATGTCAAATCATGACCAATTGCCACTGTAGGAAACTGTATTGTAACTACAACTAGTGGAGACTGTGCCAAACTGAACTCCACGGTAAGCTACTCCAACCGTGACTGTGACTCCTGAAGGGCCAACTGGGCGCTCTGCAACGAGTCCATAGTCACCTCAAGCTCATGAGTGAGCTCGTCAACCTCCTGCTCCTTGCCCTTCAGTGCATCATAACAAATACAATCCCACTTGAGAAGAAAGTCCCTATCAGCAAGTAGTTGCAAGTAATTGTGTTTCATCATTCCAATAGCTTCTCGTAGTGTATGGAACTCTGCAAGGAAAAGACTACTAACACCGTGCTCATCTGACATAGGAGTACTCCAACCATAGGTTGCCAACATCTGTCGAGCAACATCAAAATGCTCCAAAACTGTAACAATCATATCATCACTAACCTTCAACTGCCCCGCCAGATGATGATACCCCTGCAACTCATCATTTCCACCCAAATTCGCACTATAGTAAGAGGTTGAATCCACATCACTCACCTCATGATCAACAACATCATGTGTGCTATCATCAGTGCACACATTAGCAACTAAGGTACTGCTGCTATGTACCTCAAAGGATGGCTCAACTGATAAGGTAGAAGCTGTTGATATAACAGTATCTTCACACACTTCCACTTCCAATGTAATTGTATCACCATCCAACTTACGATCCTGGGATTCTATGCCAACACATGAATCTTCAAACTTGTTCTGTAAGGTCTGATTTGGAAAATCAGACTCACCATGACATGAATCCACATCCAATACTGCACCATTAGTACCCAAATCTTGAGTACCTTCTTGTGACAACTCAATAGAATCATTTTGCACATGTGCAATCAGTGCTGTCTCATGTTGTTGCAAAGTTTTATCACTGTTGTCATGAAAATCAGAATTGTTAGCAATGCTGATCACAACTTCTGGAATGTTGCGAATATTATTTTTTGGCTCCACCATACTATTTTCTTGATGTAAAATTTCCTTATCAACCACCACTTCATTTTCAACCCCATGTCCATCTGTAGGTTGAGGATCATGATCTGCTAACTTATCACATTTTAAACCAAACTCATCATAGAGACTTCTGGATACTTCACCTGTAGAGACCTCATGTTTTGACTCAGATTCTTCACGATTACTTTGCTGGTCGGATTTTTTAGGTTTTGAATCCTCATAGGGTGCCCACATTATTCTATTCGCTTTGCCCTTAGGTCTCAAAAGGTAATCATGGTTTTCATCGTAAGGCCCTTTGCAATAGAAACACAACTTTTTGTTTTGCGGTGTTCGACCTTTGCTGGTAGGAAGTGAATGAGATCCTTTAGGTTGTCCAGACTCTGAAAGTGTTTGCTCTAAATGCAACAATGATTGTTCAAATCTTTTCACTGCCTGTTTATCACTAAACAATTTTTCCATGTAGCCCATTTCCGCAGTTCAACCTGAAAACAATTCCAACTGACTTGTGCATAGATGATTTTACACCACTGATAAGAGATTTACTTCAGATGCATGAACAACAATTACATTTCATCTTCAGACTCAAAATATACTGAAACAGGTGCAAACTCCAGACTCCTAGATATTTGAAAGCTAGCTGATTACTAGCTCAAACAACTTCAGTTCTAATCGCCTTATACATGGGTGGCTTACAATGTTCTTATCTGAACTTCAATGCTGATTCTGATGCAATTATACGTTTGAGAATACATGAAATGTTTCAGCTACAGTAATGAGTCATTCAAACAAACATTTGTCATGCAATGAATTTTGCATTGAAGAGTAACCTAATAACCCAATACTTGCCAATACACTAATTGCAGATTGCTTAGAATATGAAGAGAGATTTACAATGACAATTCTATCTCCAGAATGCAAACAACTTGTAAGACTGCATTCAACTTGTTTCAACAGATTGCAAATGACAGACCATCAATTGTGTAGGTTACAGCCGAAATAGGATGGCAGCAATGATACACAACACATGCACAACAAGTTTATGTATTGAATGTTCAATAAAGAATGAGCCTGGACGCCTGGACTGAGATGATTTTGCTGAATAATCTCATTCAATGTCTTTCCTTCAGCAGTTCCCATTAGTCTTTGCTTCTGTCAGGAAATTATTTTGAATATGGTCTTATAATTTGATGCACTCTTTTAACATGACCGAGTATTGAGCCTCATCTAGCTTTGGCACATATCTTCTTCAACGGTTTGACTCATAGCCAATTGACGTATTCAACAAATGTGTCGTCCCTTCTATTATATGCGTACTGAGAAGCCAATGATCTGAGTTTGTCTTCTTCTACGTTTGTCTGATGCGCATTTTTGAAGAAGCCCAATATCTAATATTCACCGTTCTCCAAAATTAAAGCAATCGAACCCTTGTCTTATGTGAATGTCTAATTTGCCTTTCTGAATATCTTAAACACTCCTTACAGCTTGCGGTAGACTCCAAGCAATATCGACTTCCTTTGATTCAAATTAACGGATGGTGAAGCAGGGAAACAACCAAGTCTCAATAACTTAGCATCGACTATACTTATATTTGTCCTATTTGAAATATGTCTTTTGATTCAATTCGTCCTCATCTCATTCAAAAATTTGTCTTATTCTCCAGCCATGATGGTCTTTGAAAAGTCGTCCTTCCTTATGCTCCAACTTTAACACAAAAAATCACCTCCTAAGAACGTATTCAAGCAGGTCCCGATAAGAGGCTCGCTTTTTTCAATTATTTCTATAGCTGTGTATGATGATTTTTGTCTTAATATACTTTTTTTTTTTTGTCTTTATTCTGGATACCTTTAATCCTTGCGTCGGCTTTACAAAGCTTGTCTTTGTCTTCAGCAGCTATTGAAAAGAAAAAAAGGAAGCTCTTATTATATTTATATTCTAAACTTGAATTAAATATTTGCCTATGAATTAATATCGATTCCTTTAGATTCGATATGCAATTTGTCTTTCTCCATGGAAGACTCCTTCGATAGTTTTGTCTCATGCGTCCTGAGAGTTGCTTTTTGTGCAAAATTTGTAATTTCCCAAATAGACTTTGCAAATTCCAATGAATTCTCAAACCCTACTTCCTAAGAATTTTTTGTTTGTAACTGAAAATGCTTAATATTCTAAAGCTTTTATCAACACAGGATGGCAGTATTCATGCTCTGATACCACTGTAAAGAACCCTAGTTCTTCCAATCCCGAAACTTTGTACTTCTTATGAGGGTTTTCTGAATTTGTTGTGTTTTTCTATATATTTGCTTTTATTGTGTATTTTTGAAATATAATGCCAGGCATGAAATTAAATACTGGAAATGTAAATATAACCCTATTGCAGTAATAAGATAATTTTATTGATTCACCTTTGAAAAACTTTTACAATAGAGCATACCCGGAATACAATCTTCTGATATTGAAAGATGAAGAAACTCTCATCTCTGAAACTCTCCTTAAATCCGATGAAGCACAAACTTGACCTCTAGATGAAGCCAACAGTTAAGCACCTTCAGCTGATATCTCACAACCTTAGAATGTTGTTGCAATGAAGCAACTATGTTCTCCAATGCCGATATGCTGGAAAAAACCCTAGGGCTCCCTTCTCCAAACGCCAAAGAGAAATCATAAACAATTATCAAATCCTAGATGATGAGAATGAGCTCTTAAGTCCCTCTTTATTCTTTTCTTGTGAGAGCTCAAACACTTTCCTGGCCAATGTGGGATAAAAGATATATTCCCACTTTAAATTATTCACTTAACGCACTTTATAATATTAAAGTGACTTTGTTATTATAAAGTTTATAACTTTATAATAACATTAAAATATTTAAATTAATCACTTAAGTCACTTAAATTTTAATATCTCTTGAAATACTTGTCCCATTGCTATGCCGTCTGAGCCAGGAGTCGACTCTCCTTGTTCTCCATGTGATCGGATGCTCGTCTAAAAAAAAGAAACCCTGAACAGTGACTTACTATAAATAGTAAGTATGTGAAACTGAGTCAAACGAAGGTTGAGTTTGACCCAACACTGAACTCTGAAGGAGAGAAACCACTGTTCACTGCCAAAAGGAACCCTCTAACCAGACATATTAGCCTACGAGGGCCAGGAATAGGCTAAATCCACCGAACTCTAATGCTCGCGAATTGGGGACATTACAATATATATATGTAGAGTATACAATAATGATGCTTGCAACAATTATTGAGCCTTATAAGTAATTATGATCTTAATATAAAAATGAATAGATTTTATATATATATATATATAATATTTATTTATTTATGTATATCCTTATCCTATGATCACTCAAATGTAAGGTTGAAGGAAGCAAGTTAGAAGGATGCTGCTTACGGGCCTCCCATGCTAAGTACGCCACTCCGAGGGTGGAATTGTCTTGGTTGGACGTTCCTGCCGCTTGGGGCCAAGAGGTGGGTAGTCTTGGTTGGACGCTTGTGCTCTTGGGCTTAGATGGGTTGAGTAGTTTACAGGCACCCCTTTCAAGGCCTTCGTATCAAGCCAAACTATGATTGATTGTTAGGATGGATCCAAGGAGTCTCAATCATAAGGAGGATGGATAAGACAACATGGATAGGGAATGTAGATACAAGATGTCCATTGGGTAGACCACCCCATGAGGGTTGTCTAAGTGTGCCTCATGAGGGCCAAGGGGTGGGTAGTCTTGGTCGGACGCTCGTGCTCTTGGGCTTAGATGGATAGCTTTGGGTGGACTTATCCTGCTTCTCACCCAAGTCCTATTATGATTAAGGACTTCTGCTATGCATTATGAATATTGGTAGTTTAGATAGTCTTGAAATAATTATGTATTTTGTATAGCTTAATAGATAAGGCATTTATTATGTTCTGATCATATGAATTATATTTCCAATATTATTTAACATGATTGAAGACCTAAACCAAGATTTATCTTGCTTGAAGCGTTTAAGTGGTGAGTTATAACCCTAACTACACTAAGCTCGTGATTCTAGGGCAAGATTTAGGCCAATCCCAAAAGGGGACATTACACTGTGAGCACAGTAGCCCAACAGGGACACAAAGCTTGCAAGCACACCAACCCAGCAAGGGTTTGGAACACAAAGTCAATGGCTTGATTGCCAATAGCTTTCAATGCAAAGGTTCAAATTAGAAATCACGAACACATATGATTAGCATTTGTAATTTCAAAGAAGAACAAACAGTAATCCTAATTGTAATATTAAAGATAATATGACATCACGTTCAACAGAACATTCAAACAAACAATATCATTTCCAACCTCACATTTTCAATAGTTAATTAATTTTTATTGGCTAAATTAGAGGGTCATTACAATATTACATTACAAAACTTGATACTTACATCAGCCAAACAGAGTTACAAGGAGAAACTCACCCTAGCAAGAGAGAAAAATTACCAACAGACTAAAGTCTTTACACAGTCAAGCAAGTTCAAATTAAACAAGCATAGCTAAATTCTTTTTAAATTGCCCTACATCCTGAGTTGAGTGGGGATCTTTCCTCATGAGTAGTGGCCTTACATTTTGGCTTTCAAAGGAAACTCATGACAGACACATATATTTTACGCTTTAAAATATCACAACAATCCTTAAAAGATGATGCCACTGATCAAGTAGGGAAATGAAAATATCATCAAATTCTACCTGTAACAACAATTAAGAGTTCTTAGAACAAGCATATCTCTAGAAGACATGACTAACTGATTCCTCTATCCCTATATAATGCACAAGGAATCTGATATAAACTTATGGAACTTTGTTTTAAGGGCCAAGCCTTGGCAAAGCACATTCTGCCCCTAGGACCTTTTGCTTGAAACAATTTCTTTATAGAATATCGATTCTTTTGTGATTTCTCTCTAGGATCTGTCACTCCCACTTCTTGTTTAACCATAGAAAAATAGTGTAAAAGTGTCTTACTCAGACATATTATAAATTTAGACTTCTCTCCCATAATTTAAGAACTCTGCCTTACTCCAGTTCCAGTTTCCTGACTAAGGACTTGCTCCTTAATTTACAATTTGAAGAGATATTTTAGGAACCATTTTACAAAGCTCCTATTAGGCAGGTTTGCCTGCTCCTGATAGATTTTTATCTCTTTTAAATCCCTTCAACAGCTTATGCTTTTGCAGATCTCCCCAACAAAATCCCTAGCATGTTTCTCTAGAGGTGAGAGAGAGTAGTAGCAATGTGCATGAGGTAACTGGACAAATCAAGATTAGCCTGAGACCTGTTATTAATCATTGCTGAAGTCACAAGAACCACTTCCAATGCCTTGTAATGGGTGAAAGGAGAATACAATTCTAGGGGGATCAGAATTGACTGTTCGCAGGCAGCACAGCTTACATGAAGCATGTGAATCGTGAGACAACAGAGCACTGGTCTCATCTGAGAATGAATATTTTCCAACAACTGAAGATAAAGCCTCAAGCTGATCATATGGGGAATGAGATGGCTAGACTCATATAGGTTCCAGTGCTAGACCCAAAGCATCACATGGACACACACAATACCAATAAAGATAATCAGTTTCAAATTACCACACAACCCAAATTTGCATGCAAGGTTTGAATTTTGTTTTTCTTAGTGAGGTTGTTTCTAAAGGGAAATTATTCTTTTGTTTAAACAATGTTGGTTGATGTTTTGTTTTATTCCTTCTAATTTTAGGGCTATTGTTTTTCCTTTTTTTCTGGGAACTCAGGTCCAGTGATTGCTATTGCTTTGCATATGTGTGTGGTTAAGGTCGTATGAAATCGAGTATCTGATATTCTATCTGCATATTTTTTATATTTTATGTTTTCAGTTGCTATATTCTTTGACATTTCCTGTTTGTATAAAGGTTTTCTATTGATTGCATCTTTTCTCTAGAATCCTGGGTGTTCAATTTTATTTTGTTCTGGATTTTTTAGGCATTCTCAGATTTGTAGAGGTGCTTTTTTATTTACAAGATTTTTTCTATACTATTTCAAGATTCTTTTGCTATTCCTTTCAAATTTAATGCTGCTGATGAGATCTTATCGTTTTTACTAACTTCATATAGTTGAAATTAAAGTTATGCAAACATCATTATGCTTGGAATGTGGCGTGAATTAGCTTCCTTGTCTGTCATAATTTTGGACAGACAACTTCTGTTATCTTTTTATGTGGAGGGCAATTGGATTTACCTTATAATTCATATATGTCTGAAGCTCTGGTCTTGATCTAGATTGCAGCTTTAATGTCACAGTATAGGGTAAGTGCTTGCACTTGTATTCGGGGAACTTGCATTATGTTTGATAGTTTATCCTCCATGGTCCTGTTCGAACACTATAATGTTCTTAATCTATGCAAGGGCAATTGCTATTGGTACCCTTGGTACCTTTGGAGGTGGTGAATGCTTTATATAGAGTTGATACAACTATTATGCATAGGAACAAATATATCATATGATCTTTGCTTAAGTTGCATAGGCCTTATTGTAATATACATACAATAGCTTTCAAAAGGAAATCTGGAATTCAATCTAACACTGCTAGTCATTTTGTTAACACAGGAAGGTGCTTGAATTTGGAGTATTGGGTTGGTCCCTTGCAACTGCAGTTGTACCAGTTGTCGCAGGCTTTATGCCTGGACTAATCATTTCTAGAATTATGGTATATATCCACTTTTGAACTAAACTTCAATTGTAACTTAAACTTGTAAAGTTGGTTTTAGATGTTTCAAGCCTACAAAGAGTTCTTTCCTCATAGGTTTTTTCTTGAATATAAGATTTGAGTGCCAATTTGATTAAATATTGTTTGCTTATTTGTATGTAATACTAATGAAGATTACTAGGTATAAAATTGACACATTAAATGGAAGTGTCTCAGGTAATGAAAATAATGAATATGTAACATTACGCTAGTTTCCTAATTTTTTAGTTTGATTGGAATTAATGCTGGTTTATTGTAATTTGTTGGTAAAACATATTGGTGGCTCATATGCATACACCTCAAGGAAGTGGCATTATTTTTATGCTAAAATTTTGAGGTGTTCATAATAAAGCATTGTATCTAGAGTCCAAGAGTAAAAGGCTTGCAGAATCATCTAAGTCATTTGGGAGTAAGAATGAATAGGCAATGACTTTTTCAGCAAATGGCTGTGGAAAGAAGACTAAAAGATATGGAAGAAATTTGCTGTGGACCATGGGAAGAAGATGTGAGCATTTCAATTAGGGAAACTGCCACTTATTGTAACTAAAGGTTAGAAAATGAACCTTATTTCTAGAAGAGTGACGAAAATCCTAACCAAATAAAGTTTATTATTTTCAAAACTATTGTATTTCAAAAGGTAGTTATTAGGTAGTTCCCAGGTAGTTACAAGGTAACTAGTTATCCAAGGAAGCCTATAAATATAAGGCTTTGCTATTGTAACAAGGGACTCTTACATAGGGGAAACTTTTGAGAAGAATTTTTTGGAGAAATTTTATGAGGACTTTGGGTTTGACACTATGTATAGAAGGGTTTTTGAAGTTGTATAATTTCAGAAAGATAATGAAGAATGCAATTTGGTTCATATGTTCTAAATGTATTCTTGTGTTATTATTACCGATTTCTCGTATGTTAAATTAGTAATCCCTCTACGTATCTGTGTAAACCATTGGTAATCTATGCAATTGATGTAATGAAAAACATTCGTATCTTGGTATCTTGGTATCTTGGTTTGAATGTGTTCAAGTGACCTATATCTTTGTATGTTGAGGTTCGTTATCCTTCTTTCATCATCATTACACATCAAAACATGCATTGTGGTAAAATCCTCTCGTAGTTTGTCATAGGTTGTGAAATCCTAGTTGATATTTGTGTCTACTGCTAGGGTTTTTGTGATTCATTTTTCTTAGTTTTTCCCTTTTCCTTTTTGTACTTTCATGTTAACAGTACACAAAAACCCTAAAAACTCCTATCATACAAGGGAGCTGCCCCTCTCAAACGTAAAGGAAAGTTGTTAGTCCAATAACAACTTATCCAACTGTTGGGACATTTGTCACTACCCATTGGACAAGTCACATTGAAATTTGCAGTGACAAATTTGTTTACCAACAGGTAGGCAATGACATACTAGGCTACAAGTCCCCATCAACATTCATGATTTCTTGCCTCACCCTCCATGTACAACCTAGTCACTTTGGCCTTCTCAGCTAGGATTGTTTTTTAACAACCTTTTAGTATTTTACCCCTTGTCCTCTAATACACAAAAGATGAGAAAAAACCCTTACGTAATTGCCCCTATAGTCTTGTTGCATAAATGACAACCACACTTTACTCCCCATATTTTTTTTCTTTGTCTTGTCTATGGCTGTTGCAAATTGTAAAAGAGGTTTTTTTGGGATTGAATGGGCCCATTGCATAAATTTTGAGGAGTTTAGAAGGACATTCAAATGGGTTATTTGAACTCATAGACCTTGCAATACTCCCACTCTTAGAAGAGCCCCCAATAGTACTACTACACCTCTTTAGTCTCACTACCATCATTGATGCTTTTTGTTTTTTTGTTCAAAATTTAAAACACAGCTGCAAGTGTAAATATAAAACAAAAAACAAACAAAAAATCCTCTCCAAGTGTTTAAAAAATTGAAAAAAACCAAAATTGCCAAATTGGAATCGGATACGAGTATGGGTATGTGGGTATGATACACTAGTACAATAGATTTTTTTTGAGAGGCTAGGTATATTTTGGGTACGCCCATACAAAAAAATATAAAAATTGTCAAAATACCATTAAAATACTATTTTTATGAATTATCATTTTATAAAATTTAGAATTATTATGTATTTATTTTATATTAAATTTACATTATAAAACAAACATTTTAAAAATTATAAAACACAAATTTGCATGAATATAAATCTCTTGGGATCTTTACAATTTTGTATCATATGTTCTTGTTTAAAAATATAATATGCATTATAATAAATCTATTAATATATTATAGGTTTTTGTTTAAACCTCTTATAATGTATAAAAAATTAAATTGTACTATAATAAGTTATATAGGTTTGCATTAATAATCAAGAATGTTTAAATTATAATTGATAAAACTTAAAATTTTGTAAATGAAGACATTTTATGATTTAAGATTTCAAATCTTGTGATTTCTTTATTGTGGCAGCCATAAAATTCCTACACCATTCGCAATGCAAGCATGAATGTTTGGTGGTTGACTGTTTGCAATGAGGTGTTTTTTTTCCTTTGTTCACTATATTGAACACACATTTCTGTCCTTTCCCCAGTCATTTCTTGCTTCTGAAGTGATCACAATTGACCTAATGGGCAGTTTTTCTTCATGCTATGAGTGGAATGATGATTTTTATTTTGTTTAGGGATGGTGTCGAGGGTTTTATGAGTTTAAAAAAGTCATTAAACTGCCTTAAAAATTTTGCTTGATGTTGGAGACAATTTAGAAACATCTTGGAATTGCCATGTTGATGATTGAGTTGCTTGAGTATGCTTTAAAATGTTTCCATCTGATTCTAGATGCTCAAACCAGAACCTTGGTTGAATATGCACTTATTTCAAAGTCTTACCCGATTTTGGTATGATTTGTGCTCAAAAATGCTGGTTTTTAAAGTTGATTTGGTAACATAGGGGAAAACAAAAAATTATGCCAAAGAATTTGTGCAAATGTTCAATGGATAGTAAACTTATCTCAAATGACATAGATTTGACGCTCTCTTGCCCTTTTTATTGCTTTTCTTCTCTTTTCTCACAACCATTCTTTTTCTTTGTCTTCTTTTCACAATTTGGAAAATGGAAAAATGAGTTTGTTTTAGTTTTTAGTTGATAGTGTGGTTGTGGTTGGTGTAAGGGGGTGTGGGGGTTCTTGAGGGCTCTCCCATGCCCACTTTTTTTTCAATTTTATGTTTTTTTTAAACTTGCTTTTTAAGTTGGTTGGGCCATATGGGATAGGTGAGGGATGTCTAGCTTGTAAAGTCCCTCACTGACCTTTTATTGATTTTTACCATTTGTTTGACAAAATACCATACAAAAATGCTGGGCCCTTGTTGTAATTGTGCGAGATTTAATGAGGCAATGATATAGAAAAGAGCTCATGAACTACTTGGATGTTATTTTTTTCATGTATTGCATATGCACTCAGCTGCTGCAACTTATTTTGACATATAGATCCTTTCACCATATGCTCTCACCTTACCCATCTCAGGAATTGGGTGACCAAAAAGTGGAATGGATATTGCATTGTAGTCAATTTTTCAGTTGTTGTAATTAAAAAATAAAATAAAGTCTAGGGTGGTTATTACATTACCCCAACTAGGTATAAGAAGATGCAGTGTTAATATTCTAGCTATTCTTTCACAAATTGACTTAACAACCAAGCTTGTGAAGCCTCACTTGGCTGCCATATGTGCACAAAGGGTTTAGAAAAAAAGGTTTAATTAAGTTCTCAAACTATAATTCCACCCAACTACCCCTCTAATTGGAAAATAATTTCTATGGGAGTCTTCTAATTTCCTAGGCATTGTGCAATTGCCCAATAATAGGGACCTGATTTCATTTAAATGCAAGACCCTAGTTGGTAATTGTTCAAGCAATTCAATATTAATCAAAAGGAGAATTTTAGCATGGCCTTTATCCATAATTTTATTAATACCTTATTGGTATCATTACCAAGGAAAAAAAACACAATTCGTGCTTCACAATGAATTTAGAGACTGTGAGATTGGTTTATCATACCTCTAAATGTAATGGTGATGAAGGAATTCTTCTTCTCCTTACCCAACGCAGCTCTTCTTTGTTTTCTTAGCATATGTTCTTTTGCCTTCTCTCTTTTCCCTTCATCAAAATAAGTTCCCCTCTTTAGTAGCTACGCGAAGGAAGGATTTTAAGTTTTTGACAAGTGTGGTTTTGCCTAGAAACTTCTGGCGACATTTGCCATCACTTAAAAGTTTATAAACAAGGTTGCCGGGAGACTGGTATTGGTACCGGTATGACTTTTTTTGAAAATAGGAGACCGGAGGGAACTTGGAGATGCCATCTTTTTTAATATAAATAAAATTTAATAAATTAATAATTTATAGAAAACTCACGCCCTCCTGTAGAAGTGCGGTTGAGAAAAGGAAGAATGGCAAATAGGTTTTGAGTCTTTGACTTTATTGTCACTTTTGCTTGCGTTTGGACTTTGGCATTAAAAAATTGAGTTTTAATGTTTTTATTTTAAAATCGCATAGGAGATGTCATTTTTCGTCATCTGGAGGCGGCAAGAGACTTTAGGAAACCTTTGCTTGCGTCTCAATGACTTGGAGGCGTTTCTAGAGATGTCTCCAGTATTAGAGATGCGTCCCAGCCTCCGAGACGCGTCTTAGGGGGCAGGAGATGCGTCTCCCGACAACTATGTTTATAAACAATATTAAAATTTTGACTTAAACCCTTTCAGAAAAAGAATGTTAGCATGCATTGTTATGCTAATATTAATAAAACAACCATTTTATTTAATATTAGTATTTTTATTTCCTTGTTATATTGATAGTAAATAATTAAAAAAAAATATTATTTTTCCCTTCACGATGCAACATGTCAAACTAAGTAATGATTATTTCACAACAAGATGCAAATTTTCTTTTCTACATGACACTATGTGCTTGTGTGTGCAGAGTTTCTCACATGTTGCCCTTAGATGGCTAGACTCCTCTTCTTGGTGATACTCTCTCTCTAATGAGAGTCGTCAGTGCTGGTTCTGTCACATTCCAATGACGGGAAATATAGTTAGTCCATTTCCAATAAACTTGAATTAAATTAATCATTCACAAGATTAAAAGCTACTATATTAATATCATCCAACATGAGCTATATATGCAAAATAATAAGTATTATTCATAATTACCATAGTTAGCCACATTCCTCAAAAATCATTATAGCAGTTAAAAATTTACACAACCAAATGAAACACATATACAAGAATGTCATCATAGAAAACTATGGCTGTGATAAAATGTGATGAGCCTAGCCTAAGCTGACTCAAAAACTCATCTTTGTCCCCTTGAAATTTTGTCAAACAATTCGAATGCAAACTTCCAACTTGTTGGTTTGAGTTATCAGTCTGATGTACTTGCTTTGAATTTGGATATCAATTAACGCAAATGCTTGGAAAGAATGCTGATATGTCTCAAATACAAATATGTCATGAAAATAGATACTAAATACAAAATCAACTCCTTCAGCAAGTGAACATTTCTACAAACATATTGCAGACAAACTACCAACTCCTTATTTGATATTTAATCTGTTCACAACATCAAATAGTATTGTCATTGCAACTCGATACAATCATCATTCTAATGATGCTGATATGACAGCAAATGGACTGATAAAAATCTATGATGTGACTACAACTTCCTTGACAGCGATTAAGAAATGTTGATTACAATG
The DNA here is from genome assembly GCA_007258455.2 of Sequoia sempervirens. Classification (NCBI taxonomy): domain Eukaryota; kingdom Viridiplantae; phylum Streptophyta; class Pinopsida; order Cupressales; family Cupressaceae; genus Sequoia; species Sequoia sempervirens. The sequence goes on along the minus strand of VDFB02000017.1, from coordinate 114,380,687 downwards.
TAATGCAAATATGTCCCTTTAATGCAAACTGAAATGTGAATCTGGAAATACTATTGAAGGATGCCAAGACTCTTGGCGTATGATGTAATAAACAACAATGCCAAATTCTGATCTATAGTAAACATCTACATCTGCAATATATGATAATGCCAAAGACCTATTTCTCAACTGAAAAATGCAATATAATGATAGTAGGGAACCTGATGAAATAGATGGTAGCTGGTTACAAAATTCAATTCTTTGTGTTCTGAAAGTATTTGACTCCCAATTTGCAGCGCCCAATCTTCTCATACCCAAACAATGTTCTTAGAATTTTCTTAGAACTTATTGCTGCTCCAATACTGAAATCGCACCCCTTTGTCAGCCGTCCCTGTTTGCTAATAAAATGCACATTCTAGCTGATGCTGATCTTATGAGAATTGTTTACACTCAGAAAACAGCAGCTAGTCTCTTCTCCAATTTCAGAATGACAGCATATAAAATCTGATATTCTAAACCTGGGATTCCAAGCTTAGATGGGTCTGAAACTATATTGCGTATTCCGGAAGGCAGTTTTCAGACTTAATACCATGACGCCCAGCACAAGACTCAGAACTATATTGAGCAGATTTGACTCACAGGAAAGCATACAGATTTAGAGGAAGGCAATTAGCAGATTTAATACTCAAATTACTAACAGACTTGATATTGACTTTCAGACACTTCAATGAGCAGATTATATTCATTATATGCACTAATATGGCCCAGTAACAGCAATTACAATACCTTTCTTGAACTCATACTTAGCAATGACACAATCAGCCCCTTATTTTTGTAGGAAGAACTTAGTAACAGCAATGAATAAGAATTACAAACAGCCCAGACCTGGAATATGAGATGCCTAGAGAATACAAGAGCTCATGGAGGTCTCAAATGTGCTCAGAACTGTTTCTCTTAATCACGCCTTCTCACAGAATGCTCTACCTAGGAATAAGCAACTGCAAGATTGAAAATAGAATAATGCTACGCCCAGCTACAAGCCAATAAAGAGGCCCTAACACTGTAGCACGTCATTGTAGCGCGACACTGTAGCATGTCACTGTAGCGCGAAACTGTAGCAGCTTTAAGAAAAACCATCAATCAACACAAAATCTTCAAACCCTAGATTAAATCTTCGCCTTTAAGCACAAATGAAAGGACTGAATTATCTTCTCCTCAATTGCATTTGCAACCCTTCAAGAGATCTTTCACTCCCTCAGTTATGCTATCAATAAGAAGTTTTCGTTTCCTATGATCAAAGAAGAAAATTGCGAAAGCCCTAGGCGTCACAATAAAAATCAATCAAAACAATATTCATCAACTGGATGCTGAGAATGAGCTCTTGCCTCTCTTTTTATTCTTTCCTTAAGAGAGCTCAAACACCTTCTTGGCCAATGTGGGATAAAAATTTTATTTCCACATTAAATTATTCACTTAACGCACTTTATTATATTAAAGTGACTTTATTATTATAAAGTTACTTTATAACTTTATAATAATATTAAAATATTAAATAAATCACTTAAGTCACTTAAACTTTAATATATTAAAGTGACTTTATTATTATAAAGTTATTTTATAACTTTATAATAATATTAAAATATTAAATAAATCACTTAAACTTTAATATCTCTTGATGTACTTGTCTGATTGCTAAGCCGTCTGAACCAGGAATCGACTCTCCCTATTCTCCATGTGATTGGATGCCTGTCTAAAAATAGAAACCCTGAATAGTGACTTACTATAAATAGTAAGTATGTGAAACTGAGTCTAGAAATAGCTGCAAAGGCCCAATCAAGGTCGACATTGCCAATATGCTTTGCTCAGGTGTCTTTCTATTAATAGGAACCCCGACTCTCCCAAAATAGTAACTTACTATAAATAGTAAGTGTGCCAATCTGAGTCAAATAACTTGTGCAAAGGCCAAAACCTGAATCCAGTTGAAGAGTAATGTCTCTAAATCACCAGTAACTGCCACATAAGACCCTCTATCCATAACTTTTAGCCTACGAGGGTCAAATGATAGGCTAATCCTTACGAACTTTGATGCCCGCAAAATGGGGACATTACATAAAATTAGGATTGTGACACAATGCTAATCCAAAATCTCTAATTGAGTGGTGTAGTGATTGAAAATACACTACTAGTAAATGTAAGTTTAACATGAAACAAGCTTGTCACACTTTATCTTGACTTTGCCACTTAAAACTCAATTGGCAATATCATCATAAATTTGCACCTTGTTTTAAAAATACTTGAAAATCGTGTGTTTGGCACACAATAGAACTTGTGATACCAAAAGAAAACTATATGATGCTTTAATAAGGGGAAGTCACACCTTTTCAGTGGCTTCACCATTAGAGAATCATGACATGATAAGTGGTAAGATAATGAGAAAATTGCAACCAGTTAAGTGGTAGTAAGAGGTGAAAATTGTGACTAGTAGGGAAGGCTTAGAAAAAATATGATTTTTGCACATTTTGTGACTGGTAAGTTTCTAGGTGAGCTGGGAGAACTCCAATGTTCTTGGAGAGTTTAGTTTTAGGGTTTCTTGGAATTTGGGGTTTTCGTGTTCATATGGTATTCAAGATTGTGGTAATACTCTTTTTAGTGTTTTTGGCCATTTGCGTTGTTCTCCACATTTCTTGAAGAACATTGCTATTTTATTAAATGCTTGTTTTAGCACTCGACATCATTCTTCAACACTCGTGGTTTGGATTATTTAAATTATTACACTAAAGTTATAAAGTTAATGTTATAATATTTACTTTAGTGTTTTAATTTAATAAAGTTATGTTATGTCCCCTCAATTGAATGCTTAGGGGAAAAGGGGACGTAGACATAAAGGTTTTAAAAAAAGTAAAACACATTTTTTTGAAAAGACAAAACATGCCTGAAGGAATTTCTATTGCTGTTGGGCCTTACCTTTCCTGTATAGGTCGTACGACTCCTGCTGGCTGCCCCTTTATGGGTGAAATTTTTGAGTGTTTGATTTCATTAATCTGCAATTTGGGGTCGCTATTCTCTTACCTTGCAAGTTGTACACTATGGAGGGAGCTGTAACCAAGGAAATAGGCCATACAATCTGTTCTTGCTGGGTCATACCGTGCTAGGGAAGGCATGGGAAATGTTGGCTTAAGTGCTTTGTTCTTGGGGCTCATTCCACTTTGCTTGGGGTCGCCATATCTATGATTGAAGGTTCTACGCCTTTTTAGGGTGAAAAATGATCATGTGATGAGTTTGGTTGATATTCATGCTTGCTGTACCTGCTGTACCAGCAACCATATTGCCTTGTTCCAGACTTGTTTATGGTCTGAGTTATTTATCATTTCAATATATTTTTCATTTTATTGTGTATTGATGTGTTTGGAGTGACTTGGAGTGTGTTCAAGTTGAAGTTTCAATTATGGGTGTGTGCTATGTTACTATTCAGCATTTTTCAGAGCAATACCAACATCTCTGCTAGTCTGACTTGTCACTAGTACAACAGCAAAGGGTGTTTCAGACCTGTACTAGCATTATACTACCTCCTTACAAGGTATTATGTTGTTGTTTCATTGTTTAGCTGACCATTTCAGGTTATTTGGAGTATTTTGAAGTGTTACAACAATTATACGAGTTATATTTCTCCTTATATTTCATTATAAACATTGGATGGTAGTACCGCCAATGGGTTTGATTTATGCTTATTGATTCATTTACTCACCCTACCTAAGTTACTAGGTTCTTACATTTTCCCCCCGTACCTGTGTGGATCCCTTACGGGTCCTGGTTCCTTATTGGTTCACCTCAAGGTTCTCCGAGGGTCCCTCCCGGGCACCCTGGGCGAACCTAGGCCGAACCCAGGCGAACCCAGGGAGACCCAAGGGTTGCCCAAAAAAAAGAGCAAGAAAAATAGTTGTTTTTTAAAACATTTTTATAAAGAAAAAAATCTTGCGTACATAATTTCGCCCTTAAGTGACAAAATTATGAATATCATTGACTTAGACGTATATACTTTTTTTGGCGATTATGAATATCATTGTTTTATATTATATAACTTTAAATTTTGTAATACATACAAACATACAGACACACACACACACACACACACACACACACACACACACACATATATATATATATAGATACATATACATATACATATACATATACATGTATATATATATGTATATATATATATATATATATACACACACACACACACACACACACATATTCTTGTACCCGTACCTAAGGAAAAAATTGCCGTACTACCATACTTGTACTCGTATCTGCACCCGCACCCGAATTGGTAACTTAGCACCCCATTGAACAAGTGGATTCATTGTATTGACTTACCCCATTGGATAAGTGGAGAGCATTGAATTGTTACCTACTAAATAAGTGAATGCTTGTAATTACGCTCCGCTGGATAAGTGTGAAGTTCCTTTCAGTTGCATAGCACCGCTGAATAAGTGGGATTGGCCGGCTCGCCGCCTAGTGCATTTATTTCAGTTGTAATTTAATTTGTTGTGTGGTCCTATCACCGTATGCTCTCACTTTGTGCATCTCAGGAATTGGGTGATCAAAAAGTGACATTGGACATTTCATTGTATCTCATTTCAGTTGATTTTTGTTTCAAAAAATTAGGGGTGATCATTACATTGACCTCCAATGATGTATGACTAACAGTCCAATCAGCAACCAATTCATACTCCTTGGATCTTCTTAATGGCTAGTACAACACCCTAAATGATGGTATGACACCTTGTATATGGCTACGCTCCCTTTTGATGAGGCTATGGCTGGCTTGGTAGAACTAGAACCTATAAAGGCTGCACTAGTTAGTAACAAAGATTTAAAAGCCTTCTAAAAGTTTCATCAACCTCCCTTGCTGGTCTAGTAATGTGTATGACCCTTCTTCTTGGAATCTAGAATGGTATGGCTGGGTGCAATTCCCAACTAGCATGAAATCTGATTCATTTAGTAACATTTTTTCATAGCACACGCAAACTACAACATTTTAATTTGGCTTCCACTTCACACACATCACTAACAAATTTATTATTTGCTTGCAAAATTCTGTAAATTTGTTTCCTGTAAACCCCCTGAACTTGTTATAAATATTGCAATCTGGTTCAATATCTCCAAATCCTTAGTTTCTGCACAAATGTGAATTCTGTTTGAATCTACCACTATAGTGACTAGGAAGAAATCCCTTCTCTGAAGCCAATAACCCTTAGGGCTTCTGTCCTAGGGTTTCAAGCTGAACAAAATGTCCAAACTTCACAATAGAGATGAAAATGACCAAAGATATGAAATTTCCTTTTGCAACTCCTTTTTATATCCCTTTTGAACTTTGAAGAAACTTTTTACTTTATTTCTCATAAAGTGACCCCTTTTAATTTTGAATTCACATTTGGGCTCCTAAAATGTCACTTTAAACTTAAATGGTCACTTTTAATAAAAATAATTAACTAAACCAAAGTTTCCCATAAAATAATAATTTAAGACAATTGAAAATTTAATTAATTAAATTATTCGCTCTCCAAACGCCCAAATTAGCCTATGGAAATGAAATGGGCTAAAGGGTCCTTTCCGAACACCTAGGTCGAAAAAGGGGACATTGTAGGCGTGCTTTGGCCATACGACCTTCTTGTTCCATCATATGCCTTTTGTTTTCCTTGACTATACAGCCATCCGATATTCTATCCTAGATGTGACGTTATTTTTAGTACTGTATAGTGTCATTTCCAGTGCCATAGGCCCAATTGTAGAGTGCATCATACAAATCCTTCCACCCTAGTATTGTGAGCTGTTTATGGACTCTTTCACCTGTTGTAAGACCCTTCTCATCTGAGACAATACACCTCTCTAGCATTCAATTGACTGAATGACATTCTCTTGTTTCATTCTGTAAGAGTCCAGGCGACTCTCTGCCCAAACCCTAACTGTAAATACTGTTTTTTTTTGAGAGTTTTGTGTGTTTTGTAAATTTTTTGAGGTTTTTGATAATAAACAAGAAAGCTGCGATTTGATCTAAAATAGCTTAAAAATTCATAATAGATCCTAAGGCAATGAATATGCTTGGAAAATGCTCAGAATATATAGGCGCATCAATCTATTAAGTTTCCAGAGCTTTTACAATATCAAAAATCGAACATATGAATAAAATACTATTTTATTTCAAAGGAACCTGATTGCTGTTGCAGCCACATGAAAGAATGAAGAAGATAGTACGGCTAACAAGAATCTCCAAGCACAGAACAAGAGAAATCTCCAGATACCCAAGGCGCACTGGAACCCTCTGCCAGAGACTGAAAGATGAAGGCGTTTCTTCCTGAAAAGAGAAGTACGGCCTTGCAAGGACAGATCCGTACGGCCCAGCAGCAATAATGAATATGGTATGGCTGCAATAAATAAGTGCCGGATCTCTGCAATGTAATCTCTGTGAAGTCGCCTCAAACCAATAATGATTAATCTCTGTAAAACTTTGCATGAATCGATCAATAAGCTCAAACTGTAACCTCTGTGTGAAGTCACCAAGAAGACAATCTTCAACTGGTATTGCACAGTCTCAATATGTCAGATTCTGAAGAGGTATTGTTCTCCAAAATCGTTCGTCTGCTGAATCCTAGGTTTTGCAAACTTCAATGCTCAGAGCAAAAAGAAGACAAATTAAATAATCAAGACATAAGAGTTCGATTTGTCTTCAATGAATATATATAGCTCCTTTTAAAAATTTGACCCAAATCCTCCTTTTAATAATCATTTAAATAAATGATTAAATGCGCCTTACTTGACTTAGGAAAAATCATTAATTAAATGGCGTCCAAATTAATGAATAAATAATTATTCATTATAATCAACTTCTTCACTTTATTATAAAGTATTAAAAATACTTTATAATATACCATTTAATTCTTAATATTTAAATACGTTAATAAAGTGACTTTAATATAAAGTCAAAATATTAATTATTCAATAATCATTAAATGCTCCGTTATTTCCCATCTGACCGTCAATTGATGAACTGGGTCGACTCTGAGCTAAATAACTGAACCAGGTGCCCTGCCCAAAATAGCAGCTTCCGCCTGTCAGACTTTCTAAAAATAGAAAGTCTCTGGAAAACCACTCTGAAGGATTCTGCGAAGGCCCAACCTGAAACAACTGCAACAATGAAGCTCCAGAACACTGGGTAACTGCCTCAATTGATCCTCTGCACACATCTGTCAGCCTACGAGGATCGAAATAATAGGCTAACCACATATCCAGCTGCGCTGACTAGGATGGGGACATCACACATTCAGGGGACAACTCATTGCTAGTGTTCGATCATGTCTGTGAATGGCCAAATTCTAGTATTGTACAGTCATATGAAAGGTCTCCCTTACTAGCTTGTATATACTTGAGTCAATTTTGATCATTAGATATATTATACATTCAGTATGTGTAAATCATGTTGAAAGCTTAGCCAAACTTCTATCATCTTTGTGAAAAATGCTGACTTTATTTTCCTATAAATAATTCTGTGAGGGACTAAACTAAAATTAAATGCATGTCTACATTAATGGTCAATGATATTGTATTATTTTATTGGATGTAGGTTGGTATTGGTGAAGGTGTCTCTCCTTCTGCTGCAACTGAGCTTATTGCCAGGTAAGATTGCTATATGGTGGTTTTCAGAATTCTTAACCTTTGTATTTAATTTTGTATGCACTAAAAACCTGTGGTTATGAATTTCCCTTTATTACTTACACTGACTATTTAATTTTTCTTAAACTAATACAGCTATTCCTAAAACCATAGTTTACATACTCTCCGATTGCTCTCCGAGTAGCCAAGTAATCTCCAAAACATTTGCATGCTGAGTAATTTCTGCTTTTACACTCGGGTAGTATGCAGATAGATTTTCTCCCATCAAATTATCGAGTAATCGCCAGTAGCTCGCAAAAAACCCACAAACTTGGCATGTTTGTGTGTATATAAATATGTCTGTGTGTGTATATGCATGCAAACTTGGCATCGTGTGTATGTTCATAGATATGTATGTGTGCATAGTGCAATCTTGAGTATACACATACATAAATATCCACACATTTGCCGAGTATTTGCCAAGTATTTGTCGAGTATTTGCTGAGTTTTTCCCGAGTCAAAATTTTTGGGCTTGCCGAGTACTCTCTGATTCCGAGTATGTAAACTATGCCTAAAACTACTTAATTAATGGAATGAACATTCGCAAATACAGAATTAGAATTGGAAATGCCAAAATAAAACACAATATGTTTGAACAGACTACATAGGGTCCTTTTTCTTATATTTATGAATCACAACAATAAGCTGAAGCTAATTATAGAATCCAAAGTACTTTAAAGATCTCTTATAGACAGTGATTTGATAAATCCTTGCAACAGGGAATATTCAGAACTATACAGAGTGATTCCCACAAAAAATGGAGCTTTTACATGCTCTTTCCATGTTCCTTATGTCTGTCTTGCAAAATTTGATGTTTTGGTCACTTCGTATATTGGTTGCCACCACTGAGACAATATCATCTGACAAACTGTGGGCATGTGGCAAAGATATTGAGTGTAGTCTCAGGTGGAAAATGTTTTACTACATGTGGAAGCGAGTTGCATGTAGACTATATTTCTATTAGATTTAGTTGACATATGCAAGGTGCATGTTGTGAAAATAATTCACTTCAGTTATACATACAATTTGTTTGCATATAGAGCAAATATTTATGTCAAATTCTGTCTAACCCATAGGTTAAGGATGTATGCATATATGCTTAATGTAATATAACTTTGCATTCTCAATTTTTAAGAGCAATAACTAAGTCGTTTTCTTATTTTCTGTGTCTTATGTTAATTCTAATATTGTATCTATCCACTCTGAGATTGAGTTAGTTGCAGTCATTTATGAGGGAGAGCAATAATCCCAAATCCAAAAATCTGCCATGGCCCTCAAAAGTTCATCTACAAGTAGGTGAAATGTTGAAATTTTGAACCATTAAATTGGAGGATTACTGCAACATGGTAATAAAATTTCAATCTGTTATACTGCCAAACTCACTCAAGTTTGATAACTAGTATGCTTTTTTTCAGAGTCAATGTTGTAGCCAGGCTTGCACACTGGAGAATATGTACATCATGATTAGGTCGATCAATTATGACATTCCACTGTCTAATTTATCAGAAGACATGGTGATAATTTCATGTGAACTTTCATATAGTACTTCTGTGCTTTGTATATATTGGTGATTATTCTGTTCTTGTATAATTAAGACATTCCACTTTACCTATTTTGTCAGAAGACATGGTGATGACTTCATGTGAAATATCATAGAGTAGTTGTGTGTTCTTGTATATATTGGTGATTATTCTGTTTGTTGCTCTATATTTTTCACACTCCTGCCACATTGTGACCTCTCCACCTATATGTCACAAGTACAACCCATAAATATAACCCATAGATAGACTAACTATAACCCATAAATAGACCAACTATAACCCATACATAGACTAAATAGTAAATATAACCCATAGATAGACTAACAATCGCTAAACCGTTTACTTTTTTCGTGATAGCCTAGGAATTATCATCGACTAGTTTGTCTCAGAAAAGAGTGTGAAATAGTAGATTACTATTGTAGCAATAATAATGGTAAATGTATCATCAATAGAGAATAGAAAAGTAATTTTATCATTCAGCATGGTCACTTTCATTATGCAGCCAACCATTAATACTTATACAACTCATATTTCAAGATGAGCAAATGTATTGTGCAGCTGAAATAATTTTACAATAATCATGCTGATATCTGGTTTGAAAATCTGAATACTGGAACAGTTTAAGGTAATCTTGAAATGTGGAAATTCATTTCATATGTTACACATTATCCTTCTTTATCGAACTGCCCAAACACACAATCTAGTAGTACAGAAATCTGAACAGATACCTGCATTCACTTCATATTTAGTCAAATCAACAAATATAAACAGCAATCAAGCAAGAAAAACAAATACAAACAGCATACTAATATCCTCCAAATAGACAAAACAGTGTCAAATAATTATACATTCATACCTACAGAGATATGAAACACATATCTGATTTGGAAATCTGAAAACTGGAACTGTTTCAGGTACATCATGAAATCTGGAAATTCTTTTCAAGTGTTACACATTATCCTTCTTTATTGAACTGCTTAAACACAATCCGGTAGCACAAAAATCTGATCAGATATGTGCATTCACTTCATATTTAGTCAAATCAGCAAATAAGAACAGCATACTAATATCCTCCAAATAGACAAAATAATGTTGAATAATCATACATTCATACCTCCAGAGATAGAAACTGTAACATAATAATCAGATAAGATGTCACCAATCTGTTGTACTCGTGAAATTTTTTGTATTGTGTAAAATTTCAATCTAAATTCTTGTTTTTTTGTCAAGTCAAGGGCCATGTTTCAAAGCTTCATCACAGTTGTTTGTGTTGTCTTTGTCAGCTTCCGTGTCTTTGCAGGGTCCATGAAAAGGATTTTCAAATGGATCCACCAAGGTAAATAAATGGAGTTCAAATGATGAATAGCTTGTGAAAACTTGTCAAGGTGTGAAAGTATGTTCTCTAGTTTAACACAGTGTGCTGGAATGAAGACAGACAAAGGTTATGTGGAAATTTTTTCAGGCCCATGTATGGGAACGTGTTCTTGTGAGAGGTAGCAGCTAAGAGTCTGCAAAATCTGGAAAATAGAGTACAAACGATGTGTGATAGTATATAAAGACTGGTTTCAAAAAACAAAACAACCAAAACTGCAATACTTTGTTAGGGTACATGCCATAAAGGGAGGACACAGATTTTTGTTTCAAGTTGAACTTGCAGAAAAGTTAGAAAGTGTGCACCTCATCTGGAGGAATCAAGTGTTTCATTTAGTTGAAATTTGCAAGCCTATTATGAGTGCATGTCATGCAAGTTAGAACAAGTTTCAAGTTTTCGAAAATCTGTGAAGGCATAACAGAGACACACACTCCTCTAAAGTTAAGCATGTTTGAATTGACAAAGATTACAAGCATATACATTGTCACATGCCAATGATAACAGAAACACATTTCAAAAATTAAAATGTGCTTTAGTGTCGATCAATGTTTGCCATATAGGAAAGGAACTAAATTTTGGTTTCAAGATGAAATCTGCAGAAGAATTATTGAGCATGTGCCTTCCTAAATGAGTGCATAATTTTAGTCCACCAAAAATTGCATACGTATACAGTGTTGCATGCTTAATAAAGAGTTGACTAGGAATGAACTAAGGTAAAACACATGTATAGTCGTGTATCAGTGACAAGGGTTGACAGATTTCTCTATTTTAGAATTGGAGCTGCTATTTGAAGAAACACACCCTTTCATGAATAGATATGATACATTAAAAAAAAGGCCTGCTATTCATAGGTGTTCCCATACAAAGGAATCATTGTTTGATAGCAGACCAAAGTTAAAGTAGAGCAGCTATGTATAGGTGATTAAAGGGACTGAGAATAGCAGGGATATTTGTGCATAAATAGATTCTCACTCTTCATTATCTCTCCATCACTTTGTTCTTTCAAAGTGCAGTAGATTTAGCTTGAGATTTTCATCGTACCAGCAGTGATCTTTGTCATTCAAATAGGGTTTCAATAGCAAAAATACAGCAGGCTTCATTGAGTTTCAGTGACCTGCAGCAGTGATCATCATCATAGCTGTTAGTAATTGCAAAAAAATGAGATGAGAGAAATTTTCTAGGAATGGCTTATGCCATTAAGAGGAGTAGCAATGTATAGATTTAGAAAAGTATTATTACATCTAGCATATTAAATGGTACAACAGCCATATTAAAATACAGTACAACAGGCTCATTAAGAGCTGCAAACTCTATAACAACCTTGTTAAAGGACCTACACCTAACAACACTTATTACATACACTTTATTACAATGTTAGATTAATATAAATATATTCTAAAACACTCCTTTAATGAATAAACCAAGAACAACAAGAAGTTTGTCTTGAAATTTGAGAAAGTAACCAAGACCAAGTCGTTTAGTCATTAAATCAGCAGTCACTCTTGAGAAGAAAAAATAAGAGAAATGTCTTCACAGTCCACCAGTTGTATATACTGATGATGAATCTTGATGTGTTTGGTTTGAGCATGATAAACTGGATTCTTCATTAACTTCAATACTCCTTGATTATCATAGAAAAGCAGAGTGGGAGTCTGTTGAGGTAGCTGAAAATTTGTCAAGATTCTGCATAACTAAATTGTTTCTCAATTGGCACTCATAATTGCTTTATATTTAGCTTTAATGGAGTATAAAGCTACAATTTGTGTGAATACCACATTCTAGAGCCAAGACAAGCACAACAATGCTTTTTATGTGCGAATCCCACATTCTGGGAGCACCCCAAACTTCTTGGAGTAGTCCATCATCCTTGGAGAGCACTAAATTTCAAATGGACAGTTGTCTTATGCACTTATGGTGTTGGTGGGGAGGTCAGAACTTATATTTGGCCTATTTTAATGTTTTCCGTAACTTTGGTTAACATGCAGGAAATAATTAATCTACTTATGTTGTCAAGGGACATTTTATATTAAATGACAACTTATGTTTAATTATATTTTTAATATAAGGATGGCCAGTATTATAAAGTGAAATTTAAAGGAGACCATAAAAGTGACTTATTATGGGGCCAAATGTAATATTAAATTAAAAGATTTTATAAGTCACTTTTGGTAGAAAATGAATAGTTGCAGGAAATAATATTTTATTATTTCCAAATAGTGTATATAAGGGGGATTTCAGGAGAGAAACTTCATTCTATGCATTTTATCAAACCCTAGCTTATTGGAGAGATTGAACTTGGTTCATTCCTAAGCCGATGGACAAAAACCCTTTTCGCAATCAATTTTGTGGATGAAAACCCACCTAGATGTGTTAAATTTGGTTGTGAAACCACCCAAGATCAAAGTGATTGAAGGAAAGCAAAACAAGAACCCAGAGATGAATAAACTCAACATTCTCCTAGCACTGAACTAGCACTTCTGAACAAGTGAACTAGTGAACTTCACATAAGGAGAGGCGAGGGCTGATTATATAGAAAAATAGAGGCAAATAAAACCAAGAGGAATAATAACTCCCCTTTACCCATAATAGGTGGGAGGTTTTACCTACTTGGTAAATGCCAAATACATGGTTATGCCAACTCTGGTAAAGACAGAAAATGGTTATGGGGAGGTGGCAAATAAGTCCAAAAGAGGGTGTGACATTCAACTACCCAAATGTGGGTGTGAATGACACATGTGATTGAAGGATTATGCCATGTGTCCACATCCTAACCGTTCAATATTACCTAAGCAAGCTTACTAATGTGTAGGAAAAATAAATATTAAAAAACTTGCACTAACACCCCCCCTTAAGCATAGCTTAGGTAGGTGAAAAGACACAAGGATGGGTCCCGACTACTTGGCCATATTAGGTACCCATGTACAAAATAATCTCTCACAACAGGAGAAAAGGAGAAAACCCAGTGGGACAAAACTCCTCCCCAAAAGAGAGAAAATAAAACAAGTTTCCCAACATAAGAAGAATCCTATGCAAGGAAGAAGTCCCCTCCCAAATAGAAAGGATAAGAAAGACTATGTAGCCTTCCCTCAAGTAGTCAACTGCACCAATGGTTGATGCTCAAAACTGGATGTGTAGAAGATGGTCCACGATTGTTGAACAATGTTCCTCCCTTAGGAAGAAACAAAGCCAAAGGTGCATGAAGAATGTCTTCCCATTCCTAAAAGGAATATAAGGGAAGAAAGCTCAAAATGTAAGAAGCCTTTGAAAAATGCTCATCTATCTCCATGTCGATGCCAAAAGTTGCCACCATCAAATCAGGCGTTCTAGGCCACACTGATGAAGATGACAATACAAAACCTAGTAGAGATGTATTTAGAACAAGATCCAAAGACTCAACTATCTCCTCTGAAGACAAAGGTGCCTCCTCCAAATGCTGCTCGAAAGTATCCATAGTCATGTCAAAGTGCGAGGAATGATCACGTGGAGAATGAACAAGAGCATCCAAAGGTTCCTCCATAACAATTAAAGAAGAATAAAATTCATCAAAGAGAAGATGAATGCTATGAAGAGTGTCTCCCAAATCTAAAATATGAGACTCTATGAACAAACTTACAATGTCTGTCAAGTAGTCATCTGAAGTACCTATATCTGGAAGACGATGTGTATCCTGCTGCACTGAATCACAAGAAGCCATGAATGTAGCAACACAAGTATCCTTAGAAGAAATAGTAGATGGAGGAGAAGGAATGCAAGGCTTGAGAACTGGATCACATGTGAGAATACCCAAGTTCAAGTAGCCAAAGTTCTCAAAATCAAAGCTCACACTAGGAGTGTGATCAGCAAGCAAAGGATCAAAACCATCATTAGGTGCAAAGTCTGAAAAGGTGTATAACCGAGATGCACGGTCAACTATCCCAGTAGCAATTATCTCTCTACTCTCCAAGTCTCTAATGATAACTGAATCAAGCGTGAATTCCACAGTCTTCCCTGCTCCACCATGTGTGATCTGATAGATGGAAGGAAGATTGTTTGAAAGATGAGGTACACACAAAACATCATTGAAGGTGCCATCCCCAATATCAACAGATCCTTTCCCAATTACATCCATGTATGTATTGTTTCCCATCAGAATAGGTGGCATAACACAAGGCTCAAAATAAGAGAACAAAGACTGTGTAGAAGCCATATGATGAGAAGCTCCAGAATCTAGGAGCCATCTCCCTGATCGAAGACCTGTAGAAGTGCAAAGAGCTTTACCTTTTGATTTACCTGCCCCTGTAGTATGGCCCTTTTCCTTATTAGATTTTGATTGTTTTGAATTTTTGGAAGAAGAAACTGAATCAACCATTCAAGAAAGTAAACTGATTTTGTTCTTCTCAAGAAGATGTTTTAGTTCATCAGTATCCTTCTTATAACAAGAATGTTCTTCATGTCCACTCCTCTTGCAATATGCACAAGTGGGCTTCTCCTTCTTAGATGAATCCTCTTTTGAAGAGAATTTAGAGTCTACTTTAGAAGTAGATGAAGATTGATCTGAATCATTCTTTCTATCTCCTTGGTTCCTTTGTTTCTTGTTTTGCATATTAGTGCCTTGTTTTGCAGTCAAGGCTTGAGACTTGGAGGATTTAGATTTTATAATGCCCATTTGAATCAATTTATCTTGCTCCTTTGTGAGATCAGCTGTGAACTCACCTAGAGAAGGCATAGTAAATCCTTTTCCTAAGGCTCTTTTCATTGCATGAAATGTAGAAACAAACACTGCATAATTAGGACCAAGTTTTGAAAGAATGCTTAAAATCAACTATGAGTCATCCTTTTTAACTCCACACTGCTCTAATTGCAATCTTATGGCATTCAATTTAGTAAAGAAATCCTGAATGGTGTCAAAATTGCATGGGCTCAATCCTATGAGCTCGTTCTCCAATGAATGTGCTCTCAAATCATCCTGTTTACCAAAGAGAGTATTCAAAGTATTCCACACTTCATTTGGTGATTTTGCAGACATAATATGAAAGCATAGATTAGGAGATACAACCATGCATAAGGTGCCAAAAGCTTCATCACACTTGTTGAACCATTTAGGCTTTTCTTCATCTTTGGTAGGTTCCTTATCAATACCCATTGTTATTCTATACAATTTTAACTTTCTTAAGTGAAGTTCCATTTCATTTTTCCACTCAAAGTAATTGTATGGTGTGAGTAGAGGAACCGGTTTATCCATTTTAGATTGTCGTTGCACAATGTGAGAGAAAATGCAAGAAGAAACACACAGAGACACCTGCCCTTTTTCACTCAATCAAGAATCCGCCCCCAACAAAAAATGATTTGGCACTTTATAAATCAGTGCATTTACAATGTTGGAGTTGTTTTCCAGAGTTTTACAATGTCCAAAAATGGACTCAAATACTGAAAGTACAATAAAATCTCTGAATAAGAACTTCAAAACAGCACCAATATGTAGTGCTCGGAAAAATATTCACTTTCAAAAAATGAATCGCTTCAATCCGAGGTCGTACGTGAAAGTTACATCCGTGTGAAGTTCAAAAAATGAGGGCTGTCCTTCAGATCTGATGAAAAAACTGATTTTTTGGAAAATCCGGATCACTTAAGCAAAAAATAATTACACCACTGTGAAGAGTGCATAATTTTACCCCAAATAAAAAAAAATTGTGCTGAAAAACGCCTCCGTATGATAAAAAACGGGCCCTCCAAAGTTCAGGTGCAAAAGTGAAAAGGCAAATGGTGAGGGGTTTGCAATTTTCAAAAAATCTACCTCTACCAAATTTAGCTGAGGTGTGGATAAATTTAGAATGCCGCCAAATTCAATGAAATGCTGCCAACTTTGGTGATACCACCAAGTGTGAAGTTCCCCAATTAAATTTAGAACCTTGACAAAATTGGGAAATTGCCAAAATTGCTGCTAAACTTAGCAGAACTGCCAAGTTACTAGCACGAGAGCCAAGGTGAGCAGGTATAGGGGCCGATGCAGGTCGAAGGTATGGAGGTACAATTGATTTAATGAATTTTATATTTTTTGTTATCAAAATTTTTAATAATAAATTTTGAAACAATATAAAAATTTTCTTAACAAAATTTAAATTTGGTGGGCCGTAACCACACCAAGCACCATGAAAGGGGTGCACACAAGGCTGCACAGCAGCAACTAAATGTTGCTGGTACGTACCTTTTGGTACTACTTGCAGGTACCCTCAATATTTTAATTTTCTTTTTGACTTTTGTATTAATTTTTTCAAATTTTTTTTCTTTTGCTTTTTTTGATTTTTTTTTCAATTTTCAAAAAGAAAATTTCAATATTTTTTTGAATAATTTTTTTTTTGATGATGCAGAAAAAATAATTAAAAAATATTTCCGTACCGTACTTTGTGCAGGTGGGCCATACTGCTCGCCTACCAAAAAATTTTTCCCCAAAAAATGAATTTCTTCAAAACTGACGATTTGACAGTCGCTCTTTAGGTTTTGACGCTTTCTGAGTGCGATGGTGACGTTCATTTGGGGTTAAAATGCACCAAAAAATCAGCTACCTTCTAGAACCTCTCTAAAAACCTCCGCTTCAACCCTTCATAGATCTCACACTCGATGTTCGATTTGGACAAAATAAAAGCCAATTCTGACTTTTCCGGCTACTCTGAACTCAATGGTGAGCTCAGATTGTCTCCAAGAAGCTCCGAAATACCTGCATAAGATGCAATAGAAAGGAACCCCCCCAGAAACTGAGATCTCTATTAAACGTTTTTGATTCTCCAGGTCATCATCGGATGCAAGAGAAGATCATACTTTGCTTTTAAGAATGGATCGAGATATCTGCTAACCTACAACTCACAACCAACTCTGATACCATGTTAGATTTGGTTGCGAAACCACCTAGGATCAAAGTGACTGAAGGAAAGCAAGACAAGAACCTAGAGATGAATAAACTCAACACTCTCCTAGCACTGAACTAGCACTTCTTAATAAGTGAACTAGTGAACTTCGCATAGGGAGAGGTGAGGGCTGATTATATGGAAAAATAGAGGCAAATAAAACCAAGACTAATAATAACTCCCCTTTACCCATAATAGGTGGGAGATTTTACCTACTTGGTAAATGCCAAATACATGGTTATGCCAACTCAGGTAAAGACAGAAAATGGTTATGGGGAGGTGGCAAATAAGTCCAAAAGAGGGTGTGAGATGCAACTACCCAAATGTGGGTGTGAATGACGCATGTGATTGAAGGATTATGCCACGTATCCACATCCTAACCATTCAATATAACCTACGCAAGCTTACTAATGTGTTGGAAAAATAAATATTAAAAAACCTACTCTAACAAGATGATCGAGTGAATTCATCAAGGATTCACCATTGTGCTTCATTGATTGGATGGATGAAAGGAGATTTGTTTAATCTAAATTTTGAGTGAAAATATTAAAGAGTTTTATATTTTCGAGTGAATTCATCCAGGATTCACCACTATAGTACCTGCTACAATACTTGCTGCTGTTTAAAGGAGGAGTCAACATCTTTCCAATTGCATAATCACTCTTGGAATGCACTACTTTTGAGTTTGGTGATTTTTTAATGTGAATATTAGCTTTTGACAAATTTATGGTGTTGTAATGAAAGATGCATAAAATATTTGCTGTCTATTGCATGATCTTTTAATGTATAACATATTAGTTTCTGCCACTATTATATCTTAATATTAAATACTAGCAGGGTTTGTGTTTGCCTATTGTTTGTGAAATTGTCAATGAAAGTTTGATGCATGACAACTATTTGTTAAAATGCCCATGAATTGTTCAATGCCTACAATTGTTTGTAAATATGTCCATGATAGTGAAAGATAGTTGTAGCTAAATCTAAACACTAATTTCAGAAATATTGATTGGTTCAATGCTCCACCAACATTTTGTCGAATTGTCTAGGAGTAGGAAATTATAAAATTTGCAAGTTTGTTGAATTATTTTGGTAGGGACTTTATAATGGTATCAAAGTTGGTTATTTTTCCAGCTTGTTGGAAAGCTAACACCTTGTCGCAGATCTTTTGTTGCATTTTAGTTTCAGCAGTTGTGTGTTAGTGTTCAGTTGTTTGCATGACTGTCAGTGGCTCTATTACAATTTTAGCAGTAGCATGTTTTGAGTTTCAACGGTGATTATCATTCAAAGGATTGTTAGAGCCTTGATTCCTCTAGTGTGTGAGTCATGGCGATTATAAGTGAGGAGGATTTGAGTAAGAAGCTTTACAATGCAAGAAAGAAACTTTAATACCTACCTCAGTTAAAGGATGACCACCTTAGCTTTTTGAAAGAAGTGGAGAGTTGCATATTTATTGTAGACCAGTTAGATTTTGTGATGATGCAATTGGTGGTGAATCTATTAGTGACTTTGGTTAAGCCAGAGCTGTTTACACACCAGGACAAAGATCTGAGACTTACAGCTACTTCTTGCGTTAATGAAATTACAAGAATAACAGCTCCAAAAGATCCTTATAACAATAGTATCATGAAGGAGATATTTAGTTGATTGCGGAGAGTTTTCAAGGTTTTTAAGATATTAGAATACCTTATTTTGCTAATTGGGTAACAATTTTAGAAACTGTTGCAAAAATTAGATCATGTGTTATTATGTTATAGATCTTGATTGTGAAGATCTTATTCTTGAAATGTTTCAACATTTCTTAGCTACTGTTAGTAAGAATCATGTAGAAAATATTATTATTTTTATGTAGATCATTATGTCTTTGATTATGAATGAGAGTGATAATATCTTGCAACCACTCTTATCTATTTTATTAGTTGGCTTGAGGAAGGAGCGGAATATTTCTCTAGTTGCACATTGGCTGGCTAAAACTGTTAAACAATATGAATACAAGTTGAAGCCATATTTATCAGTTAGAATGATAGCTGAAGAATTACTCCTGAAGGAAGAAGAATCATGAGACACATCTGCAAGTGAATAGGAGTACATGAGTCTTCTTGAAAGTGATGAGGTAGAAGTAGATGAGTGCGTAAACTTCTTCAATAATAAGCACATTGACCTTTGAGAGAATTCAGTAGAAAATGCACACTTGATGATCAAATCATTTCTAAGATGCCGAGAGATATCATTGTTAATGGAGTTGAGGGCTACAATTGTTAGTCCACATTTTTTCACCTATTAAACAAGAGAATCGAACTTGAAAATTGCATGGAAATTTTCAAACCTTGGGAAGAAGACATCATTTGACTTAAAGTCAAAGAGGAACATTTGAAATGTTTGCTAACATTGTTGGTTTCAAGGTGGGAAGCTTGTACTTGTGATATGGTGAGATATGCACATATTTTTTCTTTCAACCCCATATGAAAACAAATTGTCTTAGAAAAGTGAACAAATTTCAAAAGTTGATAAGAATATTGTGGATTGTAGTCTTCATAGACTTTTTTGGCAAGAAAGATGTCATTTGACAAGAGAAGGATCTAGACTCTATAGGCATCACAGTATGGTTCACCACATTGGTACAATAAAATTGTAGCTGTGAAGTTGCACTTGCCTAAAAATTCAAAATGCAGTTTGGTTAAAGAGATATGATGGGGATTGTGACAAAAAGTTGATGAGGTATGTTTGGAACTATGACATTTGTAGAATGAATCAATTAGTTGGATTTGATGAGTTGAATTGAGATTGCTTGAGGACAAACAATCTTGGGGAGGGAGGACTTGTAATATGCTCTTTTTTGGTCCAATTCAACATTCTTGGAGAGTACTTGTTTTTTTTCATGTTGGCGTAACAACTAACACCTCTGGAGTGCAGGTTGGTACGGACACTACGCAATGAGTGCTCTTCAAATTAGGAGGGGAAGCTCCCTCGTTGTGAGGACAAAATGCTTGAAAAAGTAAACTAAACTAATTCCTGTCTTTTTGTCTCAACTGAAAGAGGCACAAGGTTTGCGAGAAACTTTGAGCGTTGTAGCCAAGGATTTTCTGGTTTCGTAAATCTTAACAACTCAAAACTAACTTATACTATCCAATCCCCTCAAGAAATCAGAGCATGAGGAAACGAAGCGGGAATGAGCTTACACGATAAACCAGGTACAGATTCACAACGTAAAGGCAAGGTGGGCACAACTATTTGCTTGTTTGAATAGGTTTATTATCACACACATCATATGATAAGCTTTAAGTACAGATTCTCAACGTGAAGGCAAGGTGGGCACAACTATTTGCTCAATCTGTATAGGCTTATTAGAAACTCGACACAAAGGATAGCCAACTAGGACAGTAAATTGCAGAGACGAAACATGCATACAATTTACGATCGAACTAGCCACTATATCTAAGATAAGCATTCACCATAATAATTGCATGAAACCTGAGTGGCATAACAATTCATCATCATAATAAATACTCACGAATAGATACAGAATAAGCAATATTACAGGCAAGGAGGGCACAACATATATTACTCTCTTGTGCAAAAGTTATTTACATATGAGCAAAAGCTCTTATTTATAGACATCAAAGGTGTAGGGAACCCTAAAATCACCTTGAATCAACTACAGTCTTGCAAGCATTCAAGATTTTATTGCTAAATCCTAATAAAGGAAACTATATAGTTAACTAGAAGGCTACCATCAGTTAACTGGTACATCTAATCTAAAAATGGACAATGTGCAAACATGCACGTCCTTATTGAAAGCAAGTTAACTAGAACACTACCATCAGTTAACGAAAACCCTAAATGTAACTCCAAGTGTACATAGATAATTACAAGATAGACATGCGTGCATGTGGAACAACGAGTTAACTCGGAAAGAAGCGTCGAGTTAACTGTTGTGTTTGATATCTATCATGAAAGGTGGGAATTGAAATCTACTGGCTGTGATCTTGAGCAACCAACCCCTCCACAAGGTTGTTGACTGCATCACTGTCTGGAGCACTAATACTCTGCCGAAGTATACTGTGTCTGTGCAGCATGTCCTCATCAGCTGTGATTTGGCACTGAAGTTCACCTCTGCTCCTAATTGCCTCATCAAACAGCGCTGACATGACTGTAAGCTGATTCATCTTATAGCCAACGGTCTCCCCACTGAAAATACTATGAATGAGTGCTTGGAGCTCTGACTGTACATCAACAAGCTCAACATACGCACCACCCTCAATCTGATACCGGCATGGTATGTGAGATACGAGAGTTCTCACATACCGGAGTGCACTAGTGACGTGCTCTCTGCTCTCAGCCAACTCTGATGCCATAGTCTCCTCTATCTTCGCCTTGAATACCAACTGTGTCTTCCAAGCGTAGATAGCCTCTTTATCTTCTGCATCTCTGACTGATTCCTATGCCACACTCAGGTGAGCAATCATAATCTCATCTCGAGGTCTGTTCATCGCTATGTCTCGCTCCTCATCTTGGAGACGTAGACGGAGTTCGCGTGCATTGTACCGCAACTGGTATAACTCTGCAAGCACAGAGCGGCCTCTAGTAACGAACTCCTCCCAATCCTCCAAACGCTTACCGCAAGCAACCAGGTGATCAAGCTGGCCCTGTTTTGCTGATGGCTCTAGCATCGGCGGGAGTGTGACGGTGACATCTTTCGTTCTGTGTACAAGGCTAGAAATGTATTGATGAAGTTGCTAGATTTCAGCCTTGAGGGCTGCCTTGTCTTCTCCGTCTTTCAGTATTCTATCCCTTGTGCTGCCAGTTGCAACCTGTAGGAGATCAACCTGTGTTTGGCAGGTTCTTCGACCAAGGTTGACTGTGATCGTCTCAAAATCTTGAACTTCAATCTCGTTCAGACTCTTCCCCTCTGGAGGTATGGCTGTCTCTATGATGATCTCCATATTAGCATTCCTCTCCACATGGACCTGTTTCTTGATCCTCTTGTTGGGCGCATCTTGGTAGGCATGATCAAAATCAGAATGATCAAGGACGTAGGATGGCTGCCTCCTCTTCCTTCCCAGTTGACTCTCAAGCCAAGATGAGTCTCAAGTAATTGCACTGGAAGGATCTGTACTAGCAATGTGAGGCTCCGACGAGAGTGAACGTGTGGAGGTGTTACTGTGAGATGGCGAGTCTAAGTCCAAATCAATGTGAATTGGAACTGGAGACTGCTCTGGTGTTAGTGATGGTAGGCGTGTCTGAACCTCAGGTTCTGGAAAACTTTGAACTGGTTCTCTAACAAGTTCCATGTGTGTCTCAGTAGCAGGTGCCTTCCCTTTTGAGTTGTTAGGCGCTTGACTCTTCTTAGGAGGGTTACTCCTTTTCTTTTGTTTGGGTTTAGACGAGGAAGGTAGTGAAACATCCACCGGTGGCGGCTCTGTTCTAGGCATGACTTACCTCCTGGTCTTCTTGCTCTCGAGGTAAAGTATACTGTTTTGAATAACTCTACTCGACCTCTCCTTCACTGATGAATACTCTTTGGCGTACCAATCAATAATCAACAGTGGTTGTGTATCAACTTGTTCTCTAAAAAAATGAGGAAGTGTATCTCCCTCATCATTTGATAAACCTCCCACATCTTCCGCCAAGAAAACAAAAATTTGTGAGAGAGAGAACCGGCCATAGCTGCGTTGGCACACCTCAAAATCATCCTCGTAGTTCACCCAATAATCCTCCATTGTAGGCTTATGGTATGGGCGACCACCATGGCGTGCTGTATAATGACCCCAAGGATCATATGTCCAGGTGTCGACAAGGTACTTGAGACGAAACTTTTCTAACTCTAGTCCTGCAGCTATAGCATCAACTGCCGTTCTGCACCTACAGATTCCGAACTGCATGGGAAAGTTGGCAGCCTGTTTACGCTTGTTGCACAAATGACGGTGAACATTGTGTAGTTGCCTCAGGAACTCCATGAAGACTGCCCTATCCGAAGGATAACGTGGAAGCATGGCTAGATTTCCTGTGTATCCATATACGTGGATGTAGGTGTATGTAGGGAATTGAATGAACCAGTTCGCTCAATCAACCATCGCTGCTCTAGCAACCGCTGAGATACGAACATGCAACTCTCGGTCTAAGTTCCTCATTGTGTACGTCAAGAAAGCCCCCTGCACACGCTTGAAATGTCGTTCAGCCTTTGTGAACTCAAGCTGGTCATAGTAATGATAGACTTTCTGTACAGTAAGTATACCCACCGTGTTCAACCCTCTAAACTGACCTTGATAGGCGATCAAGTATACGAGGTAGGAACACATGTGAAACTGGTGTGCAATTAGAAAACTGGTGATTTGCTTGTGGAGAATGTCGCTGATGAAGGACGCCCAGTCATAATGCTCTTGCCCATAGATGATTCAACCAATGATGTAATACATCCAGGGCTGAAAACTGTTTGCATCTGCATGACCTGAGACGCGATTGAGAAGTGTTATCAAAATCACATACTCATCCTTGTATTCACCACGACCCACATTGCTTGACAACTTACTTTGACACTTGTCCATATCAGCACTGAATGCTCGTTCACACCGCTCCATGGAAATGACCAGACTGTTCGGGTATTGAGGAATACTAAAACATCTTTCGATGTCCAGGGGTTTGAGACTGCATATAACCTGTCCATCTACTGACTGTATCTCGCGAGTAGTAGAATTGTAATGCTTAACACAAGACATTACAAACTCTATGCAATGAATTAAGATAGGTATGGAAGTGGCCTCTAGCAACCCAGAATGTTGAATGTTTTGAAGTATATCAAATCTTTTATCTTGACAGGATCCAAGACTGCTTCTGGAAGCACCTTATGTAGATTCGTATCAACTGCCCCGATGAAGTCATGAGTCAAGACCGACTTGGTCTTGAATTCGAGCTGAGTGTATTGCATTTTGAAAAACTCGCCTGTTGACTGTGAACATGGCTATATTTTGACAACTTTTCTCGAAAGCTAAAAATACCCTACTGAGGCTAAAAATAGCCTATCAAAGGGCAATTTTCACGAAATTTTTTGAGATATGGGTTTTGTCCAGAAAAAAGATTCTAAGACAACCCAGAATGTTAGAAATGCGAAAATTTGACTTCTACTCGACCATGCTAGGAATTTTCAGTTAAGAAAATTAGAGCCTTGAGAATTGATGCTTTGGAGTAAATTTTCCTGGAAAATTCTAGCACATGGGTTTTCTCGAGGAAGCTATTTTGAATCAACCTAGATGATTTTTTTGGCCAAAATTTGCTTGTTTCTCGAACATGCGAATGAATTTAAGACAAGAAAATGGAAGAAATTGAGAAGAAGAAAGACGTTTTTTGATGTTTTCTTTTGCCAAAATCGCCACTTGATCTTGAAATTTGTTGATAAATCTGGACTTGTACCTGCAAAAGAATAATTTTGATGTCTTCGAACTTGATTAAAGAATGAAAATTCGCCCAACTCTGTAGGAAATTTGCCTTTGCTCAAGCTGGATGAATGAGAAATGGCACCATACTTGAATAAATAGAGCAAATTTGCACCATAAGAGAATGTAATGTCCCCTTCCTAGGCAGTTTAGGTGTTTGAGGGGTTAGCCTATCATTCAGACCCTCGTAGGCTAACATATGTGTTTAGAGGGTTGCTTTTGGCAGTTATCCTGCGTTTTGAGACATTACTCCATTAGTTGATTCAGGTTTGGGCCTTAGCAGAGACTCATAGAGTGATATTCAGGCACTTACTATTTATAGTAAGTTAGGCAGACAGGGGTTACTATTTCTGGCAGGGCACCTGGCTCAGTTGGTCATCTCAGTTTCAACCTAGTTTGACAGCTTGATGAGCAAATGAGGAATAATGGAG
This sequence comes from Sequoia sempervirens, assembly GCA_007258455.2. Taxonomy (NCBI): domain Eukaryota; kingdom Viridiplantae; phylum Streptophyta; class Pinopsida; order Cupressales; family Cupressaceae; genus Sequoia; species Sequoia sempervirens. The sequence goes on along the minus strand of VDFB02000017.1, from coordinate 114,355,340 downwards.
CATTTAATAATAATTAAATGATTATTATTATGACTTTATATTATAAAGTCACTTTAAGTGAAATATTAAAATTATTAATTATTTAAATGGCTTATTATAAAGTATTTTAATGACTTTATAATAAAAGAGGCGAAATGATTATTAAATGAGTATTTATTACTCATTAAAGGGGACGCCATTTATTGATTAATGTGCCTAAGTTCAAAAAGGGCGAATTTTATATTATTGAATACATTTAAACTGCTTTTTTGAGGGGGGTCGAACTTTTGAGAGAGGTATTTATTTCTCAAAGACAAAATAGAACTCATTATTGATTGATCATTCAAATTTTGTCTTCTCTCTGAGAACATTGGAGTTTGGAGAAACAAGGGTTTCTGCAATCAGGTTTTGGAGAACGTCAACTCTTCAGAATCAGACATACTGAGGCTGTGAAATACTAGTTGAAGCTTGTCCATCAGGGTGACTTTATTCAGAAGTCATATTTGTGCTTACAGAGGAAGAATCAGTAAGGGTTTTGAAGGAAAAAGTATTGAATCAAAAAGAGGTCGATTTTCAATCTCATTCATCAGATCTTAGGCATATTCCTCCAGCCATAGGGCTTTCTTTATTGCAGCCAGTCCGTACATCTCCAGCACTTAGGCGTGTGAACTTGGGAGCCAAATCGCCTGTTTCTCTTGGTGTTTTGTACTTCCGTTTGGGACGCACATTCCTTTGGAAGCTTCTGGCATCATTCCTTGGCTAGATATCATGCAATTTGAGCTTCTCAATCTATTGTTCCTTTGCTGCAAATAAACCAGGTTTCTTAGTCATTATTTCAGCTGATTTTTACCTTGCATGTTTTCCTTTTTATTCGCAAGATATAGATTCATTCTTGTAATCATTTTGCAAGCTAAATAAAGCCAATCGCCATGGTTTAGATGATAATCTACTTCAATATTTATCATTCCAGCATTATATTTAATTTGGTATTCATTTATGTCAAAAATCACATAAACCCTCTTATTGTAAAAACTACAAAAAATTACAAACACAACAAAACAAAGAAAAACTTGCATTTTCGTTAGTGGATGGGGTTGAGAGACACCTGGTCTCTTACAGAGCACGACTGCAAGATTTAAAACCCTGACTGTGAAAAGAATAATCTGATTGGACCCCCTCCAATTCGACTAACACTGACTCGAAGTTTCGGAGATTAAAATAATAATAAAATATTCAGTTTGCTTTACATGCGAATTTGAAACCAAGCATCAAAAACGCGCCAATAATGAATTATTGAGAAAAATCGCCATTTAATGCCCTTAGCATGAAAATACATATTAAATATTATTTTAATCAGTTAGCAAACAAAAGCACAGCATCTGGATGCACTCGACAAACATCACTGATTTCGAAAAGTCTTTATTTGACCCTCCAGGCGTCCATTTGCACAAGTTATGAGATTTTTTGCTAACTTCCTACTTTATAGCTGACCGCAAAGTTACAGTTGGCCATGTTCAACTTTGATTTCCAAGTGATTGAGTGAAGCTGTGACTGAGCCGAGATATCCACCACGAAGCTTGCAGAGCAAGGATGAAATTTCTGCTGGGAGCTGCAACTGCTAAAATCAACATTTGACACCTCAAAAAATTAGGCGTGTTTGATTAAATTGATGCAAGGTTTCCAGACTTAGCCATTTCTCCATTTTGCCATCTAACGCTTCGAACTGCCGCTATCGGTGAACAATGAACCCTGCTGACTGGATGGCAGGTTCATTGCGTGACTGGAAGAATTCCGCATCCAGTGACTGTATGTAAGGCATCTGAAAGCTGCATTAGGGACCCCAAAAGCAAGGGCGCCCCTAGCCTATGAAGGTGCAATCACCATTTTGACAACAGTGTAACTTTCATCTGGATATCCTACTTTGACCCCTGATACCGAGAGCTGGATTGCTCCGATTTGCGCACCGTTTGTCTCTCTGCGTAGCTAGATCAACTTACAAGAGATGTATTTGGAGGCGATGAAGCAAGAAAACTGCTTCTAAGACCTCAAAAAGAAGGGTGCCTTTTTCAAGGGGATGTGCATTTTCCATACTTAGCCATTTTTTCGGCTGTCTGATTTCTTCAGCACTCTACACTGACCTCTCACGTACGAGCGTTTGAAAAATCCTGGAGGCTGATGGCCAGATTCGTTGGATAGCTGGAGCAATTGTGCACAAGTCTCGTGAAGACCGCGAATGCTAAAAACCCCATTTGACAGGCCTAAAGGCTGGGCGCCCCTAGCCTACAGGGGTACAGGTGTGTATTTCAACATTTCTCCACCCTTTGATTTACGTGTCCGATAGAACCTTTGCCATGGTTACTCAGCTTGTCGGATCATCTTACGAACTGGTGCATTACGAAGCTAGACTAGATTAGAAAAGATCTCAGGAAGACTACATCTGCAAATTCATTCATCTGAGGAGTCATATTGAAGGGTGCCCCTGTATTCATTCATCTGAGGAGTCATATTGAAGGGCGCCCCTGGGCTACAGGGGCGCAAAAACTGCAAACTGGCAATCATCTGTGACATGCAACCTCTCCGTACCTTCAGCTTCTAAGCTCGACTGTCGGAGTTCTACAACTCGGATGACTGCGTGTAATGTCCCCTTCTCGCTAGCTAAGCGGGAGACCGCCTTGCCTTTTTAATTCCCAAAGGCAAGTGACGAAATTAAGGGAATCATTTATTTAATTATTTAATTATCACATAAGTTCAAAATCATTCTTCTAATGTGGTATTAAGTAATTAATTAAATTATCTTTTAAGTGACCCAGTGGAATATTATGAAATATTATAAAGGCACTTACATGTTACTTTCAAGGGTGACTTAATGAAATATTTTGGAAGTGAACTTTTTAAAAGTCACTTTATTTGGTCATGAGAAATAATTTAAGAAATGAGATATCATTTAATTGAGCTTCTTTGAAGAGATACAAAAAGGAAAATGTGTGGGCCATTTGTTACTTTTGAAGATTATCACTTTTCTCTTTGGCATGAAGAGCTCGAGGGCTTTGATGGCGAGTTTCAGACTTATGATCCAGTTTCGTCAGTGTAATATCTGACCTAGCTGAGTGGATTTGTGTCACATTTTCGTGATATTGCTCCCTGGTGGTTTGCGGGTTTATTGGAAACGAAATTGAAAAGAATCTGGAGCCAAGGAAGGCGTCATTCAGTAAGGAACCCTAGGCGCACCTACAGCCAACATTACAACTTAAGGAGACCCTGATTTTTTGTGAGAATCGAAGGTGGAGTGCAAGACGCGAATGCTAGAAGCTGATACGCGGGTTTTTTGCAGTAGTCTGGGCGGCATATCAAGATAAATAATCCTCTCCCAGGTCTGAGTTTGTTCTCTCTACTTGTTGAAAGAGTAGGAGTCCATTTTGTTTAGTTTGTATGAGGAAGGAGTATTTAACATGCTGTATGAATTTGAACCTGTTGTTCACCGTTTGACTGCCATGTACATGTTCAGAAATTGTGATGAAACTGTTGTCTCAATACCATAACCAGTTTAATGTTTGTAAAGCTTTTTCTGCCATGTACATGTTCAGAAATTGTGATGAAACTGTTGTCTCAATACCATAACCAGTTTAATTTTTGTAAAGCTTAGATGGGAAAAGTATACCTTGACATCGCATGATCTTGTTGCCCCTAGTTTCAATCTGCTGTAATTACTTTACTAGTAAGTTTCTAGAGCATTTTCTGAGTATTACCAGTTTGAAATCTGAATGTAATTAATTGTTGTTCCTTCGTGAGTCTCAACACCATATAACAGGGTAAACAGTAATGCCAAACAGTCTTCAAGGACCTGAAATTACAATTCTATTTGTGTTTAGACTACTCAGATCAGTATAAATGTAATGATCAGATTTGGGGTAAACAGATTTATACATGCTCTGTTTATGAAATCATATTCTTATCAATTGCTTCATGCCATGATTTAAGTTTGATAGAAATAGAATATCCAACAAACTGGGAAGACAATCGCAAAAAACGTTATTCATTTGGGTAGAGACTTTACAGTGGTATCAGAGCATTTTGACAGCACTTATTGACAAGAAACAAACGAGCTCCCTTCAAATCAAACAAACACCAAAATTCCACCTCTTTCGGGAAGGCACTTTACATTGCGCTTGATAGCTCGTCGGATAGTTGGGCTAATTTTGAAGAGATTGAATGCATTCACAAGCAAAAGCAACAAGACCTGGGCCTTCAAAAAGAAGAGCGCCCCTGGGCTACAGGGGCATAGATTTGCTTTCTACTTGAAATCTTCATCTGTTTCGGTTTCTGTAAACACTGTTCTAGCCACTGATTTGACCATGTAGGAGTATAATTTCGTCGTGAAGCGCTTCTCCATCATCACATTTCCTGCTTTGAGTCCCAGGTTCAGGTTCTGACCTCCAGGTGCTGCTCAACTGCTGCTGATGACTGACATGACATTGACCAAAGTCCATATCTGACTTGCCCAAAAACTGTATTTTGACATCATTTTAGCAAGGTTTAGACTCTTTTAAGCAAAATGCCTTAATGAAGCAAAAAAAATTGGTGTGGGTACAACATTTCGATTTTTTTTATTGTGGCAATCAGTTCTTGGAGCAAAGACAAGCACAACAATACCTTTTGTGTGTGAATCCCACATTTTGGGAGCACTCCAAACTTCTTTGAGTAGTTCAAAATCCTTGGAGAGTCTCAACTTTGAAAAGGACATTTGTCCTATGCACTTATGGTGTTGGTGGTGAGGTCCAAAAATTATATTTGGCCCATTTTAATATTTTACGTAAACTTTTGTAATATGCGGATAATTAATTAATTAAGTTGTCAAGGGACATTTTATATTAAATGTCAACTTATGTTTAATTATTTATTTTTAAACAAGGGTGGTCAATATTATATATTGAAATTTAAAGGGGACCATAAAAGTGACTTATTATGGGGTCCAAAAGTAATACTAAATTAAAATCTTTTTTAAAAGTCACTTTTTGGTAGAAAATGAAAAGTTGCAGGAAATAATATTTTATTATTCTAAGAATTGTATACAAGGGGGGGATTTGAAGAGAGAAACCTCATTCTATGCATTTTATCAAACCTTAGCTTATTGGAGAGATTGAACTTGGTTCATTCTTAAGTTGAAGAATGAAAACCCTTTTGGCAATCAGTTTCGTGGACGAAAATCCACCTAGATGATTGAGTGAATTCATCTAGGATTCACCATTGTGCTTCATGATTGGACAGATAAAAGAATATTTGTTTAATCTAAGTTTTGAGTGAAAACATTGAAGATTTTTATATTTTTGAAGTTGCTACAGTACCCACTACAGTATCGCTATTGTATTGTTATAGCACCCACTACAATACCACAATAGTACCTGCTATAGTACTTGTTGCTGTTTAAAGGAGAAATCAACATCTTTCCAATAGTATAATCACCCTTGGAAGGCGCTACTTGTGAGTTTGGTGATTTTCTAATGTGACTATTAGCATTTGACAAATGTACGGTGTTGTAATCAAATATGTATAAAATATTAGTTATCTATTGTATGGTTTTTTAATGCATACAATATTAGTTGTTGCCACTAATGTGTCTTGACATTAAATACTAGCAGGGGTTGTGTTAGTGAATTGTTTGTGAAATTGTCAATGAAAGGTTGATGGACAACTATTTGTTAAAATGTCCATGAATTGCTTGCAAATGTTTGTGAATATTCTGTTGTACCCAAACTAAATTTTTGCTTCAATGAGATATTTTTCTTAAAATGATCTAAATCATGTAAAATTGTTGTCAAAAGTATGTTTTAGGTCAAACAAAACATAGGCTTTTTGTGGGTTTATATCAAGGAAGATACTTGCAAATTTCTGAAAATTTGAAAATTAGGGTTTCAAACACTTGTTTTTAGGAAAACCCCTAAAAATAGGACCTTTCCAAAATTAGTTGAAAATGATTTTGATAGGATAAATTGACTTCATGATCACACTGGTCAAGTTAAAATCATCAAAAAGTTTGTTTTACTCTGGTCGGTCTATTTTCATTTTTTAGGAAGAAAGTTAGGACCTCTACAGCCATTAATGGCAGAATGGCTAGTACCAAGTGGTGAAATCTATCCTCAAAAGCTTCAACGAAGAATCGATGGCGAAAATGCTCGAAAAGATGCTCTGTGACGAAGGGGATTTTCAAAAGTGGAAAATGTTGAAAATTGACCAAGTCTGGAAAATGCACGCCTTGCTACTAGGAGGCTATGTAGTCAAATGCCTTAGTGATTTTTCCAACACCCGTACACATAGCATGGTAAAAGTGATTGCTAGGATGCACGCGTCCGCGTCGCCAACGACAATGCTCAAACTAGTCAAGCTACACGGTGAACATGAAGTGCGAAGAGATGAAGATTTTCAAAGAAAATGATGAAACCACAGCTAAAAACGCCCCTATTGGCTAGGGGCGCCCATGAAGTTAAAAGGTCAAAAGCAATCATCAATTTTTGCCAAGACAGTCATCTCCTTCATGCTTCTGTTGGCTTTCTGACGCATCGTCAAGCAAGATCACTTGATTCATCGATCACTGGCAAACAAAAGTAGAGATAGGAGATGTTGAAAGCATGTATCATCAAAAAACTACAACACATCAAGGAAAAAGCGCCCCTGCAGGCCAGGGGCGCCCTTCATTTTGGGTCACCTGATGAACTTTTCAACTACTGCTTTCTACAAGGCAGCTGCTCAACATCTTCTCAGCTTCGCAACCAATCCAGTTGCACGTTCACAGGACCTGTCAATCATTCGCAAACAAAGATCAAGCGTAAAATGCTGGAAGCAAAGGAAAAATGAAAGACAAAGAATTGGCTAAGTTTGAAGGAAAATGCACCTTCCTAGAAATAGGCGCCCAACTTTTTGGGCAATCAGATGCTATCTGCAAGCTTAGTAACCTCCAGGATGACCACCTCCATTTTGATCAATCTCAACAATGATACTGTCAGCGAGTTCAATAGATAAATCAAACATCTGACGACAAAGATCGATTTGGGGCAGTTTGAGGAAGATTGCAAAGTAAAAATTATGTCACAAAAGGTCAAAGGCTCCCCTTGTAGGGGCACCCATACTTTTGGGACCCTTAAACCAACTTTCACAACTTGCAAAGCCAGTCATCCTTTCTGGGACTGAACTAGCTATCCATCCCATGTTTCAACACTTCAGTTAGACTCATCAGTCTTCGGTGATCTCAAATCAGAGCACTGAGGGTCAAACTAGAGAAATTGAAGAACACCCAAGAAATTGACCAAGTCTGGTGAAAAATGCACCATCTTGGGAAAAGGCGCCCAAGAATTTGAGGCATTAGATTCAGGTTTTGAGCTTTGCAGCTCCCAAGCACACTTCATCAGAGTTGTTTCATCTCAACAGTGGATCTGTCAGCAACACTTGAAGATCAGCTGAGCAACTAGAATTAGGGATCAAACGGAGGCATTTCATCATAGAAAAATAATGAAAAAGTGTTCAACTCTTCAAATGGACGCATAAAGTCAAAGTAAGACTCAGTTGATTGAAGTTGTCTATTTAGATTTTAGAAGGCCTTTTCATGTCTTAAACGTCCCCAAATTGGTGGAAATTAGTGCTTTGAACTCCAGATTAGGCAGATGAACTCCTCAATCATGTGTTGGCGCTCAAACTTGATTGCTTCAACATCAAATGATATTTATCAAGCCTAGGCGTCATTATTCATCATTTGTCTTTGCAGGTTGAAGCTCAAGAACAAGCATTTTTCTGCTCCAACGTTTTTTGAAGATTTGATAGAGGGTTTTCCATTGTTCTTCATATTTTTGAAGATCAGTTGCATAGAGGGACAATTTATCAGAGGTTGGATCTTCAGGCGTAATTTTCTTGAAGATCGAGAGAGGCAGTTGATAACTTCCAAAATTCTTCTTGTCTTATTCCTCTATTCTTGTCTTTAGATCTTCTCGCATGTCCAAATAAACGGAGGTTATTCACAGATCTGACCTTTTGGGTATGATCAGCACAACTTTTTCAACAAAACCCATGTGTTAGATTTTTCTAGAAAAAGTAGCCTTGCTGCCCCTATTTTTAGGGTTTTCCAAAAAAAGTCACAATTTTGAAAATCAAACAAACTGGGTTTGTTCAGCATTGAAGTGCCTACAATAGCCACGTGTTAGATTTTTTTCAAAAAAAATACTTCTTGGCGGGGGCTATTTTTAGGGGTTTTCAGAAAAGTTGTCCTAACAACATCGTGTGCACAATCAATCTTTAAGGTTTTCAAAATGTAGTTCTCCCAGGTCGAATACAAGACCAAAACAGTCTTAGTTCATGACTTTCTGAAAACAATAGACACCGATCTGCATCAAGTACACCCAGAGGTCGACTCAAAAAAGTTGGAAGGCATTGACCTATGCACATTATAGAACATCGAGCAATCCGGATTGCTTGAGGCAACATCAATCCACATCACAGCACAGAGCGTGGAATTGGTAATAGCTTGCATTAAGCATTACAACCCTACCACACGAGAGATTCGATCAGTGGATGGACGAATGATATGTAGCCTCAAGCCGAGATATCGAAAGGTACGTTTCCATTCCACCATGCACGAAAAATGTGGTCATATCTATGAGAGAATGCGAAAGGCATTCGATGTGTTAAAAGACAAGTGTCAGAAGAGGATGGCAAAAAAATGGCTTAAAGGACAAAAGGCCAACTTGCCCAAGAATGTAGGGCGTGGAGAGTTCAAGGATGAGTATGCAGTGATGATCACTCTACTCAAATGCACCACTTGTCAAGAGGAGGTGAACAAATTTTAGTCATGGATGTACTATATCATCGCCAAAATTGTGAGCAACAGAGAACATTATGATTGGCTCGCCCTGATCAGTGATACGCTCCACAAGCAGATGACCGGATTCTTAGAGGCTCACAGGTTTCACATGTGTTCATATCTTGTATATCTGATTGCCTTCCAAGGCTAGTTTAGAGTGTTGAACAATGTGGGAACTTTGGGTGTGCAAAAGGTTCACGAGTATTTCTCGCAGCTCGAGTTCACAAAAGCAGAAAGACATTTCAAGTGAGTAAATGATATCTTCCTGATGCACACCGTGAGAGACCTCGGTCATGAGTTGCATATACGCATATCACCAGCAACCAAGGAGGCAATGGTAGATTGGGTGGATTGGTTCATCCAGTTCCCCACTTTCACCTACATACGCGTGTATGGGTACTCCGGTCATCTCGCCATGTTACCTCACTATCCATCAGATAGGGTGGTCTTCATGGAATTCTTACGATAGTTGTACGAGATACATTCTCATCTGCGTAACAAACGCAAGACGGCCGCAAACTTTCCTTTTGAGATGGGACTTTACAAGTGCAAGACAACGGTTGATGCCAAGGCCATAGGCCACGAAATGGTGAGACTTAATCTTAAGTATCTCATCGAGAGACGATCGTATGATCCTTGGGGTCGCTATGCAGCACACCTGGCGCAATACTCTTCACACGAGTCTTCCATGGAGGACTATTGGGTCAATTGTGAAGACGAGTTCGAAGTGAGAAGACGTAGCTACAGCTGTTTCAGATTTCCTCAAATTGTTGACTTCATGTTAGAGAACGTGGAAGGCTTATCCGATGATGATGGGGAAGTTATTCTTCCCTCATTCTTCCTAGATCAAGTTGATGCGCAACCACTTCGAGCTATGGACTAGTATGCCAAGGAAAGTACGTCTATTGAGGAAAGAACAAGTAGGGTTGTCAGAAGCAGTCAACTCTACTTGGACAGTAAAAGGACAAGGAAGGTAGTTATTCCCCGCACAGAGCTTCCATCGGTTCATTCTTCACTACCTTCCACGCTGAGAGCTAAGCCGAGACAAAAGAAATGGAGTAAGCCTCCTAAAGGAGCCGAAATGTTAGCACACACAAGGGGAATAATACCAATTGTTGATACAAATCAGCAAGAGGTACATGTGGAGACAGCCACAAACATAGCTGAGCCAGTGATGGAAGCAGCTACAATTGAGATAGAGCCAATAATGGAGACAATTACAGCCGAGATAGAGCCAATAATGGAAATAGTTGCAGTTAATGCAGTACCAGAGATGGAAGCAGAGCCTCTCACTTCGCCACCACCGCAATAGTCATTGGTCCCCATTGACTTGGATTCGCCACCACGCGACACTGCAACACAATCCCATTCATCAGGCATTCAAGGGCCTAACATTCCTCCTTCCAACGAGGCTAGTCAAGATTCATTTTGGCTTGAGAGTCTCCTAGGAAGGAAGAGAGAAAGACCGTCCTATTAGCTGGACTTCATAGAATTTGACCATGTCCCTCAAGACATGCCAATAAAGAAGCTGAGGAAGCAGGCCCATGTAGGAAAGAATGCTGACAATGAAATTGTCATAGAGACAGCTGTGCCACTTGAAGACAAGAATGCAAATGAGGTAGAGGTTGATGACTTCACCCTGTTGAAAGTCAACCTCGGTAAGACCATTCGTCAAGTAGAGGCAGATCTCCTTGAAGTTGCATCAGTAAGTGTCAAAGAAAGAATGGCAAAGGACGACAAAGACAAAGCAGCCCTAAAGGATGAAACCAACAGCTGAGATTATATATATCTAGCTTGATGCACAGTACACCAAACATCTCGGCCTTGCCTCGAGAGATGCTAGACCTCCTCGCGGAGCAAAATCACCACCAGCTGATCCTATTTGGAAAAAACTTGAGAAATCAAGTGGAAGAATTTGTCATCAGGGGTCGGTGTATACTTGTAGAGCTGTACTAGCTAAGGTATAGAGCCCATGAACTTCGTGTGGAGATTCAACAATTAGAGCGGGACACAACAGAGAAGAGGCCTGCAGAAGAGATCACTCTCTCAGACTTGCAGATGGCGTACGATTCAGTTACCATAGAGGAGAACAAGCAGCATCTTTTCTCTTGGAAAGAACAACTTGCATACAAGGTGAAAGCCTATGATACCAACTCTGTGGAGTTGATTGAGTACCAACAAATTGTGGCAGGTGTATACTTGTAGAGCTGTACCAGCTAAGGTATAGAGCCCATGAACTTCGTGTGGAGATTCAACAATTAGAGCGGGACACAACAGAGAAGAGGCCTGCAGAAGAGATCACTCTCTCAGACTTGCAGATGGCGTACGATTCAGTTACCATAGAGGAGAACAAGCAGCATCTTTTCTCTTGGAAAGAACAACTTGCATACAAGGTGAAAGCCTATGATACCAACTCTGTGGAGTTGATTGAGTACCAACAAATTGTGGCAGGTGTTATCAAGTTCGTGAGAACATTGGTAACATCTATCCCTTGCCTTTACCAGCACGAAGGAGGTGCATACATCGAGCTAGCTGAGGTGCAAACACAGTTCCAGGATCTCATCCGTGGTAGTTTTTGTAGTGACCCTGCTGGTTGCAAGTTGAGTAAGATTGTTGTCATGTCAACAAGGCTAGATGACGCAGCTGCAAAGAATATTGAATATCAGCAGCAGATTGCGAGTGGTGAAGAGATGCTGCGGCGACACATCATCATCCTACGAAGCATTAATTGTCTAGAGGCAGAAGAAGTGAACGAATGGCTAGAGGAATTGTTGACTAGAGGTGATGAGGTGTAAAACACCCAGTTAGGACATCCTACCTGTCCAAAATAGCATTTATGACAAACAGCAGTTAACTTGATGCCTCTTTCCAAGTTAATTCACTGTCCCATTGATCATGCATGTCTATCTCCACTAATTGTGGATGTCTATTTTAGAGGCACTTTTGTATTTGGAGTTCTCTTTTAGTTTAGTTTCAGTTAACTGAAGTAGATTTCCAGTTAACTGTTAGGTAACCTACTTTTAGACATAGGAATAAATCTTGTAGATTGGCAAGAACTAAGTGTTAACTCAAGGAGATTTTAGGGTTGCCTACTCCTTTGAGCTTCTATAAATAAGAGCCTTTGCTCATTATTTTGTAACTTTACTTGACGATAGCAAAACGCTGAGCTAAAAATCCTTCAACTTTGTTCGCTTAGTATATGTTCTTGAATTGTATTTGTTATAGTTAAATGCCAAGTACAACTTGCATTCTCTCTATTTAGATAGGTGTCTTCAATCCATGTTCATGTATTCTTGGTTGATCGCTTCATGTGTGATTGTCTCTTTGACACAAGTTGCTGTCCCAAAGTGTAATCTTTGATCGAAGTTGGGATAATAAATCAGGAGAGCCTTGGGCCTTTGATCTAAAAGTCTCAAGATTTGTCATTGTATGTTGTTCTTAATAATCTTCCTTTCGATCTACACCTCTGAAAGAGCATTGTCTCTCCTTGGGAATTTAGAGGGTAGGATTATTGTTATTTGTTGTTTCTAGTAGTCTACCTTTCAGCCTACACCTCGGAGGACTTATTGCCACCTTGGGAATCTTGAGATCTTGCCTACCGTTTGAAGATTACTTGTGTGGATTCTATTTTGGTATAAATCTGGAAGTTCAGAGCCTTTGGATGCATTCTGTGAGATAGTTCGTCTAAGTGATCGAACCGTTCCATTCCCGCTCCTATGCCCCTCTTGCTCTATTTATCTTAAGGAGATAGGATAGATTAAAAGTTAGCTTAGTTGTAGTTAAGATCTGCAGAAACCAGAGAAAACCTTAGCTACAACACATTGTGCTTTATGCACCCTTGTGCCTTGCCGTTGAGTAAAAAGATAGGAACATTAGTTTACTTTACTTTTTATGGAAACATCAGCAAAAAGAGGGAGCTTCCCCTCCTAATTCGAAGAGCAGTTACTACACACTGTGCATAGCTGGCCGTTTCCAATAAGCACTCCAGAGGTGCTAATTGAAATGCCAACATATTCCCATGATAATAAAAATTTGTTGCAGCTGTTTCTAAGCACTAAATTCAGAAATATTGATAGGTTCAATGTTTCACCAACTGTTTGATGAATTGGCTGGGAGTAGGAAATCAGAAAATTTGCAAGTTTTTTGAAATATTTTTGTTGGCACTTTACATGATGTAAATTGCTAGTGGATCTCCTATTCTTTAAACTTCAAGGCCTTGCATGCAACTTGTCTTCCTTTGGTGAAGTGCTCATCACGCTAGAACATTTAGGATCCAGTAAGGGAAGTATGTTTAATGCGTGTACAGCAGAGAAGATTGTGCAATTCTTCTTTTAAAAATGGCAATATCCTTCCTCTATAGTTGCTGCCACTACTGTATCTTGACATTAAATACTAGCAGGCGTTGTGTTAGTGAATTGTTAGTGAAATTGTCAATGAAAGGTTGATGCATGACAACTATTTGTTAAAATGTCCATGAATTGTTGAATGCTTGCAAATGTTTGTGAATATTCCCACGATATTAAAAATTTGTTGCAGCTGTTTCTAAGCACTAAATTCAGAAATATTGATTGGTTCAATGTTTCACCGACTGTTTGATGAATTGTCTGGGAGTAGGAAATCAGAAAATTTGCAAGTATTTTGAAATATTTTTGTTGGCACTTTACATGATGTAAATTGCTAGTGGATCTCCTATTCTTTAAATTTCAAGGCCCTGCATGCAACTTGTCTTCCTTTGGTGAAGTGCTCATCACCCTAGAACATTTAGGATCCCTTAAGGGGAGTATGTTTAATGTGTGTACAGCAGAGAAGATTGTCCAATTCTTCTTTTGAAAATGGCAATATTCTTCCTCTATAGTTGCTGCCACTATTGTATCTTGACTTTAAATACTAGCAGGGGTTGTGTTAGTGAATTGTTTGTGAAATTGTCAATGAAAGGTTGATGCATGACAACTATTTGTTAAAATGTCCATGAATTGTTGAATGCTTGCAAATGTTTGTGAATATTCCCATGATAATAAAAATTTGTTGCAGCTGTTTCTAAGCTCTAAATTCAGAAATATTGATTGGTTCAATGTTTCACCAACTGATGAATTGTCTGGGAGTAGGAAATCAGAAAATTTGCAAGTTCTTTGAAATATTTTTGTTAGCACTCTACATGATGTAAATTGCTAGTGGATCTCCTAGTCTTTAAACTTCAAGGCCTTGCATGCAACTTGTCTTCCTTTGGTGAAGTGCTCATCACCCTAGAACATTTAGGATCCCTTGAGGGGAGTATGTTTAATGTGTGTACAGCAGAGAAGATTGTGCAATTCTTCTTTTGAAAATGGCAATATCCTTCCTCTATATGGTTCTAAACCCCAAAATTGTTATTCTGAAAGTCACCATCACTAACGATTTATGGTAATATTATTGCTAAACTTTGAACATCAGTGGCCATGGATGATGATGTCAGCCAGAAAGGTGAAAATAAACATCAGCATCCATGGATGGTGATGCCAGTGAATTGGTTTTTGAAGGGTCTAAAAGGGCCTAGTAAGGGTGTCTATTCATAGGTAAATAGACAATATGGGCTTTTAGGAGGTTATCGATAAGTTAACCATATGCAGATATGAAGGGAAGATCATCATAGGGATGCTATGATAACTTTTCAAGTGTCTTGCTTGGCTGCTGTTATCCAACAGCTGGGTGCTGAAAGTAATTTTAAGTTTTAGTTTTAGATTTCTTTTTCTATTTTGAATTGAGCATTGAACTCTTCTAGCTTTTCTGCTTTATGTATATTTTGAGGGATTCTAAGTTCTTGAAGGTAGGTTGTTTTTGTTTCTAGAATGAAGTGCTTTATCTTCTGTTTTATTTATCTTTTTTTGCTTTAGTTTTTATAAAGCCCCAAAGATTCTCATAGTCCATAAAAGAGATTTTGGGTGCATAACTTGGTAGCGGGAAAAAGGATATAGAATGCAGATAAAAAACAGTGTTTGAGAGTAATTCAGTTTCAATTTAGTAACCGACTTTTTTTAAAGTGTTGGTTGTTTGTATTTTCATCAGTCCGTGTTTGCAAGTTATCATACTTGGGTCTGCTGTTTTGATTGAAGTTGCAGTTTGTAGTCGGATTATTTTTCTGAGTGCAGAATCTGCTTACCATGGTCTAAAAAATTAACATGCTATGAGGAAGGAAATTATAGAAGGATCTGACCTACAAGACATATTTCCAAACGATACTTGAGCTAGTCCATCCCAATTCCAAATATGAAAGCTTAATGTGCCAACAAGTCTCAACAAAGCAAATACACACATCCATTCTTTGGTAACTTGCTTCTTTCTACAATTTTCTCAAATAGCTGAGTCTATTATAGTTGAGGCTATCTCAGGAGCTCCATATTCTCCATGCAGCACATACCTCCAGTGGTTTATGAGTTCTGGCAGGGATGCCGACTGGATTTGTAGGGGAGAGATGTAGGTTACCATTTTGTATTAGTTAGATATATCCTATAGTTTTCTTACGTTGGAGTTATTTAGCTAAAGACATAATAAATAAAGATTTCAGTCACTCATGTTTTGTGTTATGTCTGAACAAGAATAAATTTTGTTTCTGATTAGTTGAAGACTGATTCAAAGATGTTTGTTTTTTGGTGTCAACTGATAAACCTTGTTGGCACTTGCTATCTTCATATTAGTTGTTTTTGAGGATTATTCAGGGGATCTCTTCTTTTGCTTCTCCTTGGTCTGGTGATATTGATGTACATAAGCAACTGAGCATATGAATAAATAGCCAAGATTCTATTCTCAGTTTGTTTAATTTCTCTTTGATCTGGTTGTGCATATCCATCTCTATTTCCTATACTACAATGGTAATATGAAATAAAGTGAAATATGCTAACCAATTTTTTCTTGAAGACTTACACACATAATCAGCACTAGCCAACTTGATTAGCGTTAGCTCCAAATAGGAAAACAAACTTGAAAGAACTCACACCAAGAATGCACACTCAATCCCAAGGAGGGATAGGTGTTGTCATATGGCGGAGGAGCGGAGGAGCTAATTGAAAACAAGTACTTGAATTTAACAAACTCAACGTCAAGAATGTGCACACAAGATCCCGTTGAGGGCGAGGTGCTAACATATGACGGAGTGATTACTTAGAATTGAAACTAGTAGGCGGATAACCAGCCATGTAGCTACAGTAATCTAATTTATCCGCTGCGGCGGGCATCCACAGAATTGTGGGGATTCACCACTTGAAAGTGGGTACAATGATTTAACAAGTTCTTTCTCCGCACTGGCGGTAAACCGTCCAGGGGTAATTAATTGGAAATATAACAAGTAGTTGCAGCAATAACATAGGTTAGATTAGTACTACTAATCAAAACCTTACAATTCAAAAGACTGCAAAAACATGTATTACAATGATAGAGAAATAAGATTAGAAGATAAGAATGAATTCCAATGATGTTTCTTTGCTCTCCAATGATAGAATTATGATCAAAACAGAAAACTTATGAATCTGATATAAAATCTTGAGTTCTGGAATTTCTTATCAGCAAACTGGAAATCAATAAAATATTCATAACTCACTCATTTCACCTCCAAATCGAATGAGACTGAATGCAATGGACTTCTGGAAGGTAGGCGACCAAGCTAGGATGAAGAACAGCAACAAATCTCGTTCTTTATTTTCTGACACAATTCCCAATGCAAGCTGAAAGGTACGGCCTTGAGAAGGGGCGATTTTTACTTTAAAAATCTGAGACTTCAAAATAAAATCTCAAACTTGGAGGAAAGGGGCACCCTTGTCAACAGGGGCGCCCTTGTCAAACAATTGCAATGCAAAAGTACCCAGAACCAAATAAATTTTATTCCAAGAGCTGCTAACAAAATTCACTTTCAGCTGTAGATGCATCAGCAACTTCAAAATCTGGAAATTTCATCAAAACTTCAACTATGAGCACAAATCTGCTAGTTTGGATGAGAAGCAGCAAAGTCCAACTAGGTGTTGTATTTCAAACACGAAATTGGATAATGGCTAGGAGGTAGCATTCTCGAAGCAAGAGTTCAAATGTCATTCCGACAGCATAACAGTATGATAACATGAATGGATGCAAAGCTGGAGCAAAAACCTTCATTAAATAGAAGCTTACAAAACTCTTCAGATTCTTGAGAAGGTACACCAAAAGACAAAGGAGTCTTTTCAAATTTCCAAAAACAATCAACTTCTCAAGATGGCGTCCTTTTTGCATATTATGAATTTCACTTTATTTAAAAAGAATCTCATTTAAAAGTGGCGTCCACTTTTACCAAGGAAAAAGACAATAAATAAAATATAATTAATTCCTCATGAAGGCGTCCCCCTTCCAAGTCCACTTTTTAAACACAACATAAAGTTGTTCTCCTAGGCCAAGGGGGTCAACTGCAAATAATAACATAATTGCCCTGATTCTCCAAAATTAAACCATTAAAAGCCAAACTTGAATTGCAAGAGATGCTCCAACTGAAAATGAAGCCTTGAAAGCTGACAAACTCCATATTGCTTAAAATAGAATTTACTATAAATAGTAAACTCTCAGAAATGCCAAAGAACCTCAGAACTGGAAACCCTAATTTTTCCTCACACACGCCTATAGGCTTCCGGAATAGGCTGATGAGTGTCAGGATAGATTACTGATGAGAAGGGGACATTACATAAAGCCTCAGTGTCCTCACCATAAGATTTATGATCGTGTCAAACTTTGGTCCTAGAAACAAGACAAATACCAACTGCTTGAATAGCATAGTATGAAAGTAAGAAAATTAAAGATATTAAACCCTAAAAAGTTGGCAAGAAATCTTAAAATATTCAAACAATAGAACTATTAATTATGAGATGAAAAATAAGTGTTATAGGATCCTGGATCTTTGTATGCTAAAGCTGCACATTTAACATCATTATAAACAACTTATTTGATAAATATCCAAATTTCAACAACTGACGCATCTTACACTTGAAGTAGCAAGTAATCAGAAATTCAAGAATAGGATAGTAGATATTATTAGGTAGGATGTATTCCTTGTTATGAAGCTAATCTATAGTTTAGTGTTAGTCCCTATTTAACTGTTCTCTAGTTTATATGCCAAAGAAAAAGCATTTTGAATTCTGATAGCACCCAAAATATTTATATTCCCTCTGAGATTTTTAATTTTTATTTTTTTCTAACAGGTATAATTGAAAGAGTAGAGACATTGGCTATTGAACTTTTCAATAAATTTAGAACATTGTTGGTCTCTAACAGGTACAAGTTCTGAGGCTAGTGGATATTGTAACTGCTGATGCTATTGATTTTGATTATATGCAGAACCATTCCCTTATCACAACGTTCAAGAGCAGTTGCATTTGTCTTTAGCGGTTTGAGTGTTGGAAGTGTTCTAGGGTGAGTAATCTATGTGTTTGGTTTGCAATAAGAAATTCTTGTGTTAGATCTAATCTTGTAATTCTATCCTATATTTTATTGTATATAAAATGGTAAAACCATGCTTTTGAAAATGAAAAATGCTTCGAGGAAAAACCTAAGTGAAGGAAACAAGAGCCTGACATGAAAATATTAACACGGAGATGAATTTGAATGGAATGAATATACAGAATATGAGATAAACATATTTATTTCCAATATGTAGTTTATTCTCTAACTGGAATTTAAAATGGTTGAAGGTTATTTAGCATGTTATTTAAGGTGCAAAATAATTAGTTTTGTTTTTTGCATGGTGCTCATATCATGCTAATATCACACTTACTATAAAGACTTTCCGTCATTCTTTTGAAAAAATGTGCAAAAGGATTTGCTATTCAAAGCTTTGCTGCACTTCCTTTGCCCATAGGAATGATTATTTCTTTAATAATATTTTATGATGTGCTGCTGTGTGGGGATAATTCTTGAAGAAGCATCAATGGTAGCCAGTCAAACTTAGGAAGCCTCTTAACTTGGATCTTTGTTTGCAGGATCAACTTTAGCTCCGGCTTCAATAATGCACATCTTTCTTGCCAAAAGTAAAAATGGATTTCATATAATAATTGTTTTCTTCTAATATTGACAACACTAAGTCTTCATGACAAAGACGGTTCTTCTAGGATTAGAATATGAGTAAGAAATATTACTCAGAGTAGATTAAACTATTGCTAGTGCATAAGTTAATTGAAAGAGTGTAACCTTGAACTCACAATGGCCATGTGTGCAGAAGGCTGTTTAAGAACATTTTTTTCTACTATGATTTTGATAGTATCCAGAGTGAAGGGCCAACTTGGTAAAATAATTTTTACCATTCAATTTGTTAAATATCTTGTCATTAAATGGTGTTGTGAATTTGTTTTTAATAGTTCTTCAATCCTTTGAAGTAAGTATAGAGACAATAAGATCCATCTTTCTTTTTCACAATTATGATTGCATAATATGGGCTCTTTCTTGGGATTATAACACTTGAGTCAAACAATTTATCTACCAAATGGAACTTCTGTTTTATGACGATGAGGATATTAGTATCTTTGACTGTAGGTGAATTTTAATTATGTGTTCATTTTTTCAGTTAGAGGAAATCTCAACAAGAACTCCTTAAAAATTATTTCTATTTTATCAACAATTCTACTCATTGCTTGGATATACACCTTTTGTCTCATTGTAACCACTCCAATAGCGTAACACCTAGCTATAAAGTTGGAGTTTATAATCTCCATTCTATAGGATGATACTATATGTAATTTCCCCATTTTTAGAAATATTGATTTGTGAGCTTTTGCCTAGTTTTTGAGTTTTCTCGTAAGCTTCTTAGTGAGTTGGGGAGAACTCCAAATTCCTTGGAATGTTCAAGGTTGGTCAGCAATGAGTTTGGTTCTTGGAAATGAGCTCAGTTGATAGTATGGATCATTATGCCACTTTCAAAAGTCATTTTTGAGACTTGGGGTGTTCTCCAAACTTTTTGGAGCAGTCTATTTTTAGTAAGTCACCCGGTTGGCTCCGATCATCATCCTACATCTTCAATATCATCTTGGTGTGATAAAAGTTTGATTCTGATGCAGTTTCAGTGCTTTCCGTATCTTGGGTAAGCTATTGAGTTATTATTTAATTAATTCACTTAAGTTGTCTAATGTTGGGAAATAATAAAAGAACTTAGTGTAATAGTTCATTGGAAAGGTGTTAAATTGTATTTTAAGTTGGACGCCTAGGCTTGATGATCTTTTCTCATGAAAAGTAATATTATTTTTCCTAAAAGGTCTTTTTGAGGGAAAAGAGAATTATTATATTTTAAAATTGAATATTTCCCTACAGAAAGCTATATAAGGTGTTGGGCTCATTTGAGAGATAGACTTGAGAATATGATATTGTTATGCCGTTGGAATGAACTTGAGTTCTTCCAAAGCTTCTTGAGGACAAAAGCCCTTTTGGAGTAACTAATTTCGGGGATCAAAACCCCCTAGCTAGTCTTGGTAATTCCATCCAAAGATTACAATGGTGCTACAAAACGAAAATTCAGATTGTGGGTTATTAAAATGAAGATTTTAATCTTGGGTTTCCCATCCGTCTGTGGGTGATAACTAGTGCTTGGAGTGAGTACTGTACCACTCAATCTGAAAATCTCCTTCCAAAATGTGGTTAGGAACTTGCTGTCCCTATCACTCACAATGTTTTTAGGCAGCCCATGCAATCTGAATACCTCTCCGAAGAACAAATCAGCAATTTGTGCTACTGTAAATGAGCTGGTAATGGCAAAAAAGTGAGCAAACTGTGTCAATCTATCAACAATGACATATATGCAATCTCTCCCTTGCACCTTAGGCAAGCCCGTGATGAAGTCCATGGAGATACTTTCCATTTTGATTGGGAATGGGTAAAGGCTGCAACAAACCGAGAGGAGGTGTGTGCTCATTTTTGTTTTGTTGGCAGATTCGACACTCCTTTATCATAGCGAAGGACTTCATCCTTGAGCCCTTTCCATGAAAATCTCTCCCGAATCTGCCTATATGTTTTGAAATAACCTTGGTGACTAACCAAGGGAATGTCATGAAATGATTGAAACAACTTCGCTTTGAGCTTCAATTTTGGCACCAAGAAGACTCTATCCTTGTGCAATATCAAATCATTCACCACTTTGTACATTTCATTACGCAAAGTACCATAACTATGCTGGAAGCGAAGGAATTCTTAGCATACTCTACAATAATCTACTCCTTCCAATCAACAGTAATCAACACCAATGAACCCAAGTGTGGCCTTCTCGACAAGGTATCAACCACTATGTTATTCTTCCCTTTGACATATTCGATGTCAAAATTGCAAGCTTGGAGCTTACTCACCCACTTTTGTTGTCTATCATTGAGATCCTTTTGATGCATGAAGTGCTTAAGACTGTTGTGATCAGTCTTCACAATGAACTTGCCTCCAACCAAATACTCCCTGAATTTGGCCAAGGCGTGCATAATAGCAAGAATCTCTTTGTCATAGATGGAGTATGTCCTCTCTACACCCCTCAATTTTCTACTCTCAAAGACAATAGGATGTTTGTCTTGCATTAGGACAGCACCAATACCTTCTCCAGAAGCATCACACTGCAACTCAAATGGCTTAGAGAAGTCTGGTATAGCCAAAACGGGACATGAACTCATAATTTGCTTGAACTGATCAAAGATCTTCTGTGCTTTTTTGGACCAAGTCAATGTCCCCTTTTTGGTAAGATCTGTGAGAGGAGCAACCATCTGAGAATAACCCTTCACAAATATTTTGGAGAATCTAGAAAGACCTAAAAAACGCTTCAACTGAGAGAGGTTTTCTAGTGGAGGCCAATCCAAAATAGCCTTAATCTTCTCCTGATCAACATTAACCCCCTTAAAGCTGATCACATGACCAAGATAGAGAAGCTTGGTCATCCCAAATTCACATTTGGATTCTTTTGCAAACAAGGACTCAGACTCCAAAATGCTAAGCGCCTCCTCCAAGTGCTTTAGATGCTCTTTCCACATCTTATTGTAGATTAGGATGTCATCGAAGAAGATAAGCACAAACTTCCTCAACTACTTGTTGAACACCTTGTTCATGCAAGACTAGAAGGTCGTGGGTGCATTAGTCAACCCAAAAGGCATGACTAGGAACTCAAAATGCCTAAATTGGCATCTGAAGGCAGTCTTCTCAATATTTGCTTCTCTCATTCTGATCTGATGGTAGCTTGATTTGAGATCTATCTTAGAGAAGTAAACAACTCCATGTAGCTCATCAGTCCTTAGAATAGGATATTGGTTTTTGATTGTTTTATGGTTGAGGGCCCAATAATCTATGCACATGTGCATAGTGCCATCCTTCTTCACCAAAATCATTGCAAAAGCGAAAGGACTCTTGCTTGGGCAAATGTGACCCATGTCCAAGAGTTCTTTGATGGCTTTCTCTATCTCATATTTTTGCCTTTTTGGATATCGGCATGGAGTAGTTATGACTGGTTTTGCTTCTTCCTCAAGCTCAATGACATGCTCAATCCCCCTTTTAGGAGGTCTTCTTGGAGGAAATCCACCAAACACTTTGCTACGCTTGGAAATCAAAGCTTGCACATCAAGATGATAATGTCTCTTATACTTCGGAGGATTGGAAGGCATGATCAAACACTCTGCTGCCCACTCTACCATGTCATGATGAATCAGCCTTTCCATCCCTTTGAATGAAACAATACGAGGGCCTCTCAAAACCACCTCCTTCCCATTTGATGTAAACTTCAACTCCATGGTTTGAAGGTTCAAAGTGATCTCTCCAAGAGATCGCAGCCACTAAATAGCAAGCACTGTATCTGTATCACCAATGCTCACAACATAGAAGTTATCTTTGATTTTGTAATTACCTAACTGGATAGACATGTTAGAGATCTTGCGAGTGCAAGTGATTGCGAAGCCATCAGCTACCATGAACTTGCAACCTTCAAATTCTTCTGCCTTGAGGCCTCTCTTTGCAACTATCCCTTCGTCAATGAAATTGTGTGTTGCTCCAATATCAATTAGAGAAACGATTCGTTGCCCACAAAGCACTCCACGAACTCTAAATGACTCTTCTTTTGAAAACTAGAAAGTTGGGCAAATGCACCCCCACTTCCTTGGTCTTCTTCTACCTCTTCTTCTTTTTCCTCAAAATCAGACTGCTGTTCTGACATATCAGATTTTGATCCATCATCAGAATATACCTCCATGTGATGAGATTTGCCTCTTTCAAAGAACTTGTGTCCTGGAGCGCATGGTTCCTTGCAAGTGAAGCACGATTTCTTTCTTCAAAGCTCATTACGGAGGTCATCATCCATCCGTGAAGGAAACTTCTTGGTCTGATTTGAATCCTTATGGAATGGCTTCTTATCCTTCCTATGTGAAAGAGGCTTGGACTGGAATTTTGGCCTAGGGGCAGCCAACTCCATACTTCTTGATATTTTGATTGTCTCTGCAAGAGTGGGTGGATCAAAAGCCTTCACCCACCCCTTCAATGGTTCCAATAGTCCTTCTGAGAAAATAAACAAGTCTTCTTTCAGTGATGCTGGGCACCATCACAGAAAGTCCCTGGAAATCTGTCATGTCCCCTTCTAGTTGACATCTCTCAGAGCACAGGATTAGCCTATTATGCGACCCTCGTAGGCTGATAGGATGGATAGAGGGTCTTGATGGAGCTTGGCTCAGCTTCAGATTGTCAGTAGTTGGTCAGTTGGCTTTCGTTCGGGCTCATTCGGACACTTCTAGCCTGAGTTGCTATTTTTAGCAGTATCTGGCACTCAGCGTGAGACCCCTGCTATTTTTAGCAGTATGGATTGATAGCGTTCAGAATCACTTCTTTATTCGTCAGCTTCAGACGGCTCGTGCATGGGGTGATTATTGAGAGAGATATTAATATTTAATTGATTTAATTAAATATTAATTATTGGAGTTTATAATATAAAGTTATAATATTATTATATTATAACTTAAGTGATTTTGGCTGAGGGGTCGCCCATCATGGAAGGGGACGTTTTTAATTATATTTTATAATTAAAAATTTGTCAGAAGACTATGGAAATATTAAAATAAAAAGTTCGAACTTTTTAATGCTTCCCTATTATTAAGGAAATCGCACTTTTCAGTGTGTATAAGGTATTTGCATTGGAAATCGAGCCCATCATGATTATTGTGAATTGAAAATTGATCAAGTTTCGTCAGAGCACGGAAGCCTAGGGTTTCAGTCTCAGAGCATTGGGGAACGAGCCATCTCCAGTGAGAGCGATTCAGAGGGTGTGAGATATCATCCGATTTATTGCCAGGCAGTGGGATTTCTTCATCCAGAAGAGATCATAGAACTTCACAGATCATTCATTATCAGAGGTTTTGTTGAGGGTTTCATCCAGAGGGCATATATCCATCAAGGCGCATCATATTCTAGAGTTTGAACATTGATCTCAGGAGTCCGTACATTTTGTACTTGCTGTTCTGACACAACCGTACCACTTGCAGCAGGCCGTACTTCCTCTCTTTCAAGCCGTCCTCAAATCTTGTGCAAATCGCCTATGCTTTGGGGTCTTGGTCTTCTTCTTTGGTGGCGCCACAGCATCTGGGTCACATTACAATTGTTTTCAGAGGGAGAAGAGCAAATTCTTAACAGCCGTACCATCTCAAGCAATTTATCAGCAAGCTGCAAATACCAGGTTTTTTTCATTAAATATCATCGCCTTTTTACTTGCATGTAATTGGATCTCATTTGTAATAAGTCCAGAAGTTAAATAAATAGACTGGCATCAATATTTGCAATAGATTCTCTTATTTCCGGAGCTATAAGATTTTATCTAGATTTTATATCATTTATTTGCAAAATCGCCATTTTCAATATTTATGCAAAAACACAAAAAAAACCAAAAACTGCAAAAACAAACAAAAAAACAGTCAGAATCAGAATTAGGGGGAAACAAGGGTTTCTACAAAATCATAAATGTAATTGTCAAGTGAGCCATGTTGCTTCAGTTGGGCAAGCACACAAAATTTCACCTCAGGATCTTTTGTGTAAATCTTTGGATGAGTTTGTTAGTGAGATCATCATATATCACAATAAGGTTATGGCCAAGAGTGACCAAACTGTGATACCACCATTCATGGGCAGCCCCATCCAAATGAAGAGTAGCAAACTTGATGGCATCTTGCTCTAGCATTGGCCTCAATGAAAGGTAGTTATCGAGCTTCTGGACCCACGATCTAGCAAAACACTTATCACTCCCGTCAAAATGAGCTAGGGTCGCCTTCCCAAGGGCTTGTTGATAATCCCTTGGAGGCATAGGAGCACAATTCTCATATCTTCCACCTCCTATCTTCTTCTAGTTCATGAATTGGTCCAAAGTCAATATCTCACGTATCTCTACAGCAAGGGTAACATACTCCATGTAGCTATTTCTCACTTCATTAGACATAGGAGTTGGAGCTTCTGGTTTTGCAGGAGGTTCCTCCCTTCAAGTGAAGGTCGGTTGGAGAGGTCTAAGAGTGGATCCCTTGGTCACTTCAATAGTATGGCCACTTTTCCCTCCATTGAGTTTGATGTTTGAGGCACTAGTCTCACTATTCGAGCGTTGAGGTGTAGGAGTTATGTTTTGGCTCATCTTAGCGAACAACTGTGACATCATGTCAATCATAGAATCACACTTCCTCTCAGCTCTGACATTTGGACTCTCCTTTTGGGCTGGTCCCTTATCCTTTTTTGCCATGTTCTCAATTGCATAGCCATGGTTTTTGAGAACCTCTGAAAATATTCCCTCAATAAGAATGGAAGGAGTTTGAAATTGCTCTCTTCTGCTTTCTGTTGTAATATTTGATTTCTCTATCACTCATTGAAAATTTCTGTCAACTGTAGGCACTAAAAGACACAAGTTGGCAGGATAACTAACTCTGATACCACTGTAATAACCACCCCAATTTTTTCGACAAATTTTCAACTGTTAGCGTTAGATGAAATACAAAGATAAGCAATTGTAAAGCAACCCTCCACTTTTTGATCACTCAAATCCCAGTATGGGCAAGGTGAGAGCATACGGTGAAAGGGGATCTTGCAATAACTGAATTAACAAGCTAACTAGAAATGAACAACTCCCACTTTCTGATCACCTAGATCCCGATGTGGGCAAGGTGAGAGCATTTGGTGGTTGGCTTACAATATTGAAAACTTCTCTATACTACCACTAATCAAGTGCAGGAAAGTAAACATCCGCTTGTTCAACGGAAATTACAAGAAGGGAAATGCATTTGGTGGCAAGCTGACTAACCTCCACTTTTTAGCGGGCAACAAGAAAGGAAATATAAGAAACTCGACCGCTTATTTAGTGGGAGTGAGTACATAAAGCAAAGGCTCAACCACTTATTTAGTGGGAGCAACCACTTATTTAGTGGGGTAAGCATCCAAAATATCAAGAAATCAAATAGCTGTTTGGTACTACCGAATCAACGTTACAATGAGTGTCCAAAACAAGATATTAAGAAATAATCAAGCCAATATGATAGCCTAATGTATCATTGAACAATCTCTACAACATAGGAACACTTAGGCATCATAAAACATGAAATTACCAAAGAGAATCAGGTCTGACATGACTGGTGCAGCAGTTTGATATGCACGAACAACGAACATGAAAACACCCTCATAAAATGATCATATCTCCTCCAATACTCATTGAAATGAAGCCAAATCACTTGCAAACAAACCCTCACTGCTAGGTGTCCAAGAAAGGGCAGTAAGGCGCCACCTACTGTTAATGTTTTGAGCAGCTTCGGGTTCATCCTTCCAGCCACGAGTGAAGACATAATAAATGTAGCCTATCGGCTATTTATAAGAGTCATCTATTTTGAGCGCCTCTCTTGGCAACATTACGATTTCACTTGAGGCCGACATTCTTTATGATTTGAAATTAATATTGTATTCTGGCCGACATTCTTTATGATTTGTAATTAATACTTATTCTGGCCGACCTGATGATATGAAGAGGTGCGACCTCTCTAATTTGTATATATACAAGGTTCATCCTTCCTTTGTAAAATCATCAAGAAAGTGCAAATTACCTTCAAGTGCGAATTTCTTCTAAGAGCGAATTTGTTCAAGGATCAAGTCAAGTGCGAACTTCTTCTAGTGACAAGTGTGAACTTCTTCTTGTGTCAAATGCGAATCTTCTTCAAGTGCTGAGTCCGAAGTTTATCTAATGCTGAGTTGCGAATATTCTTGAAGGTCAGAATTATACTGTCTGAAGCGCAGGTCTGTATCTGTTCTTTGTATCTGGTGAAGGTACAGATTTTTGGCCTTCTGTTCGGCCTCATTGTAAAGTGAATTGTTGCCACTGTTTATATAAATAAGAGAGATCTTTGTTGCTGGGTTTTTCTCCCTCAAGAGGAGGGTTTTCCCAGGGTATCTGCTGTGTTATTTTGTCTATTTTTGAATTATTTTTCTGTGCATATAATCTGTTCACTTAAAATTTACACCTACAAGTCTAATTTTCGCCAGCATGCATTCCAAGACATGCTCAACCAAAGGTATGGCCTCCTAGGTAGGTTGACCTGCCTCTAAAAATCATGTGCACCTTCTAAAATCACCATATTTTGCAAGTAGGGTCACCCAAGCATGAGGAAGAGATTAAACTAGCACCCACAAAAAGTTATATACTTCTCCGATCAGCATGAACCAAAACGTGGGTGAGCTAGGTGCAAACCAACAACATCAAAAAACTAATAAAACACTCCAAAAGCCTCCAAACTACAAACTAACACACACACACACCAGAATATCTCTAGAAAACATCAAAGTGTTGGCGTAAAAACTAACACCTCTAGAGTACGGGTTTGTACGGACAGCTATGCACACAGCGTAATGAGTGCTCTTCAAATTAGGAGGGGAAGCTCCCTCGTAGTGCTGGAATGCGTGAAAAGAAAAGTAATCTAAGTCCTCTCTTTTTGTTCTCAGCTGGAAGAGGCACAAGGTTAAGAAAACCAAGAACGTTGCAGCTAAGGATTTTCTGCTTTCGTAGATCATTAACTACAACTAAACTAACTACTTTAAATCTATCCAGTTTCCTCAAGAAAACAGAGCATGAGGAAATGGAGCAGGGATGATTATCTGACGATAAGCCGGGTACAGACTCACAATGTGAAGGCAAGGTGGCACAACTATCTGCTTGTCTGAATAGGCTTATTGGAAACAACAATATACGATAAACTAAGTACAAATTCTCAACTTGGAGGCAAGGTGGCACAACTATCAGTTCAATCTGAATAAGTTTATTATTAACACACATCATACGATAACCAAGAACAGATTCTCAACTTGAAGGCAAGGTGGCACATCTATCAGCTCAATCTGAACGAGTTTATTGAACACATAACATAAAGGATGGCCAACTAGGATAATAAATTGCATAGGCGAGACACGCATACAATCTACCATCAACTAGCCACTATATCTAAGGCAAGCATTCACCATCATAATTGCATGAAACCCTATGTGGCATAACAATTCATCACAATAGTAAATACTCATGAACAGATACAGAATCCAGCAATATTACGGCAAGGTAGGCACAGCATATATACTGCAAGGCGAAAGTTAATTACAAAATGAGCAAAAGCTCTTATTTATATAGACATCAAAGGTGTAAGGAACCCTAAAATCACCTTGAGTCAATTACAGTCTTGCAAGCATGCAAGATTTTATTGCTAAACCCTAAATAAAGGAAACTATACAGTTAAGTGGAAAACTACCATCAGTTAACCGAAACAAAACTAATCTAAAATGGACATGTGCAACATGCATCGCCCTGTTGAAAGCAAGTTAACCGAACACTACCATCAGTTAACGTAAAACCTAAATACAATTCCAAGTGAATAAAGCTAATCCCAGAATAGATATGCATGAGATGAGCCAGCGAGTTAACTTGAAAAGGTAATGCCAAGTTTAACTCCTGTGTGTAATGTCTATCCTGAGAGGTGGGAACTGAAGTCTACTGGCCGTGATCTCGAACAACCAATCCCTCAACGAGATTGTTAACTGCATCAACATCTGAATGTCAGCAATTTGAGCAATCTTGGCAATCTTACACTCAAACTAGCATTTCACCGACCGTAACTTGGCGGCTCCAGAATCGGGTGATGGCTACCATCTCTCACAGTGTCCCCTTCTCTGACATCTCTGAGTACGTGATTGCCTTCCGTCACACACTGTAGGGTCGACATAGGACTGGATAGGGTCACTTTGGAGCTTGGCTCTCATGTCCCCTTCTCGACATCTCTGAGTACGTGGATCAGTTCTATCACACGCACTCCCCTCAGAGGTCATAGACCTGGATAGAGGGTCACTTCTGGCTTGGGCTCAAAGCCTGGCGTAGCTCTGGATCAAAGAGGGCTTTCGCTTGGGGTCGACGAGACTTTGCACATATTTCAGTGCCTCCCTGCCAGCCAACCCCCTATTTAGCAAGAGATGACTTATGTCAGTCGTAATCACTTCAGTGTTCGTCAGCTTCAGACAGAACAGTAATCGGATGAGTAACGAGAGAAATATTAATATTTAATTGTGTTAATTAAATATTAATTATTTAATGATTTTTAATATAAGTTATAATATTAAATTATAACTTAAGTGATTCTTCTTGAGGGGTGCGCCATCATCAGAAGGGGTCATTTTGGCAATTAAATTATGATTAAATATTTTGGCTGAGACTATGGAAGAATTAAAAGAATTAAAAGTCAAATATTTATTAAAACCCTATTTTTAAGGAAATCGCACTTTTCAGCCTTATAGTGCATTTGCCTTGGGAATTGTGCCATTATGAGATTATTGAATTTGAGAACTGATCAACTTTGATCTGAGCAAGAGACTTTAGGGTTTCAAGTTCGAATTCCTTGGGGAACGAGCCATCTCCACTGGAAGCAATTCAGAGGGTGTGAAATAGCACTTGATTTATTGCAGCAGAGGTTTCTTCATGCAGAGGAAATCACAGAGCTTCAGAGTATATCATTTTACGGAGTTACAGAGAGTTTATTCATTTAGAAGACATTCATTTATTGAGGCGTCCATATTCTGGAGATCTGGAGGGTTGTGACAGAGGCGTATATTTATTTATTGCTGTTTCTGCCTGAGCCGTCCCTGTACCAGGCCGTACCATTTAGTTTTCTGGCCGTACCATCAAAGAGGGAGCCGTCCTATGTTCTGGAGAAAACGCCTATCCTGAAGGTCATCTCTTATCATCTCTGGAGGCGCCTAGGCTTGGAGACCTTATTCAGAGCACCAGATAGAAGGAAGAAGTCATCTGTGAACTCAGCCGTATCAGCTACAACAGTCATTTATTGCAGCCAGATTTGCCAGGTTCTCTATAATATTTCATTGTTTTTCTTGCTTGCATGCAACTGGGTATTTTTGTAATCTTTAGAGAAGATCAAATAAAGACTGGCATCCTTATTTATATCAGATTCTATCGTTATTTAGAGTGGATTTATTTTATTTGAATTTATTTCAAATTTCTTGCAAAAAAATCGCAATTTTCATTTATTGTTCAAAAAC
>VDFB02000017.1:114309879-114324900 GCA_007258455.2 Sequoia sempervirens | reverse complement strand
GGACGCCTCAATAAATGAATGTCTTCTAAATGAATAAATTCTCTGTAACTCCGTAAAATGATATACTCTGAAGCTCTGTGATTTCCTCTGCATGAAGAAACCTCTGCTGCAATAAATCAAGTGCTATTTCACACCCTCTGAATTGCTTCCAGTGGAGATGGCTCGTTCCCCAAGGAATTCGAACTTGAAACCCTAAAGTCTCTTGCTCAGATCAAAGTTGATCAGTTCTCAAATTCAATAATCTCATAATGGCACAATTCCCAAGGCAAATGCACTATAAGGCTGAAAAGTGCGATTTCCTTAAAAATAGGGTTTTAATAAATATTTGACTTTTAATTCTTTTAATTCTTCCATAGTCTCAGCCAAAATATTTAATCATAATTTAATTGCCAAAATGACCCCTTCTGATGATGGCGCACCCCTCAAGAAGAATCACTTAAGTTATAATTTAATATTATAACTTTATATTAAAAATCATTAAATAATTAATATTTAATTAATACAATTAAATATTAATATTTCTCTCGTTACTCATCCGATAATCGTTTGCCTCTAAGCCGGATTTTAACACCGGCGATTCAACGCTAGAAAGTCATACCGCTAAAAAATAAAGGTGGGTCCCACGCCGTCAGCTGTGAACCGCTAAAAATAGCAATTAAGAAGCTCCTCGATCGAGCTCCAAACGAAAAGCCCATCGATCAAACTCTCGCTAACCGAAGCCGAAGAAGTCTGCGACCTCTATCCAAATATCGCCACGGTGGTCATGTGATAGGCCAACCCTGTACTCCGAGAGATGTCACTGAGAAGGGGACATGACAAAGCCAAGCTCCAAAGTGACCCTCTATCCAGTCTATCAGCCTACGAGGGTCGTATGATAGGCCAATCCTGTGCTCCGAGAGATGTCACTGAGAAGGGGACATGACAGAGATGTTGGCCATCACTTCAGTTACGGAGCCGCCAAAGTTACCAGTCAGTGAAATGCTAGTTTGAGTGTGTAAAGATTGCCAAGATTGCTCAAGTTGCTGACATTCAGATGTTGATGCAGTTAAAAATCTCGTTGAGGGATTGGTTGTTCGAGATCACGGTCAGTAGACTTCAGTTCCCACCTCTCAGGATAGACATTACACACAGGAGTTAAACTTGGCATTACCTTTTCAAGTTAACTCGCTGTCTCATCTCATGCATATCTATTCTGGGATTAGCTTTATTCACTTGGAATTGTATTTAGGTTTTACGTTAACTGATGGTAGTGTTCCAGTTAACTTGCTTTCAATAAGGACGTGCATGCTTGCACAATTGTCCATTTTTAGATTAGATGTTTTGGTTAACTAATGGTAGTTTTCCAGTTAACTGTATAGTTTGTTTTATTAGGGCTTAGCAATAAATCTTGCATGCATTGCAAGACTGTAGTTGACTCAAGGTGATTTTAGGGTTCCCTACACCTTTTGATGTATATAAATAAGAGCTTTTGCTCATTTGTAATTAACTTTCGTTTATATGCCGTGGCCTACCTACTGTAATATTGCCCATTCTCAGATTCGTTTCTCGTGAGTATTTACTTATTGTGATGAATTGCTATGCCATAGGTTTCATGCAATATGATGGTGAATGCTTGCCTTAGATATAGTGCATAGTTGATGGTAGACGCGTCTCTATGTTTATTATCCTAGTTGGACATCTTTGGTGTTATGTGTTCAATAAACTCGCTCAGACATCGATGGATGTGCCACCTGCTCTCTCGCCGATAACTGCTCTGGTTATCACCGTATGATGTAAAGCATTAATAAACTATTCGCATTGAACTCCGATATAGTTGTGCCACCTGCCTCCAAGCTGAGAACACCGGTGCCTTAGTTTATCGTATATTGCTGCTCGGGCCTATTCAGACAAGCAGATAGTTGTGCCACCTTGCCTTCACATTGTGAGTCTGTACCCGGCTTATCGTCAGATAATCATCCCTGCTCCATTTCCTCATGCTCTGTTTTCTTGAGGAAACTGGATAGATTTAAAGTAGTTAGTTTAGTTGTAGTTAATGATCTACGAAAGCAGAAAATCCTTAGCTGCAACGTTCTTGGTTTTCTTAACCTTGTGCCTCTTCCAGCTGAGAACAAAAAGAGAGGACTTAGATTACTTTTCTTTTCACGCATTCCAGCACTACGAGGGAGCTTCCCCTCCTAATTTGAAGAGCACTCATTACGCTGTGTGCATAGCTGTCCGTACAAACCCGCACTCTAGAGGTGTTAGTTTTTACGCCAACACTTTGATGTTTTCTAGAGATATTCTGGTGTGTGTGTGTGTTAGTTTGTAGTTTGGAGGCTTTTGGAGTGTTTTATTAGTTTTTTGATGTTGTTGGTTTGCACCTAGCTCACCCACGTTTTGGTTCATGCTGATCGGAGAAGTATATAACTTTTTGTGGGTGCTAGTTTAATCTCTTCCTCATGCTTGGGTGACCCTACTTGCAAAATATGGTGATTTTAGAAGGTGCACATGATTTTTAGAGGCAGGTCAACCTACCTAGGAGGCCATACCTTTGGTTGAGCATGTCTTGGAATGCATGCTGGCGAAAATTAGACTTGTAGGTGTAAATTTTAAGTGAACAGATTATATGCACAGAAAAATAATTCAAAAATAGACAAAATAACACAGCAGATACCCTGGGAAAACCCTCCTCTTGAGGGAGAAAAACCCAGCAACAAAGATCTCTCTTATTTATATAAACAGTGGCAACAATTCACTTTACAATGAGGCCGAACAGAAGGCCAAAAATCTGTACCTTCACCAGATACAAAGAACAGATACAGACCTGCGCTTCAGACAGTATAATTCTGACCTTCAAGAATATTCGCAACTCAGCATTAGATAAACTTCGGACTCAGCACTTGAAGAAGATTCGCATTTGACACAAGAAGAAGTTCACACTTGTCACTAGAAGAAGTTCGCACTTGACTTGATCCTTGAACAAATTCGCTCTTAGAAGAAATTCGCACTTGAAGGTAATTTGCACTTTCTTGATGATTTTACAAAGGAAGGATGAACCTTGTATATATACAAATTAGAGAGGTCGCACCTCTTCATATCATAAGGTCAGCCAGAATAAGTATTAATTACAAATCATAAAGAATGTCGGCCAGAATACAATATTAATTTCAAATCATAAAGAATGTCGGCCTCAAGTGAAATCGTAATGTTGCCAAGAGAGGCGCTCAAAATAGACGACTCTTATAAATAGCTGATAGGCTACATTTATTACATTTATTATGTCTTCACTCGTGGCTGGAAGGATGAACCCGAAGCTGCTCAAAACATTAACAGTAGGTGGCGCCTTACTGCCCTTTCTTGGACACCTAGCAGTGAGGGTTTGTTTGCAAGTGATTTGGCTTCATTTCAATGAGTATTGGAGGAGATATGATCATTTTATGAGGGTGTTTTCATGTTCGTTGTTCGTGCATATCAAACTGCTGCACCAGTCATGTCAGACCTGATTCTCTTTGGTAATTTCATGTTTTATGATGCCTAAGTGTTCCTATGTTGTAGAGATTGTTCAATGATACATTAGGCTATCATATTGGCTTGATTATTTCTTAATATCTTGTTTTGGACACTCATTGTAACGTTGATTCGGTAGTACCAAACAGCTATTTGATTTCTTGATATTTTGGATGCTTACCCCACTAAATAAGTGGTTGCTCCCACTAAATAAGTGGTTGAGCCTTTGCTTTATGTACTCACTCCCACTAAATAAGCGGTCGAGTTTCTTATATTTCCTTTCTTGTTGCCCGCTAAAAAGTGGAGGTTAGTCAGCTTGCCACCAAATGCATTTCCCTTCTTGTAATTTCCGTTGAACAAGCGGATGTTTACTTTCCTGCACTTGATTAGTGGTAGTATAGAGAAGTTTTCAATATTGTAAGCCAACCACCAAATGCTCTCACCTTGCCCACATCGGGATCTAGGTGATCAGAAAGTGGGAGTTGTTCATTTCTAGTTAGCTTGTTAATTCAGTTATTGCAAGATCCCCTTTCACCGTATGCTCTCACCTTGCCCATACTGGGATTTGAGTGATCAAAAAGTGGAGGGTTGCTTTACAATTGCTTATCTTTGTATTTCATCTAACGCTAACAGTTGAAAATTTGTCGAAAAAATTGGGGTGGTTATTACAGTGGTATCAGAGTTAGTTATCCTGCCAACTTGTGTCTTTTAGTGCCTACAGTTGACAGAAATTTTCAATGAGTGATAGAGAAATCAAATATTACAACAGAAAGCAAAAGAGAGCAATTTCAAACTCCTTCCATTCTTATTGAGGGAATATTTTCAGAGGTTCTCAAAAACCATGGCTATGCAATTGAGAACATGGCAAAAAAGGATAAGGGACCAGCCCAAAAGGAGAGTCCAAATGTCAGAGCTGAGAGGAAGTGTGATTCTATGATTGACATGATGTCACAGTTGTTCGCTAAGATGAGCCAAAACATAACTCCTACACCTCAACGCTCGAATAGTGAGACTAGTGCCTCAAACATCAAACTCAATGGAGGGAAAAGTGGCCATACTATTGAAGTGACCAAGGGATCCACTCTTAGACCTCTCCAACCGACCTTCACTTGAAGGGAGGAACCTCCTGCAAAACCAGAAGCTCCAACTCCTATGTCTAATGAAGTGAGAAATAGCTACATGGAGTATGTTACCCTTGCTGTAGAGATACGTGAGATATTGACTTTGGACCAATTCATGAACTAGAAGAAGATAGGAGGTGGAAGATATGAGAATTGTGCTCCTATGCCTCCAAGGGATTATCAACAAGCCCTTGGGAAGGCGACCCTAGCTCATTTTGACGGGAGTGATAAGTGTTTTGCTAGATCGTGGGTCCAGAAGCTCGATAACTACCTTTCATTGAGGCCAATGCTAGAGCAAGATGCCATCAAGTTTGCTACTCTTCATTTGGATGGGGCTGCCCATGAATGGTGGTATCACAGTTTGGTCACTCTTGGCCATAACCTTATTGTGATATATGATGATCTCACTAACAAACTCATCCAAAGATTTACACAAAAGATCCTGAGGTGAAATTTTGTGTGCTTGCCCAACTGAAGCAACATGGCTCACTTGACAATTACATTTATGATTTTGTAGAAACCCTTGTTTCCCCCTAATTCTGATTCTGACTGTTTTTTTGTTTGTTTTTGCAGTTTTTGGTTTTTTTTGTGTTTTTGCATAAATATTGAAAATGGCGATTTTGCAAATAAATGATATAAAATCTAGATAAAATCTTATAGCTCCGGAAATAAGAGAATCTATTGCAAATATTGATGCCAGTCTATTTATTTAACTTCTGGACTTATTACAAATGAGATCCAATTACATGCAAGTAAAAAGGCGATGATATTTAATGAAAAAAACCTGGTATTTGCAGCTTGCTGATAAATTGCTTGAGATGGTACGGCTGTTAAGAATTTGCTCTTCTCCCTCTGAAAACAATTGTAATGTGACCCAGATGCTGTGGCGCCACCAAAGAAGAAGACCAAGACCCCAAAGCATAGGCGATTTGCACAAGATTTGAGGACGGCTTGAAAGAGAGGAAGTACGGCCTGCTGCAAGTGGTACGGTTGTGTCAGAACAGCAAGTACAAAATGTACGGACTCCTGAGATCAATGTTCAAACTCTAGAATATGATGCGCCTTGATGGATATATGCCCTCTGGATGAAACCCTCAACAAAACCTCTGATAATGAATGATCTGTGAAGTTCTATGATCTCTTCTGGATGAAGAAATCCCACTGCCTGGCAATAAATCGGATGATATCTCACACCCTCTGAATCGCTCTCACTGGAGATGGCTCGTTCCCCAATGCTCTGAGACTGAAACCCTAGGCTTCCGTGCTCTGACGAAACTTGATCAATTTTCAATTCACAATAATCATGATGGGCTCGATTTCCAATGCAAATACCTTATACACACTGAAAAGTGCGATTTCCTTAATAATAGGGAAGCATTAAAAAGTTCGAACTTTTTATTTTAATATTTCCATAGTCTCCTGACAAATTTTTAATTATAAAATATAATTAAAAACGTCCCCTTCCATGATGGGCGACCCCTCAGCCAAAATCACTTAAGTTATAATATAATAATATTATAACTTTATATTATAAACTCCAATAATTAATATTTAATTAAATCAATTAAATATTAATATCTCTCTCAATAATCACCCCATGCACGAGCCGTCTGAAGCTGACGAATAAAGAAGTGATTCTGAACGCTATCAATCCATACTGCTAAAAATAGCAGGGGTCTCACGCTGAGTGCCAGATACTGCTAAAAATAGCAACTCAGGCTAGAAGTGTCCGAATGAGCCCGAACGAAAGCCAACTGACCAACTACTGACAATCTGAAGCTGAGCCAAGCTCCATCAAGACCCTCTATCCATCCTATCAGCCTACGAGGGTCGCATAATAGGCTAATCCTGTGCTCTGAGAGATGTCAACTAGAAGGGGACATGACAGATTTCCAGGGACTTTCTGTGATGGTGCCCAGCATCACTGAAAGAAGACTTGTTTATTTTCTCAGAAGGACTATTGGAACCATTGAAGGGGTGGGTGAAGGCTTTTGATCCACCCACTCTTGCAGAGACAATCAAAATATCAAGAAGTATGGAGTTGGCTGCCCCTAGGCCAAAATTCCAGTCCAAGCCTCTTTCACATAGGAAGGATAAGAAGCCATTCCATAAGGATTCAAATCAGACCAAGAAGTTTCCTTCACGGATGGATGATGACCTCCGTAATGAGCTTTGAAGAAAGAAATCGTGCTTCACTTGCAAGGAACCATGCGCTCCAGGACACAAGTTCTTTGAAAGAGGCAAATCTCATCACATGGAGGTATATTCTGATGATGGATCAAAATCTGATATGTCAGAACAGCAGTCTGATTTTGAGGAAAAAGAAGAAGAGGTAGAAGAAGACCAAGGAAGTGGGGGTGCATTTGCCCAACTTTCTAGTTTTCAAAAGAAGAGTCATTTAGAGTTCGTGGAGTGCTTTGTGGGCAACGAATCGTTTCTCTAATTGATATTGGAGCAACACACAATTTCATTGACGAAGGGATAGTTGCAAAGAGAGGCCTCAAGGCAGAAGAATTTGAAGGTTGCAAGTTCATGGTAGCTGATGGCTTCGCAATCAC
The DNA here is from genome assembly GCA_007258455.2 of Sequoia sempervirens. Classification (NCBI taxonomy): domain Eukaryota; kingdom Viridiplantae; phylum Streptophyta; class Pinopsida; order Cupressales; family Cupressaceae; genus Sequoia; species Sequoia sempervirens. Next base: position 114,317,735 of record VDFB02000017.1, on the reverse strand, counting down.
TTGCACTCGCAAGATCTCTAACATGTCTATCCAGTTAGGTAATTACAAAATCAAAGATAACTTCTATGTTGTGAGCATTGGTGATACAGATACAGTGCTTGCTATTTAGTGGCTGCGATCTCTTGGAGAGATCACTTTGAACCTTCAAACCATGGAGTTGAAGTTTACATCAAATGGGAAGGAGGTGGTTTTGAGAGGGATATCAAATGGAGGCCCTCGTATTGTTTCATTCAAAGGGATGGAAAGGCTGATTCATCATGACATGGTAGAGTGGGCAGCAGAGTGTTTGATCATGCCTTCCAATCCTCCGAAGTATAAGAGACATTATCATCTTGATGTGCAAGCTTTGATTTCCAAGCGTAGCAAAGTGTTTGGTGGATTTCCTCCAAGAAGACCTCCTAAAAGGGGGATTGAGCATGTCATTGAGCTTGAGGAAGAAGCAAAACCAGTCATAACTACTCCATGCCGATATCCAAAAAGGCAAAAATATGAGATAGAGAAAGCCATCAAAGAACTCTTGGACATGGGTCACATTTGCCCAAGCAAGAGTCCTTTCGCTTTTGCAATGATTTTGGTGAAGAAGGATGGCACTATGCACATGTGCATAGATTATTGGGCCCTCAACCATAAAACAATCAAAAACCAATATCCTATTCTAAGGACTGATGAGCTACATGGAGTTGTTTACTTCTCTAAGATAGATCTCAAATCAAGCTACCATCAGATCAGAATGAGAGAAGCAAATATTGAGAAGACTGCCTTCAGATGCCAATTTAGGCATTTTGAGTTCCTAGTCATGCCTTTTGGGTTGACTAATGCACCCACGACCTTCTAGTCTTGCATGAACAAGGTGTTCAACAAGTAGTTGAGGAAGTTTGTGCTTATCTTCTTCGATGACATCCTAATCTACAATAAGATGTGGAAAGAGCATCTAAAGCACTTGGAGGAGGCGCTTAGCATTTTGGAGTCTGAGTCCTTGTTTGCAAAAGAATCCAAATGTGAATTTGGGATGACCAAGCTTCTCTATCTTGGTCATGTGATCAGCTTTAAGGGGGTTAATGTTGATCAGGAGAAGATTAAGGCTATTTTGGATTGGCCTCCACTAGAAAACCTCTCTCAGTTGAAGCGTTTTTTAGGTCTTTCTAGATTCTCCAAAATATTTGTGAAGGGTTATTCTCAGATGGTTGCTCCTCTCACAGATCTTACCAAAAAGGGGACATTGACTTGGTCCAAAAGCACGGTGATCTCTTGATCGGGCCTTTTTGCAAACATATCGCGTCCTGCTGCTTCGCCTGTTCTCGCCGCTCGGTTTTTCTGGCAATGAAAGCTTCTATCCGGCAAAACATCCAGCCAATCTTTCGGTGGCAACAGGCGGCACCCACCGGCGAAATGCGCAGATCCCGCAGTTGCCACTTAAGTCGCAAATCGCAGCGCATTGCCGGATGCAAAGCCCGTCAGTGGGAAGATCCGCACGCACCGGTGCCGTCTCTCTGCACCTGCGCGATCCTCACGAGGCGTCGCGCGGGTGATGCGTCTGGAAGCTTTGTTCGGAGAAGATCTGCGAAATGGCGAGCCGATGTCCTCAATCGCTGCACCTGGTTCAGCCGAAAGCTGATCGGTTCTTTATCGGAATGAGTGCCGGATTATCGAGTGCAGAATCTCGCTTCCCGCAAAATTTACTGAAACGCCAAAGCGCAATGATTCGAGGCATCAGCGAAGCCCCTGAAAAGCCGCAAAAACAGCCCGAAAGCTGGCCGTAGCCTGGTTCATCGATGAAGATCCTGGCTGAACGCCCGCAGGTCGGTCGCCGTAGTGGAAGAACGGATTTTCATGGAAGCGCTCATAGCGATGAAACCGCCGCTATAAAGAGGCCTGACGTTTGCCAGCATCCCCTGCGCCTTCGTTCTGTTCCGTTCAACCGGAAAGCGCCCCCATGACCAACGCCTTTGCCCGGCGGCGTGACGGGCAAACAAAACAGATTGATGCAAGCCATCACCTTTGCCGTCGCTTCATACTGCGAGCCGAGGCTCAGCCTTCAGAAAACGTTTCCAAAACATCAGGGAGGATAGGACAGTAATTCCTTAACATTTTAAGTGATTTTCAGATTGAGTGGTACAGTACTCACTCCAAGCACTAGTTATCACCCACAGACGGATGGGAAACCCAAGATTAAAATCTTCATTTTAATAACCCACAATCTGAATTTTCGTTTTGTAGCACCATTGTAATCTTTGGATGGAATTACCAAGACTAGCTAGGGGGTTTTGATCCCCGAAATTAGTTACTCCAAAAGGGCTTTTGTCCTCAAGAAGCTTTGGAAGAACTCAAGTTCATTCCAACGGCATAACAATATCATATTCTCAAGTCTATCTCTCAAATGAGCCCAACACCTTATATAGCTTTCTGTAGGGAAATATTCAATTTTAAAATATAATAATTCTCTTTTCCCTCAAAAAGACCTTTTAGGAAAAATAATATTACTTTTCATGAGAAAAGATCATCAAGCCTAGGCGTCCAACTTAAAATACAATTTAACACCTTTCCAATGAACTATTACACTAAGTTCTTTTATTATTTCCCAACATTAGACAACTTAAGTGAATTAATTAAATAATAACTCAATAGCTTACCCAAGATACGGAAAGCACTGAAACTGCATCAGAATCAAACTTTTATCACACCAAGATGATATTGAAGATGTAGGATGATGATCGGAGCCAACCGGGTGACTCACTAAAAATAGACTGCTCCAAAAAGTTTGGAGAACACCCCAAGTCTCAAAAATGACTTTTGAAAGTGGCATAATGATCCATACTATCAACTGAGCTCATTTCCAAGAACCAAACTCATTGCTGACCAACCTTGAACATTCCAAGGAATTTGGAGTTCTCCCCAACTCACTAAGAAGCTTACTCGAAAACTCGAAAACTAGGCAAAAGCTCACAAATCAATATTTCTAAAAATGGGGAAATTACATATAGTATCATCCTATAGAATGGAGATTATAAACTCCAACTTTATAGCTAGGTGTTACGCTATTGGAGTGGTTACAATGAGACAAAAGGTGTATATCCAAGCAATGAGTAGAATTGTTGATAAAATAGAAATAATTTTTAAGGAGTTCTTGTTGAGATTTCCTCTAACTGAAAAAATGAACACATAATTAAAATTCACCTACAGTCAAAGATACTAATATCCTCATCGTCATAAAACAGAAGTTCCATTTGGTAGATAAATTGTTTGACTCAAGTGTTATAATCCCAAGAAAGAGCCCATATTATGCAATCATAATTGTGAAAAAGAAAGATGGATCTTATTGTCTCTATACTTACTTCAAAGGATTGAAGAACTATTAAAAACAAATTCACAACACCATTTAATGACAAGATATTTAACAAATTGAATGGTAAAAATTATTTTACCAAGTTGGCCCTTCACTCTGGATACTATCAAAATCATAGTAGAAAAAAATGTTCTTAAACAGCCTTCTGCACACATGGCCATTGTGAGTTCAAGGTTACACTCTTTCAATTAACTTATGCACTAGCAATAGTTTAATCTACTCTGAGTAATATTTCTTACTCATATTCTAATCCTAGAAGAACCGTCTTTGTCATGAAGACTTAGTGTTGTCAATATTAGAAGAAAACAATTATTATATGAAATCCATTTTTACTTTTGGCAAGAAAGATGTGCATTATTGAAGCCGGAGCTAAAGTTGATCCTGCAAACAAAGATCCAAGTTAAGAGGCTTCCTAAGTTTGACTGGCTACCATTGATGCTTCTTCAAGAATTATCCCCACACAGCAGCACATCATAAAATATTATTAAAGAAATAATCATTCCTATGGGCAAAGGAAGTGCAGCAAAGCTTTGAATAGCAAATCCTTTTGCACATTTTTTCAAAAGAATGACGGAAAGTCTTTATAGTAAGTGTGATATTAGCATGATATGAGCACCATGCAAAAAACAAAACTAATTATTTTGCACCTTAAATAACATGCTAAATAACCTTCAACCATTTTAAATTCCAGTTAGAGAATAAACTACATATTGGAAATAAATATGTTTATCTCATATTCTGTATATTCATTCCATTCAAATTCATCTCCGTGTTAATATTTTCATGTCAGGCTCTTGTTTCCTTCACTTAGGTTTTTCCTCGAAGCATTTTTCATTTTCAAAAGCATGGTTTTACCATTTTATATACAATAAAATATAGGATAGAATTACAAGATTAGATCTAACACAAGAATTTCTTATTGCAAACCAAACACATAGATTACTCACCCTAGAACACTTCCAACACTCAAACCGCTAAAGACAAATGCAACTGCTCTTGAACGTTGTGATAAGGGAATGGTTCTGCATATAATCAAAATCAATAGCATCAGCAGTTACAATATCCACTAGCCTCAGAACTTGTACCTGTTAGAGACCAACAATGTTCTAAATTTATTGAAAAGTTCAATAGCCAATGTCTCTACTCTTTCAATTATACCTGTTAGAAAAAAATAAAAATTAAAAATCTCAGAGGGAATATAAATATTTTGGGTGCTATCAGAATTCAAAATGCTTTTTCTTTGGCATATAAACTAGAGAACAGTTAAATAGGGACTAACACTAAACTATAGATTAGCTTCATAACAAGGAATACATCCTACCTAATAATATCTACTATCCTATTCTTGAATTTCTGATTACTTGCTACTTCAAGTGTAAGATGCTTCAGTTGTTGAAATTTGGATATTTATCAAATAAGTTGTTTATAATGATGTTAAATGTGCAGCTTTAGCATACAAAGATCCAGGATCCTATAACACTTATTTTTCATCTCATAATTAATAGTTCTATTGTTTGAATATTTTAAGATTTCTTGCCAACTTTTTAGGGTTTAATATCTTTAATTTTCTTACTTTCATACTATGCTATTCAAGCAGTTGGTATTTGTCTTGTTTCTAGGACCAAAGTTTGACACGATCATAAATCTTATGGTGAGGACACTGAGGCTTTATGTAATGTCCCCTTCTCATCAGTAATCTATCCTGACACTCATCAGCCTATTCCGGAAGCCTATAGGCGTGTGTGAGGAAAAATTAGGGTTTCCAGTTCTGAGGTTCTTTGGCATTTCTGAGAGTTTACTATTTATAGTAAATTCTATTTTAAGCAATATGGAGTTTGTCAGCTTTCAAGGCTTCATTTTCAGTTGGAGCATCTCTTGCAATTCAAGTTTGGCTTTTAATGGTTTAATTTTGGAGAATCAGGGCAATTATGTTATTATTTGCAGTTGACCCCCTTGGCCTAGGAGAACAACTTTATGTTGTGTTTAAAAAGTGGACTTGGAAGGGGGACGCCTTCATGAGGAATTAATTATATTTTATTTATTGTCTTTTTCCTTGGTAAAAGTGGACGCCACTTTTAAATGAGATTCTTTTTAAATAAAGTGAAATTCATAATATGCAAAAAGGACGCCATCTTGAGAAGTTGATTGTTTTTGGAAATTTGAAAAGACTCCTTTGTCTTTTGGTGTACCTTCTCAAGAATCTGAAGAGTTTTGTAAGCTTCTATTTAATGAAGGTTTTTGCTCCAGCTTTCCATCCATTCATGTTATCATACTGTTATGCTGTCGGAATGACATTTGAACTCTTGCTTCGAGAATGCTACCTCCTAGCCATTATCCAATTTCGTGTTTGAAATACAACACCTAGTTGGACTTTGCTGCTTCTCATCCAAACTAGCAGATTTGTGCTCATAGTTGAAGTTTTGATGAAATTTCCAGATTTTGAAGTTGCTGATGCATCTACAGCTGAAAGTGAATTTTGTTAGCAGCTCTTGGAATAAAATTTATTTGGTTCTGGGTACTTTTGCATTGCAATTGTTTGACAAGGGCGCCCCTGTTGACAAGGGTGCCCCTTTCCTCCAAGTTTGAGATTTTATTTTGAAGTCTCAGATTTTTAAAGTAAAAATCGCCCCTTCTCAAGGCCGTACCTTTCAGCTTGCATTGGGAATTGTGTCAGAAAATAAAGAACGAGATTTGTTGCTGTTCTTCATCCTAGCTTGGTCGCCTACCTTCCAGAAGTCCATTGCATTCAGTCTCATTCGATTTGGAGGTGAAATGAGTGAGTTATGAATATTTTATTGATTTCCAGTTTGCTGATAAGAAATTCCAGAACTCAAGATTTTATATCAGATTCATAAGTTTTCTGTTTTGATCATAATTCTATCATTGGAGAGCAAAGAAACATCATTGGAATTCATTCTTATCTTCTAATCTTATTTCTCTATCATTGTAATACATGTTTTTGCAGTCTTTTGAATTGTAAGGTTTTGATTAGTAGTACTAATCTAACCTATGTTATTGCTGCAACTACTTGTTATATTTCCAATTAATTACCCCTGGACGGTTTACCGCCAGTGCGGAGAAAGAACTTGTTAAATCATTGTACCCACTTTCAAGTGGTGAATCCCCACAATTCTGTGGATGCCCGCCGCAGCGGATAAATTAGATTACTGTAGCTACATGGCTGGTTATCCGCCTACTAGTTTCAATTCTAAGTAATCACTCCGTCATATGTTAGCACCTCGCCCTCAACGGGATCTTGTGTGCACATTCTTGACGTTGAGTTTGTTAAATTCAAGTACTTGTTTTCAATTAGCTCCTCCGCTCCTCCGCCATATGACAACACCTATCCCTCCTTGGGATTGAGTGTGCATTCTTGGTGTGAGTTCTTTCAAGTTTGTTTTCCTATTTGGAGCTAACGCTAATCAAGTTGGCTAGTGCTGATTATGTGTGTAAGTCTTCAAGAAAAAATTGGTTAGCATATTTCACTTTATTTCATATTACCATTGTAGTATAGGAAATAGAGATGGATATGCACAACCAGATCAAAGAGAAATTAAACAAACTGAGAATAGAATCTTGGCTATTTATTCGTATGCTCAGTTGCTTATGTACATCAATATCACCAGACCAAGGAGAAGCAAAAGAAGAGATCCCCTGAATCATCCTCAAAAACAACTAATATGAAGATAGCAAGTGCCAACAAGGTTTATCAGTTGACACCAAAAAACAAACATCTTTGAATCAGTCTTCAACTAATCAGAAACAAAATTTATTCTTGTTCAGACATAACACAAAACATGAGTGACTGAAATCTTTATTTATTATGTCTTTAGCTAAATAACTCCAACGTAAGAAAACTATAGGATATATCTAACTAATACAAAATGGTAACCTACATCTCTCCCCTACAAATCCAGTCGGCATCCCTGCCAGAACTCATAAACCACTGGAGGTATGTGCTGCATGGAGAATATGGAGCTCCTGAGATAGCCTCAACTATAATAGACTCAGCTATTTGAGAAAATTGTAGAAAGAAGCAAGTTACCAAAGAATGGATGTGTGTATTTGCTTTGTTGAGACTTGTTGGCACATTAAGCTTTCATATTTGGAATTGGGATGGACTAGCTCAAGTATCGTTTGGAAATATGTCTTGTAGGTCAGATCCTTCTATAATTTCCTTCCTCATAGCATGTTAATTTTTTAGACCATGGTAAGCAGATTCTGCACTCAGAAAAATAATCCGACTACAAACTGCAACTTCAATCAAAACAGCAGACCCAAGTATGATAACTTGCAAACACGGACTGATGAAAATACAAACAACCAACACTTTAAAAAAAGTCGGTTACTAAATTGAAACTGAATTACTCTCAAACACTGTTTTTTATCTGCATTCTATATCCTTTTTCCCGCTACCAAGTTATGCACCCAAAATCTCTTTTATGGACTATGAGAATCTTTGGGGCTTTATAAAAACTAAAGCAAAAAAAGATAAATAAAACAGAAGATAAAG